>VDFB02193867.1:390085068-390171047 GCA_007258455.2 Sequoia sempervirens
TTAATCCACCCTCTTACATCACTTTAACTCATTTTATCAACTCCCCTTAATCCACCCTCTTTCATCCCCCTAATCCAACCTCTTAGGTCCCCTTAATCCATCCCATGGCTAACATCATTTGAATTTGTATGGAATTTACTATATGCAATTCTTTTCTTGCATGAATTTTTTACTTAAATGACTCGTAAAAATTGTAGTTACTTACATTAATTATTTTTGCAAGTTCTCATCAAGTCGGTCTACAATGTGATTGTTGAATTGAAAAACTATTTTATCTAGAGACTATGTAAATATCAATTTTTGGTATTCACCTAAAAGTTGATAAGCTTTAATTGTATCTACATGCACATATATGTTTCATCATGTTATATAGTTATACATTAAACTTCTTGATGTACATTATATATGTTTGTTCGATGTCACTTTTTAAATATCTTATTCAAATTGTATAGATTATACATATTTCATGTGTCTTCTATTTACCACATTTTATATAATTATTCAATTGTATAGATTATACATTAAATATACATACAAGGAGATGGTTTTTTTTTTATTGATTCAAATATTTGCTATGTAATTGGAAAATAGTTAGAATTACTTGCCCTTAATTTATTATGAATATGATTTAAGAAACTATTGAAGGAATGTTTTAATTTGTCACCTAACCATCTGATAAGTTATATATATATATGAAATTTGATTCTAGATAAGAATTATTATATAGTGCATGTATTACTTGAAAATTTGATAAAATATAAATATATAGATATGTATATAAATGCATATAATTATGAAAATGAACATAACATGATCTCATAATTGACTGCATATATAATCACCATATTAAAGTCAACTGATATAATAAACACACATATATGATAATAACATGTTCAAAATAAAACTAGAGATCTACATAGTCCATAAAATTTATATGTCAAGTCCAACACATATATTGAAATGAAACTAGAGGTTTGTAGTCCATAAAATATAAAACTATCTAACTCTTAGGCTGATCAGTCAAATCAAGTCTCCTCTTTGTTCCACGTTGACTAGATGTACCTGCATCATGTTGTAAAAGAGTTCAAGAAACTCGAAATTAGATTTAAATTTATTTAGAAATTTTGATATAATTAAACATATTTAAAATTGAAAATATAAACTTTTAGATAAAAAAACTAATTAAATATCGACTAAATATATTAAAAATGATTTCTTGTATGCATAGATTACCATATGGTCATGTGAATCAATTGGCACATTTTCTTCAACAGGTAACATAACTGTCTGTTGAGAAGATGGAAATGCCTGATCCACTATATCCTGCATATTCATATAAAGCAAACAATATGTGAAAACCTTGAATATATATATATATAAAATGTTCGTAAAATTTGTATAGGAGATTTAAAGTAAAGTTTACAACCTCGAATGATATGACCTCATGATCACGCACCTGAGATTGCCCATGAATAGATGTCAATGATGTCTCAGGTGCGCGGCCCGCCATGGTTATCTCATCAAATCCCTACATATAGATGTACAATAGTTCATATAGATCATTCACACATATGTATGTAAATGTAAAAATTAAATTAGATCTATGATGTGTATTTAATTTAAACTTAACAAACTTTTGAAAGCACACACCTGAGCTGATGATGTCTCAGGAGCGCTCACCACTGTAACTTGTGGCTCGTCAATACTAGGAATAGTATGACTTCCCTGCATCTAGATATAATATAAATCAATTCACACATGTGTACAAATTCAAATTAAATTATATATATATGGACACACAAATTATTTAATATATTTTGGTTCAAGTACTTGTCGAAAAGGTGAGCCCAAATCTATAGCACTCGACATATACACATGATGATGATATTGAGTTTCGGGCATCACGTCATCATGCGTCTATACACCAAACACAAAATTATTGAATTAATATTATATTATATATATAGTTTGATGTTATTATTTACATGATTTTTTTACATTTCAAACTTGAATTAAATTTAAGTTCAAAAGATGACAATACCTGTGTGGGACAATCCTCATAATATAGTAAATTTAGGTATGATCCCGCCCCAGATGCATGTGCCTCACCTGAAGTGGATGTCTGAGTATCCCTATAGCCCGAGCCTCCATGCTCTGTATTGGCCACTTCAGTGGCCGCGTGTGTAGTCTGCTGAGCGAGATGTCCTGAAAGTGAACTCAATGCTCCTAGTGTAGATAACATGGTTTGCTGCTGAAATGCAGCGGGAATACCAGAAGGAGGAGGAACAAGAGGCACAACTGGAGCACGTCGCTGAGGATCGACACGTGCTCCTAGTCTATGTTGGGGCATGCCATGCCCAGCTCCCTGAAATGACCTCATATCAAAATAGTTGGGTTTTTTACCCAACTCAAACTCAGCCCATAACTTTCTCAAAAAATATAAGGGCATCTCACTGTTGCCATGTGGTGGAGTATCAAACACCATCCACCATCTCTCCCAAAAATTTGCAGCTATCTGCGGGTGCCTACACCATAAAATTGAAATTCTTTTTTTTGTGGGTGGTATTGGTTCGTTTGTTTGGGGGTTCACAAAATATTGGCATATAGCTTGTTTAGTGATTTTTAGGTTATTGATTTCTTTATATGACAACCCATCTGCATAGAATTGTCTCCTCTCTTCTCTCCATTGATGGAACCTATCTAGGTCTGCATCGATAGATCGAACAAAATCGACAATAGTTTGCATCGTAGATGCAAACCGTGCGAGATGAGGAGGGATTCTAGTCTCATTTTTTATGAGATCTATGTTCCCTTGAATCACAACTAAGTTGGCTCGAATATTCTCTCTGAGTTGATTTTGGTCAAATGGAGGAGGGGGTGGGGGTTCAGGTGGTGGAGAATGCGGAGGTGACTGAGGCATATCCTCATGTGGTGGGGTGGGGTGTGCACCAGGATCTATAGGAATTTCTGGATTAGGCATGAAATCCTCTAAAGTGAAAAGTGGATCCATGGACGAGAAATGATATGGCAACTGCATGTTAAACAATTAAAAAATATATATCAACAAACTAATTAAATAATGCACACAATTTCAAAGTTATTTAAAAATCACATTGAACATGCACAAATTGAAAATATTTTTCATTTATTTAACATTAAAATTCAATTTATAACATTAAAAAATCATAGCATTAAAAATTCATATTATAAATGAGAGTTGAATAGAAACCGATAGTCACTTAAGAACTATAAATGAGAGTTGAATAAAAACAGAAGGTTAGTAGAACAAGTGATGAAAAATATTGAAAATAATTGAAGACAATTCATAAATCAATCATGACAAATTCCATATAGGGATAGTAATTAAGATACGTTGAATTATTATCCAAGTGACTCCTACAATACCTATTTTTTATAAGTTTTAAGTTGCTCTCTTGGAACCTATGGTTTGTAATTCGTGTACAAATTAGAGTTAGGGTTGGGGTTAGGGTTAGGGATAAGTTTAGGGTTAGGCTTAAGATTGGAGTTAGGGTTAGGGTTATAGATAATTAGGGTTAGGGATAAGGTGAGGGTTAGGCTTAATATTGGGGTTAGGGTTAGGGTTAGAGTTAGAGTTAGAATTAGGGTTAGGTTTGGGTTAAAATTAGAGTTATTTTTTGGGCATAGATTTAGGGTTATGGTTAGGAAAAGGGTAAAAATTAGAGTTACAATTGGGGTTAAGGTTAAAACATGAGTTAGGGTTGAGAATAGGGTTCAGGTTAGGGTAAGAGTAAGAACTAGAGTTAGTTTTGGGGTTAGGGTTATGGTTATGGTTAGAGCTAGGGTTAAAATTATGGTTAGGGTTAAGGTTAGAGATAAAATTACATGGTTAAGGTTAGGGTTATGATTAGAGATTGAGTTAGGGTTAGGGTTAGTGTTTGGGTTAAAATTAGATTAAGGGTTATGGATAGGGTAACAATAAGAATTAGAGTTATGGTGGGGATTAGGGTTATGGTGAAGGTTAGTGTTAGGGTTAAGATTAGGGTTTGGGTTAAGCTTAGAGATAGAATTAGGGTTAGGGTTAGGGTTAGGGTTATGGGGTTGAGGGTGAAGTAAGTCTCTAATTTCTCCAACTGGGCAGTGAGAAAAATCTTGTCACTACAATCAAACTTAGGTGCATAAAGTTTTTTAGCTTACTTTTTATCTCCCTATTCTTCACTTTCTATATTCCTTGCTCATTTCTTGTAGATGGAACTTCTTACCATATTGAAACATTTTTCAAAAGATAAGGCTTCTCTCATATATTTTCATTGATTCAAATATTTTTCTATTAATCTATATTGTTTCTCCTTAATAGATTATTCCTAAGGGATGAGGGGAATGGTTTCAAATTCTTCTTCATCTTCCTATAAAACATGGGTTTTAGGAATTCAAAAGGGTGTCACATGTTGCTCTACTATTTTTTTTTGTTGATTTTTCCCTCCTTTTGGGATTTTTTATGATTAAATATTCAACCAACTTCCTAGAATTAGCCCATTTGACTCCTTTAGCCTTGATTTAGAATTTGAAAATTCTTTTAGAAGAATTCCTCTTTTTCTCCTTACCCTTTTTTCAATAAAATTTTATGATATCCTAAAATATTTCTTATTTCTCATTGGACTTACGAAAATAAAATAGGGAAATGACTATAATATTTAAGTATGTTATGAGTGCCCTAGTTATGGGGCCACTAGTGTAATAAAGAATGTAATTTTAAAGTGGCATTGATAAAAAGGTTTGTACATGTAGGTTTATTTTGGAGCTTGTAAAAAGGAAAGAAATTAAAAGATAGCTATTTAATTAAATCCTAAGATTGAGAGTGGTATTCTTGTTTATCCATTAATTTTACTTGAATAGATTGGACACCATATTTTCCTATCACTAGAGATTAGAGGAGGGAACCCCATTTATTTTCATATATAGTTAATGGATGAAAATTCATAAATCAATCATGACAAATTCCATATAGGGATAGTAATTAAGATACATTGAATTATTATCCAAGTGACTCCTACAATACCTATTTTTTATAAGTTTTAAGTTGCTCTCTTGGAACCTATGGTTTGTAATTCGTGTACAAATTAGAGTTAGGGTTGGGG
This sequence comes from Sequoia sempervirens, assembly GCA_007258455.2. Lineage (NCBI taxonomy): Eukaryota > Viridiplantae > Streptophyta > Pinopsida > Cupressales > Cupressaceae > Sequoia > Sequoia sempervirens. Next base: position 390,090,186 of record VDFB02193867.1, read on the forward strand.
ATAGGGTTAGGGATAAGTTTAGGGTTAGGCTTAAGATTGGAGTTAGGGTTAGGGTTATAGATAATTAGGGTTAGGGATAAGGTGAGGGTTAGGCTTAATATTGGGGTTAGGGTTAGGGTTAGAGTTAGAGTTAGAATTAGGGTTAGGTTTGGGTTAAAATTAGAGTTATTTTTTGGGCATACGTTTAGGGTTATGGTTAGGAAAAGGGTAAAAATTAGAGTTACGATTGGGGTTAAGGTTAAAACATGAGTTAGGGTTGAGGATAGGGTTCAGGTTAGGGTAAGAGTAAGAACTAGAGTTAGTTTTGGGGTTAGGGTTATGGTTAAGGTTAGAGCTAGGGTTAAAATTATGGTTAGGGTTAAGGTTAGAGATAAAATTACATGGTTAAGGTTAGGGTTATGATTAGAGATTGAGTTAGGGTTAGGGTTAGTGTTTGGGTTAAAATTAGATTAAGGGTTATGGATAGGGTAACAATAAGAATTGGAGTTATGGTGGGGATTAGGGTTATGGTGAAGGTTAGTGTTAGGGTTAAGATTAGGGTTTGGGTTAAGCTTAGAGATAGAATTAGGGTTAGGGTTAGGGTTATGGGGTTGAGGGTGAAGTAAGTCTCTAATTTCTCCAACTGGGCAGGTGAGAAAAATCTTGTCACTACAATCAAACTTAGGTGTATAAAGTTTTTTAGCTTACTTTTTATCTCCCTATTCTTCACTTTCTATATTCCTTGCTCATTTCTTGTAGATGGAACTTCTTACCATATTGAAACATTTTTCAAAAGATAAGGCTTCTCTCATATATTTTCATTGATTCAAATATTTTTCTATTAATCTATATTGTTTCTCCTTAATAGATTATTCCTAAGGGATGAGGGGAATGGTTTCAAATTCTTCTTCATCTTCCTATAAAACATGGGGTTTTAGGAATTCAAAAGGGTGTCACATGTTGCTCTACTATTTTTTTTTGTTGATTTTTCCCTCCTTTTGGGATTTTTTATGATTAAATATTCAACCAACTTCCTAGAATTAGCCCATTTGACTCCTTTAGCCTTGATTTAGAATTTGAAAATTCTTTTAGAAGAATTCCTCTTTTTCTCCTTACCCTTTTTTCAATAAAATTTTATGATATCCTAAAATATTTCTTATTTCTCATTGGACTTACGAAAATAAAATAGGGAAATGACTATAATATTTAAGTATGTTATGAGTGCCCTAGTTATGGGGCCACTAGTGTAATAAAGAATGTAATTTTAAAGTGGCATTGATAAAAAGGTTTGTACATGTAGGTTTATTTTGGAGCTTGTAAAAAGGAAAGAAATTAAAAGATAGCTATTTAATTAAATCCTAAGATTGAGAGTGGTATTCTTGTTTATCCATTAATTTTACTTGAATAGATTGGACACCATATTTTCCTATCACTAGAGATTAGAGGAGGGAACCCCATTTATTTCCATATATAGTTAATGGATGAAAATTCATAAATCAATCATGACAAATTCCATATAGGGATAGTAATTAAGATACATTGAATTATTATCCAAGTGACTCCTACAATACCTATTTTTTATAAGTTTTAAGTTGCTCTCTTGGAACCTATGGTTTGTAATTCGTGTACAAATTAGAGTTAGGGTTGGGGTTAGGGTTAGGGATAAGTTTAGGGTTAGGCTTAAGATTGGAGTTAGGGTTAGGGTTATAGATAATTAGGGTTAGGGATAAGGTGAGGGTTAGGCTTAATATTGGGGTTAGGGTTAGGGTTAGAGTTAGAGTTAGAATTAGGGTTAGGTTTGGGTTAAAATTAGAGTTATTTTTTGGGCATAGGTTTAGGGTTATGGTTAGGAAAAGGGTAAAAATTAGAGTTACAATTGGGGTTAAGGTTAAAACATGAATTAGGGTTGAGGATAGGGTTCAGGTTAGTGTAAGAGTAAGAATTAGAGTTAGTTTTGGGGTTAGGGTTATGGTTAAGGTTAGAGCTAGGGTTAAAATTATGGTTAGGGTTAAGGTTAGAGATAAAATTACATGGTTAAGGTTAGGTTTATGATTAGAGATTGAGTTAGGGTTAGGGTTAGTGTTTGGGTTAAAATTAGATTAAGGGTTATGGATAGGGTAACAATAAGAATTGGAGTTATGGTGGGGATTAGGGTTATGGTGAAGGTTAGTGTTAGGGTTAAGATTAGGGTTTGGGTTATCCTATATTAACCTAATTCCAATATTAACCCTAATTATAATGAAAAAACTAATTCTAAATGTAACCTAAGGGGAGAGAGGTCTCTAAGAGGTTTCTAGTTTTACGTTTTAGGGTTTAGATTTCTAAGTTATGTCCAATTTAAGTTTAGATAAAATATGGTTTTCAATTTACAATTTAACGTTATTTATTTTTTAAATGCAATTTAAAACTATTAAAAATTGAAATAAAACGCATTAAACAAAAAAAACTTAAATACTAATTCAAAAACAAAAAAACAAGATACAAAGCAAAAAAGGGCAGAAATCAACTAACCTGGAGGTCTCAGAGGTCAAGTGTGTTGACGGGAGGAGCGAGCAACAGCCTCCAAACGCGTACGCGCTCTTGCTTGACTTCTGTTGATTCGCCAAAAATAGTGGATAAAATGAAAAGCCAGCAGTTTATTTAAAAAATAAATACTTTTCGATAACGCTTGTAACGCGTTTTAGGTGTCGCGTACCTCGTTGCTCGAGCGTGACGCGTTCGATTTAGGTTCTAATTCGTAACGCTGCATTTTTAAACGCACGCGTTTTGTGTGAATTTTTTGTTGCCCAAAATTTCCCTCTTCGTGTACTCAACTTCTGCTTTTACCCTATATAAATAATAATTTATTTAACTATTGAAGAAGGGGAAAAAGGTGACACAATTAGTTTATTTAATCAATTAGGATAGAATAAAGATTAGAAGTGAATTAATTAAATAATTATTAAAAATTATTTAATTAATAGAGGAATATGATCAAACATAATTGAATAACTAAAATTATTCAATTATCAAAGGATGAGGATGAAGAAAAATGACACATGCTTAGGACATTTTTCATTGTCTACAAATTTTAAGGGATAAAATCCCACCAAATCCTTTTTCTTCTTTTAATTTTTAAACCATACGTATTTTTTTTTAGCAATATGGTTTAATCCATATTTATGCCACCTTTTTCCAATAATGACCTACCATGTCAAGAGGTGAGATGATGCCAAGTGTCAAGGGCTGATTGATCATTGTGCTGACTAGACTGATGATGAGGTGTTGACTGGTCAACATATGTTGCCAACTTTGACCACTTGTATCTTGTGCAAATGGACTCTATTTTTGACAAAACGAGGTTCGTCAGAAAGCTCTCAGTGAGCTCTTCGTGATGACACCCCATTTGACCTCCTTTGATGACTTCAATTTTTTTACCTTTTTTTGAGCCCTCTGATTTGCTAGTTGACCAAAACTTTGACTGTTCACAACTTTTGCATACAAACTCCTTTTGAGCCCATTCAAGTTGCATCAGGTTCATGTCAGTAAGCTCTACACAATGATGTCAATTTGGAGAGATTTTGAGACTATGAAAATTTTAGGTTCTTCTGGATCGCCCTGGATCACTAAAGCAATTACCTTTCTAGATCTTACAAGTATCCTGCATCTTCCATCTTTGAACTGAAGTGCATAACCCTTTTCCACCATTTGTCTAACACTCAGTAATTTGTGCTTCAATCCTTCAACATAAATAACATCATTGGTGTTATGCTTACCACCAAGATAAATAGATCCTCTAGCATGAATCACACCAGCATTATTATCTCCAAATCTTACAACCCCACCATCATACTTCCCAAGACATACAAATTTTCTTTTTTGACTAGTCATATGATGTGAGAAATCACTGTCAATAACCCACTCATCTTTTTCTTCAATTTGGATTGCAAGAGCTTTCTCACCTTTAGTAGATTCAATATCCACTAGACCATTTTTCTTGATAGCAAGGAACACCCATTCATCTTCATTTCCATTATCTTTAACAAACTCATCATCAGATACTCCTTTAGCATAGTAACATTTCTTTTGGAATCTAGATTTGTTAGGCTTGGATCTAGGATCTCTTTCAGGACACCTTGATGCAAAATGACATATTTTATTGCAAGAAAAATATTTAATAGGAAGCACCTCTTTATACTTACTTTGTCCTTTTCCTTCTTTATTCACAATCAGTGCTTCCAACTTGTCTACCTCTCTTTCTTCATCTTCAAGCTATTTCATTTCTTCCTCATACTTGAATGACTTTCTAGAACACTCTCCTGGATCATTTCTTTGCTTGTTTCTTTTGGATATAGTAGCCTTAAATGTAATTTTAGTCTTAAGAACAGATTCACCAAATTCACTCAACTCAAAGGCAACAAGTTTAGCAATTAGCATATCTCTTGTCATATTCATCAATGATTTTGTTTCTTCAATAGAATGCACCTTTTCTTTGTAAGAGGGAGGCAATGATCTGAGCACTTTAGCTATAATTTCTTCCTCATCCAGGGTACACCACCGACACATCTAATACCCATCACTAGTTCATTTACTCTCTACATAAAAAAAGAAATATTTTCATCTTCACCCATTTTCAAATTTTCATACTTGCGTTTCAAAATCTGTAACTTAGCCATGTCTTCACATGTACATCTCCTTCATACAAAATTTCCAGCTTCATCCAAATCTCACAAGCTTTCTTCAAACCTATCACATTTGTCATTTCTGAATCTGTTAGAGCACTTAACAAAGGTTCCATAGCCTTGACATTATTATCAGCCTCTTTAATCTCATAAATAGTGGAAGGACCATTCTAAGGAATAAAATTTGGATTCTTTGTAATCTTCTAGAAGGACTCTCCAATACACCTCAAATTACACTCCATCCTAGCTTTCCACAATGAGTAGTTTGTTCCATCAAATCTAGGGTTGTCGTTCTTGTATGATGCCATCTCGGATCACCTCAATATTTTAAACTTCTTTAGAGGAACCTTCTCTAATACCAATTGTTGGAAAAATAAGGACAAACAACTGAGAGGGGGGTGAATCAATTGTCATAGAATATTTAAACTTTTCAAACTTTACTTAACTTAATCTTAGATCTAATTAATGAATAATAAACCATAAACAATAAACACATCAGAAACACAAAGAACACCGATATTTTTTACATGGAAACCCTATTAGGGGAAAACCACAATGTATGTTAGTCCACAATATTATACCCTATTAAAATTATAATGAAAGATAATGGGAATGCATATACATTCAGACACACTTCCTAGATTTCACTATTCAAATACAAGAGGGATCACTACCCAACAATGCACAATAATTTGGATTAGATCCACAGGGTTTAAATTGAGAAAATAACTTCTACACAAGCTTGATTATGTAGTTCTAATTAAGCACATAAAACCTTCTTCACACTTAATTACAAAAGCTTGATTATGTAGTTCTAGTTAAGCACATAAAACCTTCTTCACAGTTCGCTCAACCTTCTTCTCACTCTGCTCTGCAATCAAATGAATAGATCAATATTCACACACTTTTTATTCTTTGAATTTTATTCTCTTCCACACACTCACACTTCACTCACACAACCAGTCTTATTTATCCACAACATGAAATACATCAAAAAATTAGTCGACCAAAAATATAGCACATATTTACAATGTCGACCTGAATTTACAAATAATTTTTCAATGTTGATCAAACATCATTGGCTAATATTATGATGCAGCCTAAAACAATATCTTTGACCGTGCCAAACATTCAAAATTAAATCTCCAAGCATCTACAACACCTTATGTAACCATCATGTCAGATAAGAACATGGAAATCTTATCATACTGACAAAAATCTTTGACCGCAGGCACACCAATCAATGTGGAAATATATAACAAGGATATAGAATGATCTAGAAGCATACAAAAAAAAAAAACTAAAAAAGAATCATCCACAATAACATAAATTATGAAAATCACATAAAATTCAATTAGGAACACTAACAGAACCCACATAAATACTGTCAAAACACAACTATTCAAAGCATGATCAAATCTTCATGTGGACCTTTGAAACTTCTGGTAGATGATCTAGATACTTTCAACAATAAACCCTTTAGTCCACAACAACTAATCTTCAATGTACAAAACAAAAAAACTTCATGACCTTCACTATTCCTCTAGTAGCCTACAACTCTTCCTTTAACAATTTTCTCAATATCCTCAACATATATAGCCTTCGATACAATAATGCTAATAGCATTGACATCAATGAGAACCACATATCAACAACACAACCACAACATCCAACAACAACTTGTTCTTAGACTTTGCTTGCATCTTCTTAGCCCTCATGTGATTGACTTGCATTAGAAAATGACCCTCTTCCTCTAGAATTTTTTCCTTTGCCTCTGGTTTTGTTTGTCTTGCCTTCTCTTTAACTTTTCTTCAACCTTGATTTTCAATTGAAAGCATTCCTCAACCATTCTTGTATTTTCAAAACTCAACTCATCTTGAATGTTAAATATTAAACCACTAAGATATCTAGCCACCTTCTCCACATCATCCTCCATGTGACCTACTCTTATATTCATTTTATTAAATTCTTTAGTACAGGCTTTGACATCCATTTCTCTTTGATTTAGACCTTGAAGTTTCTTGTAAATTTGAATTGCATAATCAACTGGTAAGAACTTACCCTTAAGCTTAGCCACCATTTTGTCCCAAGAGACATTTTTTAAATTTCCCTTCTTCCTCCTTTTGGTTTTCTCATAATCCCACCATAATAGGGCATGAACCTTCAATTTTTTTTCTATCTTGACCCTTTATTCCTTAGTTACATCTTCACATTTAATGTAATTATCAAGTGTTGCAATATAATTCAAAATTTCTCCATCATTCAAATTACCTCCATACATAAACATACATCCATTTTTACCTTGTGTTTATCTTCCTTGACTGCTCTCAGTAGTTTGGCCATCCTTCGCTCATCAGGATCCAATTCCTCTTCTTCTTTTTCTTCATTCTCCTCTTCCCCTTCTTTGGGGTCACTCTCATCACCCATGACCATACCTCTCCTTTGAATAGTTTCAAAATCCTCAAGCCTTGTTATCACCATATCTTGGAGTTCCTTAAATCTCCTTATCTCTTTGGCAGTCTTTTCTTTCATCGCATTCATTTCCCTAGCCATAGTGTTACCTTTTGGAGGCATCTTGTTCTCTCTTGCTTCACACTTTCTCTCCCTTAGAAAACAACCTAAGATCTAATACCAATTTTATGTAGATTAGGGTGGATGGTATCAACACAATCAAAATCAAACTAACTTTGCAATTCAAGAGCCTTAACTTGGTGATTTTCTCTCAAATCCTCCTATACTCCTAATAGTACTTGAAACAAGGGTTTTCTCTCATATTTTTCAGAACATACCCAATACCCAAAATATAACCACCATTCAAGAAACCCTTTATGGCACTTAAAAACATATCAATTTTTCAGATAGGGTTGTTTTGGAAAATGACCCCCAAAATTGGATTGATACACTCCCAACTAGGCCTAATTATGCTAGTTCAACAAGGAAACTATTGGTTTAAAAATATTAAAACCTCAATTCTTCATTGAAAATATATCAACATGTCACATGGGGTCTTCACATGAAATTTTCATCAACTAGAATGATCACCAAACATTTTTTCTACAAAACCCCAACTTTTATGCAACTTTCTTACTAAAACCATGAAGTTTTTAGACAAGGGCATCAACAAATTTACACCCAATTCCATTCCCCTACTCCTAAAAAATTATGATCACGAAACCCTACCCATCTACACCCATTCCACCAAGTATCAAACTTTTTCATTGGTGGAATGGGTCAAAAAGTCATTTCTTCAATCAAAACCTCAAGAACTAGGGTTTTTGACTATTTTTAGTAAAACTGCTATAAATCCATTCAAACTTAATGAAAATGAATGAAATCAATTGAAAATGATAGATGATTTAGTCCTCTGATAATTCCAATGAAATTTAGAACATCTTCAGGCCGTATGAGACTGTATTGCTTTGTGTAGTAGCAAGAAAACAAAGAAAATATTGTATATTATTATTGCTTGATCTCCAAAACTTCACCAAAACCTTTTCTAAAAAAAAAAAGAAGGAATATTTAACCAATACAAACCATGTCCAACCATTTTCCAACTACCATTTGAATTAACAACAGTTCATCTTCCCACATGACTCAACAAATGCAAAGTTGCTTATGCAACTTTCATAAATTTTACAAAATTTGACAACTTTTCATAAGACCAATCCCACATGACTCAAATTGATAAAAACTATCAAACATGGTCTTAGTAAACCTTATTACAACTAAAATTTACTGACCACACAAAAGAGTAACACTTAGCAAGTTTTTTCATTAAGACTAGGTGCCCTACACTAGCCCTTGTTTTGCACTCTTGCGTTCTAGGAGGTTTGAATCTTGCAATTTTTTCATCAAATTATTCCTATTTCATCGCTAGGATGCCACCATGTTGATAGAGAGGTCAAAGAGGTAAGGATTTTTTTTATATTACTATCAGGATTTAATCATGTAGTTACAATTCAAACTCATTGACCCATGTTTCATGAGTAGTGGTTCACAAGAACCCATCTCTCATGATTATGAATGGTCCACTTAGCACTCATTACATCTAGGTGATGCTCAAAGAGGTGAAGCATTGGGCCTTATTGGGAGGATACCCATCCCAATACTACTCCAGCTCAAGCATGCTTAACCACACAAATTCTCCCAAGGTTAAACCCACTTAGCTTGCAACCCCATTTGTAAAACCTTCAGCAAGTGTTGTACCTTATGAACCACTCATTATAGAGCCTATTTAGCTCATCAATTGATATGTAGGAGGCATTTTACACATGTCAAATTTTGATATTGCTATCAGGATTCAACTATGTAGTTACGAATCAAACTCATTGACCCACGTTTCATGAGTAGTGATTCACAAGAACCCATCTCTCATGATAATGAATGGTCCACTTAGCACTCATTGCATCTAGGTGATGCTCACAAAGGTGAAGCACTGTGCCTTCTTGGGAGGTCACCTATCTCAATACTACTCCAACTCTCAAGGGCACTTAAACACAAAGTTTCCCCCAAGGTTAAACCCACTTAGCTTGCAATCCCATTTGCAAAACCTTCAACAAGTGTTATGTCTTATGAACCATTCATTATAGAGCCCCTTTAGGTCATCAATTGATAAGTAGGAGGTATTTTCCACAACGTTTCTGTGATATCAAAATTTTTAACCTATTCTAAACAATTAAAATGCAATGGAAAACATAATGAAACACCTCAAGATTAGCCTAAGGAATTTGAAAATACAAAGAGAATGTTAAATGAAGATAAATGGTTATACCTTCCTCCTTGCAGCTAAAACTCCTTGGTTGGCCCTTGATTTGGATTGATTTGTATGCTCCTTGATGGCTCTTGATGTGGCTAAATGAAGGATTTGACTATGTGCTTGGATGGAAATGAAGATGGATGAAATTGATGGCTAAATGAGTGCACAAAATGGCAGCATTTTGTTGCAAAATGGCTAAGTGTTATAAATGCCCTTGAGGAGGGGGTATTTATACAAGAATTTGAATTATCTAGAGAATTCAACGGTTGAGATTCATCCAACAAGGTCAAGATGAGGGGCTATGGTGAGTTGAGGACTCACAAGCCCTCACATCTTGACATGTGGATTGTGAAGTGGATAGAGGTAAGATGATGTGTAGGTGATGTGGAAGAGAGGTACATGATGTGGAGGAAGGACAAGTACCTTCCAAGTACTTTGATGTGACCTTTCAATGATCACATGGGGAGAGGGAAAGCTTTGGGAGAATAAAAGTGAATTAAAAATTCACAATGATTGGAAGAATCTAGTGGATAAGACAAGGTTCCCAAAAGGTGGGAATTTGTCACATGTGACTTGATGTGACAAGTCAAAGTTTCTAGAAGATGCATGGGAAAAGGGGATTCTAGGAGGAATAAAAGTGAATTAAAAATTCACATGGAGAAGAGAGGAGCCTAGGGTGAATAAAAGGGAATTAAAAATTCCTTGGGGGATGGGGAGAGTTGACCAAGGTACTAATTAGGTTTGACTAATCAGTAATTAGAGGATAATTAGGGGTTAATGTGGATTAGAAGCCAACTTGCAAAAGTTGGAGGATGTGAACATCCTAATCAAGGATTAGGCATGTGCACATCCTTAATGAAAAGATTAAGAGATGGATTAGGATTAATTAAAAATGACATGTGAGGAATTAAATAAATATAATATTTATTTAATTCATTTGATGAAAAGAGGATTAAGAAGAGTAAGGTATTTAATTATTAATTAAATACCTTAGGGATTTGGAAGAATTAAGGATATTAATTAAATAATAGTAATATTACTTAATTAACTTGGATAATAGGATGTTTGGATGAAAAATAATAAATTTGGATAAATTAATTGTCCAAATTTGGATGTCTATAGTGTCAAATTTTGATATTGCTATCAGGATTCAATTGTGTAGTTACGAGTCAAATTCATTGACCCACGTTTCATGAGTAGTGGTTCAAAAAAACCCATATCTCATGATAGTGAATGGTCCACTTAACACTCATTGCATATAGGTGATGCTTATAGAGGTGAAGCACTTGGCCTTCCCAGGAGGTCGCCCATCCTAGTACTACTCTAGCTCAAGTGTGCTTAACTACAAGGTTTCCCCCAAGGTTAGACCCACTTAGCTTGTAACCCCATTTGCAAAACCTTCAACAAGTGTTGTGCCTTATGAACCATTAATTATAGAGTCCATTTAGCTAATCAATTGATAAGTAGGAGGTATTTTCCACAACGTGTCAAATTTTGATATTGCTATTAGGATTCAACCATGCAGTTATGAGTCAAACTCCTTGACCCACATTTCATGAGTAGTGGTTCACAAGAACCCATCTCTCATGATAATGAATGGTCTAAGGATTGTTTATTTTTTGTTGTGAAATTGTTAGTTTTAGGTTGTTTTTGATATTTTATTTGTTGAATTTTTAGATGATAATGAACCTGCAAACCCTCTTCAAAACCCTCCTAATAATCCTCAACAAACAAAGAAACAACAATAGGAACAAAATCCTGAAGTTCAGCAACCTCAACAACAATCTCCTCCACCAATCCCTAAACATCCTCCTAGCACTCAACAAAATTTAATGAGTGAAATTGAAAATAATAATAAAAAAATTGAGGACTTAATCACGAGGTTGAATGATTGAAATGGTTCAACCATGGAAAAACACTTGCAAATTCAATTAAATAAATGTTAAAACATGTAGATGCAATCAACAAACAATTAAGTGGTTGGAAAGAAAGGAGGTAGGCAACTAGGAATTTTTACAGGGATAAATTATCATATAAAGACGTAAAAGATCTAAAAATTACAAAATTAGCTTTGTGCACATTATTCATCGGCCCACACACAAATCAAAATCTTAGCCTCAATGCAAAGAGGTTTCCTATCCATTGGTACCACCACCAACAGATTTTGAACCTTTTTTGGGATAGGTGGTACATGGTTTTTTATTACCCACCATGTAACAATTGTGAAGTCCCACAATATTTCCTAAGGAAATTATACTGTGTGTTCATAAACAAAATTTTGAATTATTTTGATATGAGGTACTTTAAGGGGAGAGGTTGAGGATTGACTCAAGATAGACCTGATGCACAATAGGATCCTAGGTGGCAAGTGATTTGACCTCTCGCTAGGCCTCCTCATTAGCACATTGTTATCCCTTCCATCGCAAAGGAGAGTGCCGAGGTAGACACTTTGTAGGCCATCAACTCTTTAACATAGAGTGTTATTCAATATACGAACCCTATACTATAGTGCCATCTAGGTTAGTCTTCTAGTTGTGGGCTTTGATCCCATTTGTGTTAGGCTTGCCGGGTGACTTGTTCATATGACCCCACTGACACTTAGGAGGCTGTTGCACAAGATATGTCTACAACTATGGAGATGACGAGGGAAACTCAAATTTTGAATGACGCTTATGACATCAATACTTAGGTAAATGTTAGCATATTCATTGAATTTAATTTATTAAATTTGAATTTTGAAATACAAGATTAACTAATTTAGTTTTATGATTTTAATAAAATTTCAAGGTCATGGTGTTGATACTAGATAAACTAGCCCTACACCTGCTTATTAATCCACTGCATCTACTATTGAAGTATGTAACTAGTAAACAATTATAAATTTATTACATGTTAATAGCATTGTTATATAAATGATATTCTAATATCTAATTTTGGATGTTGAATAGGCTAATATTGGCAGTTTCGTGGGAACACCTTCTAGTGTTAGTGGATTTAGACAAACCTACATGTAGGTAATCAAATAAAGAGTTTAAGTAATGAAATGTACTTAATATATTTGTGTAGTTTATATTCATATAATTGATTACATTGCATTGCACATCTTTCAAACTCAAAGCATTAATTCACATTCAATAACTAATAACTAGATGTTGATAGATACAAAAATTTCAACTACAATATGGTTGTTTAGAAATTCAACATAAGAAGTAATGCAATTACTTCACATAGCATAAGTAATAAGTAGGAGCAGCCTCCAATTGCACTTGCTTTTCATGGCATTCTATGAGACCACTTTTTATTGAGGCATATTTCCAAATAGTTCACTACCTTATATATGCCATGGATGCTTGGAAAAAATATATGAAAGAATAATAGTACACAATAGCATAGAAAAGGAAATGAGTTGTTTGAAAAAATGCCTCAAAGTAATGTGGTCTCATGGTGATGTCCATCACCATGAGACCCAATTTCTTTGAGGTATTTAATTAAACAACTCACCTCCTTTTCTATGCTATCACATTTTCCATACATGTCTACCAAAACGTTTTATCAAACAGTTCATTTCCCTGCTGCTATAGCTAAAAGCCTAAAAAAAATTCTTTCCAACAAACTATGGATGCTTGGAAAAAAGCTATCAAAGCATAATAGTAAGCAATAGAATAGACAAGGTAGTGAGTAGTTTGAAAATATGCCTCAAATAAATGTGGTCTCATGGTGATGGAATTCCATTCCATCACCATGAGACCACATTTCTTCTAGCCATTTTTTCAAATAGCTCACCACCTTTTCTATGCTACCACATTTTTCATATATGTGTACCAAAGCATTTTGTCAAACTACTCACTTGCTGGTATTCAACTAAAAGCCTCAAATAAGTGATTTCCAACAAACTATGGTTGCTTGGAAAAAATCTATCAAAGAATAATCATAGTCAAGGAATTGAATAGTTTGAAAAAATTCCTTGAAGAAATGTGGTCTCATGTTCCATCACCATGAGACCACATTTCTCTAAGGCATGTTTTCAAACAACTCACTACTTGAAGAATAGAAACCAACCCTTTAGCCAAAATTCCTCTCCAAATTATTTTCAAGGTCCTCATCCTCATCCTCAATTTACCAATCCTTGTAACCGTCCACCTTTTATTCCACTTATTCATGTCCCCGCCCCTCCCTCTTCATGTCATGATCACCCTCCATCTCATAATGAATACCACACTATACCATCGATGCCATCCCAACATAATACCATAGAGAAGGCAATGAAATGTTTGAAAAAATGCATCAAAGAAATGTAGTCTTATGGTGATGGAATGCCATGAATTTTTTTTTTGTAATGGCATTCCATCACCATGAGACCCCATTTCTTTAAGGCATTTTTTCAAACAGTTCACTACCTTCTCTATGCTACAACAATTATCGTACATGTATACAAAAGAATTTTATCAAAAGGTTAAATGCCTTGCTACTATGGGTAAAAGCCTAAAAATAGGTGCTTTTGAACAAGCTATGGATAGGGAAAAGAGTAAGCATGATAGTCAGAAATATATAGTTTAATAAGTACTCAAAATTTTGTTCATTATCTCATACATTATAAGCCATGATGTGGATCACTAAATTGTAGTTTTCATGATTGAATAATTTGTTGTTTTATTTTCAAATGTTGGAAGAACATACACCTTTGAATGTTCATAGGGAAATGGAGCTCAATCTTTGATCTACTATAGACTCCTCGATGGCTCTCACAAAGGAGGTATGAGGCAGATTACTAAATTTCAATTTACATTTGTTGCTATAGCTGTTAGTTAGTTAAAAATCAAACCATTATTGATTCATAGTTTAATTTCTCTTCCGATGGTTTCTACAGGGCTTCAACATACCACAACATGGGCATGCAAATATTTCTCTTGAGGAGAGAGATTGTTTAAGTTGGCGGTAAGTGATTTTTTGTTAAATATATCATTTTTTATAATGTAATTTCTATATATTAATGTAATTACTTCATATTGTAATAGATAAAGCTTGACTAGGAGCTAAATCATAGGAGGAGCACTAAGAGCACTCCTTAGTCTTAGAATAAACAAGTGACAAACCTATTGCCATCTAACTGAAAAGTAAAGGGAAATAATTTATTTCCAGAGGATGCAGAGAAATGAATTTTGACTCTAGAGCCCTTTGTTGTATGCTTATATGGCATTTTTTTACATATTTTGTATTGGATATATTTGACATTGTATGCCTATATGGCATTCTTGTAAGCCTATATGGCTATTTTGTATATATTTTATACTTATATTGACATATATTGATGTATTCCTACATTGCTATTTGGTTAATACAAATATTTTTTATTGATGGTGTCCATATTTTCATTTAATAAATCCATGGTTCAATAGATATGAGTTATGTGTATTCGAGTGTATACTTTACAACTTATGTGTATTTTTTGTGAGTTACGTATATTCCAATGTATACTTTGTGACTTACCTGTTTTCATGAGTATACTTTGTATTCATGAATATACTTTGTGTTAATTTGTGTATACTATGTATCTGTGTGTATACTTCAAGGCTTATATGTTTTTGAGTACTTGTGCTTCCCTTATTCACATGTATGTTTGACTTATTCATGTGCATAATTATTAATTGGTTAGACCTAGCATTGATCATTTCTATCCTTAATGGTTTGTCTTGAATATTTATTGATTGATGCTAAATAACTTTATTAGTTGATGCTAAACAACTTCAATATTTCTAGGAATACTAGTCTAGAGTTATAAATTACAAAATTGCACAAATTGAAAAGAAGAGATTAACTATAAATAAATTCATTGATTATTAACTTGATAATTGATTAAGAATGAATATAATATATATCAAGAGATGAGCCTTGAACTAGAATGAAAACTACCAACTAGAAAATAGAAAAGGCATTCCCAATACTTTGAAAGCAATAATCCACCTAAAATTGCAATAGGAGAGAAGGCTTCTTTAAGATCCTTGAGCAATGTATTTCCTAATGATCCCTTGTTCTTATATATCTCAATTTAATTTAATTCAAAGAGTTCCATCAAATGCTTTATCTAAGAGAAAAAAAACACATTTTCAATTGGTATTCCATGAGATGTTGAACATAAAAAGATTCTAGTATATTTAATCTTTTGATTGAAACAACTAAATTAAGCAAATGATACATAATCTTCACAACACTTACAAAACATAATATTCACATTAGATGATGAGTAGTTAACTTTTTGACACATTATCATACTATAGACACCTAAATTTGGACACTTAATTTATCCAAATTTATCCCCTTTCATCTAAGCATCCCCTTATTTTAAGTAATACCACTATTATTTAATTAATATCCTCTAAAAAATTTCTAATCCCTAAGGTATTTAGTTAAATAATTAAATACATTCCCCCTTTCATCAAATGAACTAAATAAATATGGCATTTATTAATTCCTCATATGTCACATCCCCCATAATTTTTATCTAATATTAATCCATCTTCTAATTTCATCATTAGGGATGTGCACATGCCTAACCTTTGATTAGGATGTGTCACATCCTCCAGCTTTTTCAAGTTGGCCTCTAATCTCTCTTAGCCACCTAACCCTCATCTAATCCTTCATTAACTAGCCTAATCAATCTCTCAAGGAATTTTTAATTCCTTTTATCCTTACAAGGAATATTAAATTCCTTTTACTCTTCCCCATGTGATCTTTAACTTGTCACATCAAGTCACTTGTGAAATCTAACTTGCCTCTAATCTTCATTAATTAGTCTAATCAAGTACTTGCACAACCTTAATCACTTAATTAGGTCTCCATGTCATTTATTGAATGTGTCCTAAGTCAACCCTATTAAATACTTTTTCCTTTTGAGAAGGCACTCTATTTCCCATGTAAATTTTTAATTCAAATTTAATCCTCCAATGCATTTCAAGGAATTTTAAATTTCTTCTCTCATCCCCATGTGGATATTTGAAGAATTTTTAATTCCTCACATGTCCTCTCACCCACATGGGGACAAGAACCTCTTTTATGAGGAGATCTTGTTCAATCCCAAGGTACTATGTAGTACCTCCATGTCACGTACTATCCTTCCACCTCATGTACACATCACCTCTTTGAAACCACTTTATATGCCACATGTCAAGATGTGAGGGCTTGTGAGTTCTCAACTCACCTTAGCGCTACATCTTAATCTTGGTGGCTCAATCTTGACCATCTATTTTCTTAGAGAATTCCAAATTCTCTATAAATACCCCATATTTTCTCTCATGTGGGGGGGAGATAATTCATTATAGCCAAACTCTTACAAAAAATTTCTAGGAACTATACTTAGCCATTTTTCACACTTGAATCCACTTTCATCCATCCTCATATCATCTCATACATTTACATCCATTGCCATCCAAGAAGCATACAACACCAAAGATCGAGGGGCCAACCAAAGGATTGATTCAACACAAGGTAAAAGGTTTCATTTTGTTGTCTTTATTTTGTATTAAATCCAACTAGGCTAATCTTGAGGTGTAAAGCATTTTTATTGTTATTTTGGATTCTCTTGTTTGTTGTTCATATTCTAGCACCTAAATTAACCCTATCACACATACAAATATTTATCTTGAATAATCTTTAAACATTTTCAAAGCATAATCCTCACAATACAGAATGAATTGTTATGTTTTTGATCCATCACCATATAAACACGTCGAAAGATGTATATACCAACTTTTTGCAATATTATTTCTTTTATAGGAAATGGAATTGGGAGAAAGAATATTTATAATTTATAATACAAACAAGAAATGGACTAAAGGGTGGAAAATTTATTTATCACACCAAATAATAAATGTATGTGAGAGCATCACTTGTTTCTCTTAGACTCCAATTTTCAAGCATAGCAAATCATTTCAAATGAAAATGATAAAATGCTTCACAACCAAAGTTGTTAATTGAGGAAAAATAAAAAATTTCCAAGTTCCACCATTGTACAAATTTACCTCATCCAAAGAATTAAACATACACTTCACCAAAGTGCCATGTGTTAACTCTAAGGGTGAGGGAGGCGACACTTGAGATTCACTGTTAGGCTCATCGATAGACTTAGGAGCATTGAAAAACTCCAGGGATGTCAGGACTTCCTCCATCAATAGGATGGCATATGCTAATGAAAAAAAAACCTCGAAAGAAGGTGAACTCCACTTTTGACCCCCATTGCTAGTAGGGTTGTCCTCCATCTTCTGCTTCTTCAAAGGATGCCAAATCCCCACAAATGAGGTATAAGGCATGAAGGACAAGGAGAAAACATGGAAAACCCCACCAAGGTATTTGGAATGTCCACAGTCTTTGAAAATGGTGATATTTTTGGAGGGATATCAAAAGGGGTAGCTTGACCGAAGGAGCAATAAACATAATTTGCACCCTCTTCAGGTTAGGAATTTTTACACTTGTAGTAGGAGACTAAAGCAAGATTGAATCTAAAGGAATTGAATCAAATGGGATGGGAGAGGAAGACATGATAGAAGGTGTTGGAGAAAAAACTACTAAATCCCTCTCCTCCCTATATAGGGTGGTTTGCTCAATGACCAGAGCCTTTTTGTTGATGCTTGCACTCACTTGCAAGGCATTTCCTATGACTCTAAGAGCTAGAGGTTGAAAGCTGAGATGGAGTGGAGGACTCCTATTTGACCATCAGTGTTTCCATCATAGTCATTTTCAACGAAGGGAAAGACTCCTAGATGGGAACGTGAGAGAGAGGTTGAGGAGAGATTGGAGCAACAACGAGGGGACATGACCCTAGTGCCTCAACAATGGGTCTCTTCCCATTCACTTCCTTAGGGGAAAGAATGGTAGGAGGTTGCAGAGGTTGAGACATAGAGGACTCCTTGTGGATAAGGTAGGAAGGTTGGATACCTAAATCTTAGCTTTATGCCAAGTAGGCACCATCAAACTTTTTACATGAAAACTAGGAGTAGTCACCCAAAGTTCCTCTTTAGAGAAGGAGATAGAGGTGGTGCCCTAATGATGGGTAGGTTTCTCATTTCCCTTCTGAGAGGACAAGGTAGCTTGCTTCTATGCTATTGGGAAAGTAACTTTCAACTATCCTTTTCCCCTAGTTTTTTACTTCATGTAGTTTTGGTAAAGCAGGTCCATTCTAAGAGGGAGCAAACCAACCGGGGTGGGCCAAAAATGATCTAGAGAATAACCTCTAGCATGGGATACAAATGATTGATATCTAGTGTCATGCACAATGTGCACGCCACCTTCATAGGAGAACTTTACACATTTGTGAATGATGGAAGTGATTCCATTCATGGAAGCTAGCCATAGGATGCCCGAATTCACCTTGAACAAATTAGATTCTAGAATGACATCAAAATTTGTTGCCATGACCTTAGGTCCAAATAAGATGCAAAAAAGGTTATAGAGCCATATGACGTAAGAGAGAGACTATTGTGTGTATGTATGATAGATTTAATTTTTTATTTTCCTCCCTCTATAATTAATTTATCCATAATGTCTCTTCCATAATAATATTTACTTGGCATAGGGTCAACTAGAACTCCTGTCACAATGTTTCCATTGAGGAAAGTAGGAATGTATAGAGGAGAGGCCTTGTTATTCAAATGCAAGTGCTATGAGATGAAATTCACATTTGGTGAGCCAGTTGTAGGTTGTGGGGGAGGAGTAGGAGTGAATGAGACCATATTAATAGACATTGAGGGTTTAGGAGAAGCATCAAAAGAGTCAATAATAAAGTTTGCAGAATGAGATAGAAGTAGGTTCGTGTAAATCTGTAACTCACTATTGGCCTTTGCTGTTGATTTATTCATATTTTTCTTCTTCTCATTGAGATGGATGGTACCCTTGTTGATACAATGTTGAATCTCATGATGCAAGTGCATGCAATGCTCGATATCATGCCCATTAACATGATGGTACTAACAAAAGGAATTCCCATCATACCAATTAGGATAAATATCCTTCAAAGGTTGAAGATTTTCTAATGTTATATTAATTTTATCCTTCAATAAATTTTGTAGAATAGAAGAATATGATTCAACTAGCTTTGTAAACTTTTGTTGCCTCTGACACTATGATCATTAGTCACAAAAACTACATTCACAACAACCTTTCCTTTTCTTAAAATAGACACAACATATCTTCATTTAGAATGGGAGCTTGAGGTAGATCAACCAAACTGAACCACCGTTTGGCACACAGATGCGCAAAAGAGGGGTATTTCATTAGGGAAAACTTCTCCTATTAGGCTCACTGTAGGTTGGTTATGAATACCTTTTGTGCATCTAAGTTGGGCAATAGGTATTAAATTAATGAAAAGAGCACTTGGTAATGCATGATAAAATTAGTTATCTTCTGATGTTCTCCTTTCTTACATTAGACGAGATTTGAAAAAGTAATTTTTAGACTAATGTTACCCTGGAATTGATGGAGAAACTGATTGATGAGCTGGTCAATTGAGAATATAGAATTATCAAGAAAGGAATAGTACCACTCAAGTGATGTGTCCTTGAGAGATCGAGGGAAGAGTTTTTCCATTAGGACATCATCGTGAAAGAAACTCATGCACGTGGTGCTAAAATTTATCTCCTTTACCATCGTACTTTTCAAACTTAGAAATCCCCATTCCTTGGGGGAAAGGAGTACTCAAAATCATCACCGATAGTGGGCTACATGTCAAGAAAGGATAGAAGATAGGTTGGGAAGAAGCTTGGGAAAGACTCACCAACTGGTTTTGCATTTGACCCATATTTTGAAGAAAAGCATTTAGGATAGGGTCAGAAGATGACAAAGGCTTAGTGGAACCTCCTCCAAAACCACCAGCACTAGAACCACCTCCAAAGCCACCTACAAATCCACCGCCATGACCACCACTAAAGCCACCATAAAAACCACTAGTGTGACCCCCGTTGGAGCCACTATCATAGCCTCTACTAGAGCCACCATCAAAACCATCAATGTGGCTTTGACTAGAGCCACTACTAGTAGTTCCACTACTGTACTAAAACCACCACCACCACTCATTCCACCAAAGCCCCCTCTACTAGAGGTAGTAGGAAGGGTCAAACTAAAGACAAGGAATGTTCTACTCATGAGGGGTTGTCGAGGAGTAGAGGAAAAACTGATTAGGGGGGCCTATTTTAGTCATGTATATAGATGTATTGGGCATGAAAACACTTATATGTCTCTTCCAAGCACTAGGTACCACTTCTTGGGTAGTGCCTGATCTAGTGTTAAACAAAGGGATGTATGTTTTGGTTAGATCGGTGAGGCTACGTGAGAGTTCTACACTCATCCAATCCTTTCCTAACATGTATCTCACTTTGTTAACAATCCTAGTAGTTCTTTCCATATTCAAAGCTTTCTCCAAATGATTTCCTAAGTCTAACAACCTACCTTCCAATACCTGAAGGTTTTTTGTGAGGATGTGCACAACCTCATCCTTGTCTATAGACAAAGCTATAGGGGATGTCAAAGGAGTAGGTACATGGTCAGTCTCATCAATAAAGCCCATATTGTCTAAAAAGCTTGTAGTGAAACCAGTAGTTAAACTAATAGTGACCTTCATCTTTTCCATTGGTAAGTGTCACACACTTCTTCTAACCACGTACCCAAAGGTCGTAGACTAGGTTGTGATTCTCATAAAAAATCACAACACCCAGTTGTACGATGGTCACCAAGTGCGAGGAAGAAGTATCAACATGAAAAATGGATAGATGTTCATGTGGGTTTCACTAAACTATAGAAGAGGGGGACCAACAACACCAAGGCTCTAGGTCATGGAGATCCGAGAGCAAAGGGCTTTCGTAATCTACCTCAAGCTAGATAAGAGTTCTTTGTTCAAGGATAGAGAATGAAGAGCACTCTCAAGTGTTTCTATCACTCTATTAACCTAGTATATTGGATGAGGCTAAATGAGTAGGTTTTTGGAACCCGAACTGTACCTCAGATAGGTCTCTTCTCAAGGGCAGCAACACAAATCAGGGACGACAGTGCAGTGTGCTAGCATCTCTTTGGGGTGCTAGCATCCATATGGTCAAAAAGTGTAAATCACAATGAAAGGAACAAAAACCGACTAACTACTTAGTAGTTAAGGTCTAAAAACTAACTAGGATGATAATAAATGGAATAAACAAAGTGACTAGTAAGATGGTAAAGGAGATGATAAAAGTGAGGGTGATGAAGAACAACTCACAAGAAGTTTAGTTTTCTAGCAAGCTCGACACAAACACTTACCTATGCATAGCCAACAAAGGAAAAATGTTGGGGTTCTTTAGGGTTTTACATCAGTTCAAACCCCTGCTTTGGTGTTTCCACCTTCATGGAAAGCCAGATAGATGGATAGAAAATGCAAAAAAGAAACTAATGGAAAGGATTCCATTCAATAACAAAAGCACTATGTTATGTAAATAAAGAAGTACTATCACCTTCTTAATTGAGGTACCATCAAGAGCATAGAGGAGTATGAAAACTTGGTAAGGTCTATGTTGTTGCAACAACAAAGAAGTGGTCCCTTGGAACATTGAATTACAATTCCAATGGTGGAAAAAGTGCAACAAGATGTAGAAAAGATTTGTAAGAGCTCAAGAATCATGAAGCCAAAAGCAAGACACCATGTGTAATTTTCTAGGAGGAATGAGGATGAAGATATTCATTTGAAGATCAAAAGGAAGGGAAAGAGCCATTCTTGGGTCAACTGGAAGGCATACAAGTGTTACGCTTCATCTCCAATGGAGAGTGTAACATCTTTTTGGATTCCAAAGATAGGAATCTATCAGGGATGACAATGTACCATGCAGATGTCTATGTGTTGTGCACACATCCTCGATAGAAATTCCCTAACCGACATAAAGGGCAAGCACCAAGTGGATGCATTGCAGATAGGTGATGTGGAATTTCTTTGTAAGGCTTGATTTTTCTAAAGTAGAGGGTACATAAAAGAGAAATTTATGTTTGGGGTACAAATTCACTCCTATACACTAGTGTTACATGTATTAGCAACTATATTAAAACTTATTTGTTGTGAAAAATTATCATTATCAAGTTGTTTTTTAGGTCTACATCTAAGATAAGTATAGGTTTATTTTGAACTTGTGGTTTTTGTGAGGGTGGATAAATGATGAGTTTAGCTTCAGGATGTGCAATAAATAAAGCATCTCTATGACATCCTAAGGGGGTTCTAATGTTCATAACCTAAAAAGGTTATCCTTATTTTCCTAATCTCTTAGTGAAGGAGAGTCTAATGTCACTTCATAATCTCCACTTCAGGAATTACTATTTTCAATGTTCTTATTTTCTTCCACCATGATATCTTCCCTAGTAAGAGAGGTTTTAGGAGAGCTACAAACTAGATATTCATGCCATTCTTTGGTTGGTCATTCTAAAATAACTTAATCACAAGTAGGGGATCCATCAATGGTTGAGTTTTATTGTTTATCAATGATATAATTATCTTGTTCAATAATAAGATTCTCATAACGCTCATCAATTGGATCTTCTAACACAAAGATTTCTTCCTCACAAATGAGAGAGATATTACGAGAAGGAAAATTTTGATTCTTATTGTGTGAACCCCAACCTTGGTACCTACAAAAAAATAAGAATAAACAAGTTAAACAAGAGATTACAATCCAAAACAAGGATTCCCCATGAAATCCATTTACAAGATTTAAATTAGGAAATAAAACTATGAATAATTCAATAAAACAAGAACATAAAGATTCAATCCTAATTAAATGTGCAAACTCATGATCCCATGGGGGAATTGGTGCCAATTTGATGTGAAAATTGGTCGTTTCCCAATTCTTAAGATGCAAGCTTTATATGTTGGTGAGATTGATCCACTTTGTCGATGAAGGATTAGAGCTCCAAGCTAAAATATGCAAAACCTAGCTAAGAACTCAATGATAATGGATGAAATTTGAGAGATATTTGAGCATGGTAGCTTTGCATCAATTGTGGATGATCAAATGAGGATATGAGCTCTTTATTTATAGAATGAAAAGATGGATGAATGCCCAAATTTGAGCAATGTGGGACTAACATTCATCCAATGGTAAGATGTCACTTGGCAATCTATGAATGGATGAAAGATGTGCAAGATTTGGGGAATGTGCCAATAAATGCATAATTTTGAATTTCAAATTTGTTGAAATGACATGTAAGAGGGAAGGGAAAATACAATAAATGCCACTTGGCTCAAGGAAAAGGACATGTAAGATGGATTTATTGCATTGTTGGATGTACATGTTGACTTGGAATTTTTGAATTCAAATTGAGAGAATATTCCAAAAGGATGCCTTGTGAGGAAAGTAGGGATTTAATAAATGAATTAAATCTATTTTCATGTGAAACTTGCATTATCTAGAGGATGGGACATGAGATGAGATTAAATTAATCAAGGATTAATTAATTTAATGAGAGAGGTTACACGATGTGACATATTTGACTCAAATTTATGGATTTATTTAAATTAGATAAGAGAGAAATATGATAAGACATTAATTAAATAAGGATTTTGATTTATTTAATTAAAAGAGATGGTGTCAGATTAAATCAAATAAGGTTTTAATTTATTTAATTTAATGGACAGGCCTTAGAGATTTAATCAAATAAATTGATTATTTAGTTAAGTAGGGATAATTAGATCAGATAGATTGATTTAATTAACATAGGGGATTGACTTAATTAGATAAAATGATTTATTCAATTAAGAGAGGAATGTTGATGAATTTAATCAGATAAGGAGACTTGATTAAATGGTTAGACCAATGGATGATTCCGGATGAAGCGATGTTAGTAAGTCAGGATCAGATGCACAATGTCAATCGGTAGATTTCACGTGTCTACATTTTGCCCCTCTTTGAAGCAATGCACTTGTTGCATTGATTCAAAGAATAAACGATCTTGATGAAAGCCAAAAATTTTAAGAACTTGCCCCACTACTACCTAGTGAAAGGAAACATGCCATTACATGTCATTATATTCCCCCCTTGAGAGATTAGAAGAAAATTTCAATTTTTAGGTGATCTTGTGAAAAAAGAAGACAAAGTACCCAATAGGTTCGAAAAGGCCATAGGAGGCTAAAAACGTGTCTAAACACAATAAAATGATGAAAAAAAAGCCTCAACTAGACAAAAATAGGTTCGGGGGTGCAAAACCTTAACAAGATAGCCAATCTAAGCAAAAAAACCCTAATTCTTATGCTTAAATGGGGTTCGAGGGGTCACTTTCAAGTCATTTTCAAAACACCTCCAATAGTAACCTCAAGATTTGAGCTCAGACCTCTTGATGATATGGCACAATGATAGCTTCCCCTACACATTTCAAATTGATTTTGGATGTATCGGCAACCACCTAGCATCGGGGCACCAGTGAGTGGTTCCTACGTGAGCTTTGTCCTTCATTTATTGCTTCAATTAATGCTTTAAAGAGTCTACATTTGTCTGTAACGGTGCTATATAGTGCCGTTCAAAGGTCAAACTGTGCTGCTCGATGTTGAATAGTGTCACTGCGGTGCAGTTTGGAGTTTAGAAACTTCGATGCTGAGCTTGGGGTCAAGGGGTGGATTTGCAAAGTGTGACGTAACGATGCTAATTTTTCTCAAAGTGCACCGCTAATTGATAAAGTACACCATGACAGTGTGATTTTACTCTTTTAGGGCTTAGCATCGGAGTTTGATTAAAATCAAACTGCAACACCTTCATGAGTTGCACCGTTGGAAACATTTTTGAGTGTCTGACGAAGAAATTTTCAAAAAAAATTAACATGGTGACCTTCCTTGATGTAGGACGTGGCGAGGGAGCTCTACTCTCAGGAGCATAGGTCGTGGGATCTAGCTAGTTACTTGCAGGACCCAAGCGACAGGGACCAGGATTGACTCCGGATTGCGGGGTTGTGGTAAATTTCCTATGTAGTACCTATTCGTACCCACCTGGGGAAGTTGTCAATGTTGGCCGAGAGATGGCACAGTGAGACATCTTCCTTTCATCTTCCCATTGGTGAGGCCACCATCACCTTAGAGGACATTTGGTGGATTTTACGATTGTTGATTCATGGTCGCTGGGCTACCTTTGACATGGACGAGGGGTACGAGGTTTGCTTCAGAGTCCTAGCTACTGATGAGATTGTATTTTGTGAGGGACAAATAGAGCTTGAGAGGCACCAGATTATGGCACCTCCTTACCACTAGGTGTTTGCAGTCGTCATTTTAGGGCTTGTTGCCCTTGATAGATAAGGGCGATACTTCAGTCCCAGTTGGGGATACTACTGGGAGCAGATGGTGTGAGATAGGCCAGTTTGTTTGCATGGGGGCCTATTCTTCTTGCTTCACTTTATAGAGACATCCATGAGTATGTCTATATGGATGGCAGAGCACTCGAAGTAGGGGTGACTCTTCTTCATGTCTAGGCATGGGAGCATAATTATGTGCTACGGCCACATGTTGTTTTAGTTATGATGTTTCCAGATGATCCCGTCGTGTGGCGGTACAGAGGCGGTGTGTCCTTTACACACACTGGCGAGCATGGGATCCCCTACTAGAGGAGGGTCCTGGATGAGATGTTGGTATTCACCTGGTGACCATAACTTGGTCAGCTCGGATGGGCTGATGATGTTGATCAGATGTTCTATTACTGCTAGGATCAGTTTATGTAGGGGTGGGAGCACATGATGATTGAGCGATACCTACCTGGGTGCATGCAGCGTCAGTTCAAAGAGCCGCATGATCGACCGAATGATGATTGTCTTGCCGTCTTCACCCGCTCCATGACACAGTTGTCATGGGGATGATATATTCCTACCCCGGGGGTAGTGGAAAGTTTTTGATAGCTAGTAGCTTGGCCATGGGCTTATGATCAGGGGCTAGCAGATCCAAGCACCACTCAGGACTATAGGGATTGGTTTTGGCCTCTACTTCGGTTGACAATTCTAGGTGCAGTCCCAGATGTGTAGAGAGTTAGGGGTTGAGTTTGAGGGTGAGGACGGAGGGCTAAGGTTTGACATGATTAGCCACTTGCGCCTCTAGTCCAGCCAAGATAGGGAGATGTTCCTATGGGAGACCAACAGTAGGAGCCACCTGGTGCACCACCACAAGGTGAGGATCGACCTCGAGTGTCACCACTGATATAGCCATAGGGATAGGCATAGGGAAAAGTAGCAGGACAGGCAGTAGGATGGGTGGATCCATGAGATGTATTGATTGCACAACTGCAGGCCCAAGTCCAGGCCATGACAACTGAGAGATATCAGGCGAGGGCTGAGATAGAGCAGCTCAAGGCCGAGAGAGACTAGGCCATTCAACAAAGACGTGCCACAGAGCTACAAGCAACCACAGAGCTAGGGCACCGACAGTAGCTAGAGAGTATGAAAGCCTCCTCATAAGATACAGTATCAGTTCAGTCCTATAGAGACATTGTCTGAGAGGCTGAGTACTATTGGAGGTACTATCACAAGGCTGTACCCAGAGCATAGCGGGTTCCAGAGTATTTAGAATGGGTTAGCCACAAACTAGTA
Organism: Sequoia sempervirens; assembly: GCA_007258455.2. Lineage (NCBI taxonomy): Eukaryota > Viridiplantae > Streptophyta > Pinopsida > Cupressales > Cupressaceae > Sequoia > Sequoia sempervirens. The sequence goes on from VDFB02193867.1 coordinate 390,117,132, forward strand.
GAGGGTCACGGTGACAAAGGCAAGGGTAGCATTCATAGGGACTGAGCTTGATCGCGATGATATGATACTTTTTGTGCCCTATGGGCTCTTTTTTGATAGCCCGACAAGCCTTTTGTACTGATTGATATATATGTACATTGATCTGATAATTTTTGTACTATGATAGTTGCATTATTGATGATATATATATGTGCCAATGATTTTTTGATGTGATGCAATGTGTGCTCTTTATTTATGCATGTATGGTTTTACTTCTATATGTTGTGCAAGCTATATGATATATGATGTTTACTTGATGTTATATGTTTATGATGGTGTATGATGGATTTATGGATACATTTATTTCCAATGATGTATGCATTATGATTATGACTAACAGATCTACGTTATGTCGCATCACCTAATGATATGCAGATATATTTATGTGATGTGTAATGATGATTGTCTATATGATGATGTATTTGTGTTGACGCAAATGGGATGATCCAATATGCGATATGGATTGTAAAATGATAAAATGATATGTCTATATGGTGCTCATGCGAAATGATATGTGACCTATGATAATGTATGCATATATTCTTTGCAATGAATTTTGTACATTTATGCTTATGTGAATAATTTATGTAATGGATGGTTTATGTTGTGGATGATGTAATATGGATGTGATGTAAATGAGATGGTGTAATGCAAATGAGATGGTTTTTCTAAGATGCTTAGAATAACAAATGTTATTACCCTAAACATAGTAAATGATGATGTAATGTATGTGATGTTTTTAATAGGATGCAGTGATATGTTAACGCAAAGTGGTATGATAATGCATAATGTAATATGAATGTAATGATGTGAGATGATGTCATGATGTTTATGTAAGTATGTATGCAAGTGAAATAAATTCTTATATATCTATTGTTTATGATTATGCAAAAATGATTATGAAATGCTTATGTACGTGTTATGCGATGATTTATGTGATAAATGGATTGTTTGTAATGCTTATGTACTTATGATGTATGTTTATGTATCTTTTATGTGATGGATGGTGAATGCTTATGCTAGTGCAAATGAAGGTTATGTGATGGTTTATGCAATGAATGCAATATGATGTAATAAAATGGATGTTTCTATTTATGAAGGATGCTTATGATAACATGTTTATGTGATGATTGAAATGTAATGCCTATATTTCCCATATGATATGTTTATGCAATATGTTAATGGTACATGGATGTAGGATCAATGACGATGATGATGATGAACAATTGTCACAATACATTGTTAGTGTGATAAGCGAGAAGAGAAGAAGTCATTTCAACAAGACATGAGGTTATGAAAAATGCAAATGGTGATGATGATGATTACTTGCCGAGGAATTGGGATTTTCAAAGGGCCAAATTTTCTTATGTTTGACAACACACATGGTACATTGTATCAAGGTATATAAAACCAAGATGGCATGGTACCTAGTGAGATGGACTTTGACTTGACAAGCAGATAAGAATATCCTTGTTCATACCTGACTTATGGAAACCTTGGTAGGATTTACTTTAGAAGTTTCAAACACCTCAGACCAAAGCACAGAAAGGTAAACCTATCCATGCAATAGTCAACAAGTTATCCCATACCTCCTCTATACATACCTAATAAAGCAAGTATTCGCCGAGGTTATATTACAAGAATGTCCAACAAGCATAGAAAACAAAAGAATAATGATCGTTGCTCCATTCCTATCTCTCTAAATCCTTCATTCAGATATTATCAAGAGGTCCTTGGAATAAGCACAATAAGATAAGTTAAAAGACAAAGACAAAGTAAACAAAAAAACTATTGCTCTTCAATACTGCTAACCAAAGGAAATGTGTTTTCTAAGGATAAGAATCTAAACTTATTGCCAAAAGATAATGCTCCTTGTAGGAAGGATGCATCCTAGGACATGTTAGTGGATGGTGGCATGTCATTTCGTTTATCCAAAGTGTTTCTAAAAGATGATTGATATGGGACCGATTTTGGATGATGAGTTATCGACATAAAGAGATGGCCAACTTGTTTACACACTAACTTAGACCTAAGACTCGATGCTTTGAGTTTTCACTTTCAACCTGCTAGGCTTATTTCTAATTATCTTGCCGAAGATTGAGGATGATTTTCATTTATTATTGATGGTTGATTATTGTGGGTGCAAGTGAGATGAGGTGGATGAATTTTTTCAAATATTTGGATGTTTTTGACATTTTGCAATGTTCTAAGGTTGTTTTTTGGTATTTTTTGAGATTTTCAAATGTTTTGATTTATGATTTTCCAATGTTTTTTGGGTTTTCTGAGATTTTGACCAAGAGACTAACCTAAGGACCTATCCTAGGGGCCTCTGGGGCTGATCAACAAATTAGCCTTTCCTACATTATACATGCAGAGACCACGTAGTTTGACTGATGACTTGACTGATTTACAGATGAAGATATACATGATGAAATGCTAGATTATTATGATTGACTCCTAAAGGACTAACCTCAGTGTCTCAGGGGATGATCAAAGATCAAACTTGCCTATGTTCAAGGCTCAGAGACGCGTAGTTCAACAAGACAACCTTGTTTTTGACTTCTTAACTTTTTGACCTATTTTTGGGATTTTGATATGTTTTGAATGTTTTTGGATTTTGATGTTTTCTGATGTTTTTGGATTTTCAAATTTTGAGGACTTTAAGAATATATAGAAATATGATACAATACAAATATGCCCCTAGCGTGATGCAATAGACTACTCTGATAAAGGAAGGACAAACTAACCATGAGGATGGGCCGAGTAGTACTAGGAAGGATCACGATACAAAAACAGGACCAAGCTATGGTGCAGATGCAAGTGGATGGATGATGGAGGCAAAATGGATGGATGATGCAGAACAAGCCATAAAGGTCCTGGTGGATGGAAAGTGCTTATTTACACAAGGCACTTGTTTTCCAAGTTTTTCACCAAGGTACTTGCCCAAAGTGCCACCAAAGTGGTTTTCACTAGAAGACAATTTTTTTCTCTTTACTATTTTTTATCCTTTTTCTAATTTTTTTTTGGATTTGTTTGCTTTTTTGATTTTTTTATTGTCACCAAGACGCCTGTTTGCTAGGTTTTCACCAAAGTAACCATTTTTTTAGGACAATTTTTGATTTTTTTGATTTGTTGGTTCTATACCTTGAAAGATTTAGGCATACAACTTTTTGAGATGAGAGCTATTCATGGGCTCTTGCAGAGGTTCCCCTTTGGGTGTTGATAACTAATATGCCCCTGATTTGTAACTTGCTATTATGACGAATGGTCCCAACCAATCGGGTTCAAACTTTCCTTTGCTGCTTGGGTTTGGGACATTCTTCTGATTTTCTTTTAAGACCAGTTCTCTAACTTGGAACGTCCTACTTTTGATTTTCTTATTGTAGCTCCTTTTGAGTCTATTTTGAGACTTCCAAATGATTCAAAGCATCTATATATCGCTCATCTAGTAGCTCTAGCTCGTTCAATCTTGACACTCGGTAGTCTTCATCAATGATGAGGTTTTGCAGTGATATCCTAAGGGATGGGAGCTTGATCTCTATGGGGAGTACTGCTTCTAATCCGTAGACCAGGGAAAAAGGGGTGGCACTAGTGGGTGTGTAGATACTAGTTCAATAGGCCTAGAGGGAAGGATTAAGCTATAGATGCCAATCACGACCTACATCATTGACTATTTTCTTGAGGATTTTCATAATGGTTTCATTTGTAGCTTTTGCTTGGTCATTGCCTTAGGGATAGTACAAAGTGGAAATGTAGTGCTGGATTTTGAATTTTTTGCATAAGTTGCGGACATACTAATTTTTGAAGGGTGTCCCATTATCTGAGATAATGGCTTGAGGGACACCATAGCGACATATGAGATAGTTTAGAATGAATTTTGAGATCTGCTTCCCCATTATGTACGTCATGGGTATGGCTTCCACCCACTTAGTAAAGTACTCTATGGCAGTTATGATGAACATGTGGCCATTAGATGAGGTCTGAGTTATCTTTCCAATAAGATTGAGGCCCCATTGTGAGAAAGGCCATGGTGTGATGATAGGATGAAGCTCTTGAGCTGGAGAATGGATGAGATCCCCATGTTGCTGACATTGTAGACACTTTCTGGCATGATCATGTGCTTCTTGTTCCATTGTGGGCCAATAATACCCCATGCTCAATAGTTTCTTAGCTATGGTCATTCCACTCTAGTGCGGACCACAAATACCGTTATGTACTTCAGTTAGAGTGGTTAATGCCTCAACATTTAGGCAATGTAGTAGGGTTCCTTCTATGCTCCTACAGTATAGAGTATCTCCTAGGATGATGAATCTAGATGCCTTTTTTACAAAGGTTCACTTTAGGTTTGAGGGTAAATTGGAAGGTATGACTCCTATGTAAAGGTATGTATAGATGTCATGGTACCAAGCATCATTGGGACCAATGATTTCTCACACGAATTTTGATTCTAGTACCTCAAATGTGGGCATGAGAAGCTACTCTATTGGAAATTCATATTTTGGAACATTGTTGGGGATGTCTAGTAGGGACCCAATTGTTGCCATGGCATTTGTTGCTCTATTATTGGCTCTAGGAATCTTCTCAAATGTGATTTCGATGAAGGACTCCTTAAGGGTCTCCACCAATTTCTTGTATGGAGTAAGCTTGTCGTTCTTAGTTTGGTATTCATTGTTTACTTGATTTATAATCAATTGAGAATCCTCGTATACCTTAACAACATGATATTCCACTGCACTACTATTCTGAGACTTATGGTTAAGGCCTCGTATTCTACAATATTATTAGTGCAAGGAAATTCCAATTTATAAGACCTTGGTATGCAATTCCCCTATGGAGTGATAAAGAATATGTTGGCTCCTGATCCATGTTGTGTGTATGAGCCATCGAAGTACGGTTTCTAGTGGTCGGCTATATTGAGATTAAAAATGGATTCATCAAGAAATTCTGACACAAGAGGGTTCTTTGAATAGATTGGTGCCTTTGCCAGTTGATCCGCAATAACTCGACCCTTTATTTCTTTCTGCTCGACATACTCAATGTCGTACTCTAACAATATCATCACCCATTTGGCTATTCTTCCCATGAGCATTGCCTTTGATAGTAAATATTTGAGGGGATCAATTTTGGTGATGAGCTTTATCTTATGTGCCAACATGTAATCTTTGAATTTTTGTGATGCAAACACTACTGTGAGGCATGCTTTCTCGATAAATGAATAGTTGAGCTCATGACGAACCATTATTCTGCTAATATAGTAAATAGTCCTTTCCATTCAATTTTCGTCATGCTAAGCTAGGAAAGCTCCAAGGGCTTCTATTGTTGTTGATACATAGAGAATCAATGGTGTCTTTGGGATGGGTGGCATTAAGACTGGTGGTGTTAGTAGATATTCTTTGATTTTGTTAAATGCCTCTTCACACATGGTATCCCACTGGTACACTACTCCCTTGTGGAGTAGGTGAGAATACAGGTTCTACTTGTTTGCCAGTTGTGCTATGAATCATCAGATGGATTGGAGTCTACCTTGTGGACCTCTTAGTTTCTTTAATGTTTTTGGTGCCTCCATCTCGAGGATTTCTTTTACTTTTGTTGGATCCACCTTGATACCCCTCATGGACACAATATCTCCTAGGAATTTACCTGATTGTATGCGGAAGATGCACTTCTTGGGATTTAGTTTGACTTTGTATTCCTCAAGTCTGTCAAAGTTGGCACTCAGGGTCGCTATGTGATCTTGTCTCTTTCTGGACTTAGCTAGGATGTCGTCAACATAGTCCTCAACTGTTTTATGGATCATATTGTGGAAGATCAATGCCATAGCCCTTTGATATGTTGCTCCTGCATTCTTTAGGCCGAATGGCATCATGTTCCAATAGTACGTCCCCCATGGACAAGTGAAAGTTGTCTTGTGTTGATCTTCTTTTGCTATCATGATTTGATTGTATCTTGAAAATTTGTCCATAAGTGATAGCATCTCATGTCCCACTGTCATATCGACTATCATGTCAATATTTGGAAGTGGGAAGTCATCTTTTGGACATGCTTTGTTCAAATCTATGAAGTATGTGCAGATTCAAAGGTTTTGAAACAGGTATCAAATTTGATACCCATTTTGGATAATCTATGGGTTAGATGAATCTTGCATCTAAGAACTTTTTTAGCTCCATTTTGACCAATAGGGTGATCTAAGGATATATTTTCCAAAGTTTTTGTTTGACAGGTTTTGCTTTTGGATATACTGCCAAGTGGTGGACTATGGTTTTTGGATCAAGGCCAGGCATGTTAGCATAAATACATGCAAAGTTTATCTGTCTTTCTCTTAGGAATGCTGCTAGGAGATTTTTCTCTTCTGATAGTAGTGATTCCATGTAGAATGTGATATGCGGGGTCTCCTCTGTTCCTAGGTTGATCGGATTGCATTCCTCTGCCAAGACTGTTGACTTTTCCTGATGAAGATCTCTTAAAGGAAGATTGAATCCCCCATCCTTGGGCACCTTAGGGAGGTTTTCACCATTGGATGTGTCCTTTCTTTTGAATTTTTTTTGGTCAGAGAATGCCACATTATGGTTTTCACTCAAAGAATTGGATATTATTCTTAATTTATCACTTTTGTGACTGAGGGATTCAATCATTTCCCCATAATATGTATGTGTGTCCAACTCTATTATAAACCCTTCTTTATGATCACCATTTGGAATGTTATCCTATAATCCCATGAATTTTGAGAATGCCTCATCATTTTTTAACACATCAAGAACTGGTGGTCCTAATCTCAATGATTAGGACCAATTGGGGGTATACTAAGCGAATCTCATGATTTTGATGGTCTTTTTCAAAGGAGATGGTGCTAATCATGTAAAGGGTTGTTTCCTCAAATAACCTAGGTAGATTGGCCATGGTATCCTCGTCATCGCTACTATTATAAGTGTCAGTTATAAATTTATGTATGTCTCTACCTGTGGATATTGGTAAGCTTACTTCTGTTGCAGTCGGCTGAGGAGGAATATTAACCATTCTAACCGATGGACTTTGGCCATGTATGGTTATACTTAGAGGGGTACATGCAAGGCCAAGGTTCATTATCGGTCGAGTCTCTAGAGTTATAGGTGTTATAAGGCCATTATCATTTTGTCCCAGTCTTTGATTTCTGTCGTAGCCCATTGTGAACATCATTTGTAGAACCTTTCTTCTTTCATCTTGATATAGTATATGTGATGGATCTTCCTCAATAATATCCTAGCCAAGGTCTCCCCAGCTTGTGAATTTAGGATAGTCTTTAGGACACATTTGTGATGTGGAAGGTTAATTTTCTTGTTAACGACCCCATGATCTAGGAGATTGTGGTAACTCTCCTAGCACAAAAGAATTGTTAGGGAGCTTATAGCTTACACAACCATTTTCCTAAATGATGAGCTTGATGTTAGAGATGGTGGGGATGGCGGGTGTCTCTATCTCAAAAGTGGATGCAAGGGTGACAGGATCAATGTAGGGTGTGGATGGGACCTCATCATTTTTTGGTACCTGGGGGATTTTGTAGTACTTTGCTTCAATATTTTTGCAGTATGAGAAAGGTTCAGGATCTCCATGGATGGTGAGCTCTTGTCCCTCATGTGTGAATTTCACACACTGATGGAAAGTAGACACTACTGCCTTCATTGTATGAATCCATGGTCACCCTAGAAGGATATTATAGGGCAAGTCGAGGTCTAGGACCTGACAAGTGGTTTCCATGAGAGCCGACCCTACTTGAATAGGGAGTTTTATCATGCCTTGGGACACTCTTTCTTGATCGTCATATGCTCTTATTGTGATGCCTTCTCCTTTGTCAATAGAATCTTCTAGGATTTTCAATTGTTTGATGAGGTTGATAGAACATATATTCAAACCCGCTCCTCCATCCACCAAGATCCTTTTGAATTTTCTCTTGTTTACTATGACTTCTAGGTGAAGTGCATGGTTGTCAGATGGTTGATCAGGGAAAGCCTAGTTAGAGAATGTGAGAAGATTAGGTGTAATGATATTTCCAACCATAGCTTGGAATTGCTCTGCGTCAAGATTTGCGGGGACAGTGGATGAAGCCAACACTTCTTCAAGGATTTTCCTATGGGTTGATGAGATTTTTAGCAACTCCATGATGGAGATTTGCACTAGCATTCTTTTTAGTTGGTCTAGGACATTATAGCCACTAGGAACAGATCTAGGTGTAGGAACTTTGTTTGGCCAGGATGACCCTGCGATGGTTACTTTGCCACCTCTTGTTGTGACTCCACAATTGACATGGGAACTTTTGATGGTGATTAATATGTAGTATTCATCTAGGGAGGCAATGCCAATTTTGTACACATGGTTCATGTTTGTGTGGGTGCCTTTCCCTTTATCATTTTTATTCCCTTTATTACCATGATTCGACATTGGATTCATATATATCTTAAGGTCCTGATTTCCTATAGGTTGTTCCACATTTATAATTCTTTTATTGATGAGATCTTGAATGATGTTTTTCAATCTCATGCAACTGTTTGTGGTATGGCCTTTGATTTTATGGAATTTGGAAAGTTGATTCTCGTTATACTAGGGGGTTTCACATCTAGTTCTTGGTAATTCTCAAAGGTAGGAGCCTTGATGATTTTTTGTCTATTAGCTTTTTCATTATGTCTTCAAGTGGTTCCCTCAAAGTGGTATATTTTCACTTGGGATAACTCTGGGGTGGTCCTCTTTGATAATTAAGATTATTTATTGTTCGATTGTTGTTTTGCGTGATGATTGTTGTGGTGTTGGTTTTGGATTTGTGGTGTGTGTATTTTGGTGAGGGACACTAATGACCACCTTGGTGTCAACAACACCATCATTAGTGACATTTTTGTTTCTTGCCCATGTGCATGGTTTATTGTTGTAATTGGAGGGTGGGCGGTTGTTTTGTTGGTCAGGGTATGAAGTTAATCTTGTTGGTTGAGTCATGAGGGCTCTTTCGATGCTGAGTGCTTTGGGGATCAACTGGTCATACGTGGTGATGCCTTGAACCTTGAGATGAAATGCCAAGAGGCCGTCAAGATTAGCGATGATGGTGTAAAATTTTTGTTCTTCTCGCATGGTCCACTTGCTGCGATTGGCCTTAGATCACCATTGTTGTAGGAATGAAGTGAAAGATTCACCATTTCCTTGTTTCAGAGCTGAGAGTTCTTCTAGACTAACATCCATTGCAATGTTACATGCATAGTTTTTAATGAATGCATCTATAATTTCTTGAAATGTTCTGATGCCTGAAGGTAGATGAGAGAACAATTCCATAGTGTGGCCTGCCAAACTCCTAGGAAATAGTCACATTAGATAGGTATTGTCATATGCAACTTCCATGCAATGAACCTGGAATTCCTTGATGTGATCTTCAGGGTTTCTTGTCCCACGATATTTTTCAAACTTGGGGATCTCAAATACCTTGGGGAATGATTTCATTACTAGGCTCCTGTCAAATGGATACAGACACAAGTTGCTTGGTGTCTTCGTTGTTTGACTTGATTGAAGATTGAGCACTTGTTGTGAAAGAAACTTGATTTTTGTTGTCACATCATTTTGTGGATCAGAGGGTGGGATGAAGGTATTTTTAGGTGTTTTGATTGTGGGTTGGATGGGTGGGTTGGTTGTTGTGTTGTTTGATGGTATTTGATGATGTCATGTTGGTGTTTTGAGTGATGGATGGTGGTATTGATGTGGTTGGTCCTTGGGAGATTATGCTTTGTGATGTTAGGGTGGTGTTTGATGATGTTGCAATTGTTTGTTCATTTTTTGTTTGTTGTTAGAATATCGACGTAAAGTTTTGAGCGTTTAGCATAATGCTTTGATTGGTTTTTGGGATGTTTGTTTGATTTATACTTGATAGAGGGGGAAGCCCTAAACCAAAGAGTGATGTGGATGATGATGGTAATAGTGGGAGAGATGGAAATGTGAGGGGAGCAAGTTCTTGTGAAAATGTTGTGGTGTCAAAGATGCCCCCTAGTCCAAACATGTCTCCCTCCTCTTGTGAATTTATGATGAGAGAAGTTTGGGGTGTTGCACAAAAAAATGTTGATGATGGATCATGATGGAAAGTGAGAGGAAGATTAATATGTAATGGGTTTTCGAGTATGTTTTGTTCCAAGGTATTTGTATCCATGTTTTGATTATTAACAAGGGGGTGTGTTTGAATAGCATTGAGAAATGCATTTCCCTTATTAACATTGGGTTGGGTTGGAGAAAAAGATGTCATGATTTGTGGTATGTTTTGCATGATGCTTTGAGATGGGGGTGTAGATGAAATGGGAATGGTGGATGAGATGGAAAAAAGTGTCTCCACTATGGTACTCATGTCAAAATCCAAAGGCAATTTGGCCCCTTGTTTTGCTGGTTCAAGCATGTATAGCGAAGGGTTAAGCCTCATCATGATATTGACGATCTTATGATTTTTCGGATTTTGAAGCATTTCAGTTGTTTCGTCGTGATACATCCCAAAGGTAAGATCTTCTCCTTGGTTTTACTCTTGTGGGTTTTGTTAGAGAGTCAAAGGATTGCTTGATTCGGCGGGATTCATTTCAACATTTTTTTGGCTAAGATCACTTGAAGCGGGTGTTTTTTTGTTGGTTTCCATGCTCTTCTTGTATTGAGATCTAGTTTGTACCATAAAACAAGGATCAATTTTTTTTAAGAATGGGAGATGAATCTATTGATTCTTTGGATTTATTTTTATTTTATGCCTCAAAGTGGAAAATTTTAGGATATCTTTAGGATCAAAAGGTGATATGATGATGATGTAAAGGATGGATGATGTGGATGATCTTTTGATAAATGTTGAAGGAGATGCTAGGCTTTTGGGAATTTCGGATATGTTTCAGTTTTTTATTTTGATTTGATTTTTGGATTTTTGGATTTGTCCTTGATTTTGATTTTGACTACTTTTTATTTTGAACAAAAAGACCCTAAGATGTTGGATGATTATCTAAGGGATAGATTTGATCAAAGGATGATAATTTGAATATGTGTGGGGAGAAGGATGCATCTACCCACACCTATCCAAACAAGATGATAGTTTCACTAAGCATATGAAGAAGGATTCATCAACATATATTAAGCTAAACAAGATGATTTTGATAAATTTTACTAAGCATATGCAAAACAATGCATCTACACATACCTAGTGAAAGGTGATTTTGATGTTTTTGACTTTACCAAAAAGCCTAGTAGTAAGGATGATTTCAAGATTTTCCAAAAGGTGATTGTGAGATGATGTTTATCTTGACGTTTGAAGGATGGATGAAAAATATTTTGATTTTCTTTGATCCTAAGATGAACCTAAAAAAGACACTTTATTTTCCTATACCTAGGTATTGAAGAACATACAATGCTTCTATAGACCTTTGTAACCAAGGAATGATTCCATTTGAACATACATTTTTGGATTTTAAAACAATGAATTTTGCTTTGGACTTTTTCATGAATCGTGAGGCTTCAACACCCATGAAAGTTCATTTTTCTTAGCTTTGCTTAATGGCTTCTTTTTACCAAAAAACACTTTCTTTGATTAAGTTTTCAAACTAAGATGTCCAATGTCTAAATTTCTTCAAACCCCACAAGATATGTTATGTGGAAATTCAATGAACTCAAGGCAAAGGTTTTCCTATTGTTTACTTTAGTAGACAAATCAAGATGTAATCCAATGTTTAGAATCCTCTAAGGATGTAAATCCAAAGTGAAAGAAATAACATATGGATTGAGTCAATTGTATTTGTCTTCTAAAGGGTTTGAAATTTGGATGAAGATGTTAAGTGTTTGTTTTCAAGATGTTTTTGATCAAGCAATGCATTTTGTAACCCAAGGAAAAGTACAACCTTATGGATGCGTAAGACAATATTTGTTGGATTCCCACTTGGATGAGTCTAGCTATGCTTATCTTTAGTGAATGGCTAGATGCTTGACCCCACTGGTTCCCTTCCACGAAACTCACTTATACAGGGAAGCCAAGCATCAACACCCATGAAACTCCCATGGCATGTTTTCCATTTCTAATAAAATACCGTAAAAGTGTGGGGCAGCTTCGAAACAACGTTCTTGCACCAACAAATAGATTAGAGGATTTTGGCATTTTCTAGCACATGGGTTTTAATAAGGACTTTCCATTCGTGGAGATTGACCCATATAGCAAGAGTCCCCTTTCAGATCCATCTTGTCAGAATTAACTACGTGATATTGGTGTTTACTCAGAAATACCCACATTTATATATTGGTTGAAAATACTCCTTGCTTTAGAGTGTTACTGGTTGAGTCGTTCCCTTGGGTGAGTACTTTTTCCCCAAGGCAGGCCCTCTAGGATAAACAAAAGCAAATGAAGAACAATATTTGTAACTCAATCAATCTTTGTTTGAAACAAAGAGAGAGAATATACGTAATAATTCCCCCACTCACACTCACACAAGATGTTGTTCAATTTTAAACCTAAATCAGAGTGTTGAGGTGATTTCTTTATCTCACCCTAAATTCATGAAAAATTCCTTTTGATTCTCAAGATCACTATGAAGTGCGAGAGAAGCGCATACATCCTTTTTCAATGAAATTAATTCAAGTAAACTCTCACGAAACAATGTAGTACATGTTCATTTTAGATCCCACAAAGCAATAATGAATTCATTTTAAAGCACCAAAGGAAAAATGAAAGTTGTCTTGCTCAATTGTTAAATGAAAAAACAAACTCTAGTGAGTTGTAGTCCTAATGTTCATTTTAACCTTTTCAAGAATAAATTGGAAAGATTCTTTTAAAACCCAAATGAAAATTAGTGTTCTAAGAAAGAAACGATAACAATTCCTTCAAAAAGTGTTAAACAAACACTAAAGTGTTTAAAAACACTTTGAATTTGTAAGATACCATCACCATTTTCCTTTCGTTTTTTATTCCAACCTATAAGAGAGAAAAAAAATCAGATTCTAGAAAATACAAAGATTAAAAAGTAGAAAAATAGAAGACAAATTGATTATAAATTAAAAAGCATGTGCTAAAATTAAATTTCCCCTTTTTATTCCCTTCCAGCATTAGAGTTTGTGATTGCATCACAATTTTATTTCCAAGCAGTGCTCTCACAGTGTGCTTGCTAGTCAGCATCGCTCTATGTCAAGACAAAGAGCTCAACTATGTCGCACTTTTCACCCAACATCGCAATTTTCTTTGAATGTCATAGTTTGAAAATTTTTAAACTTCTTGTGAGTCACTGAGTTTAGCAACAGAGTTTATAATTCAAATTTTCTTGGTAGGACGAGTCCAATGTCACACTTTTAGTCTCTCGTGGTGCTATATAGTGATGCTGAAGAGACAAAGGTGCCAAAATAGAAACACTGAGCTCCCAGCATTATAATTTTCTGTGTATGAGCAAAATGTAGAAATTTCAAGAAAAGATGAGAAAGAATGATGTCCAACCCTCCTTCTAGCACCAAATGTGTGAACCCCAACCTTGGTACCTGGAAAACAACAATAATAAACAAGTTAAACAAAAGATTGCAATCCAAAACAACCCCATGAAATCCATTTACAAAATTTAAATTATGAAATAATACTATGAAGAATTCAATAAAACAAGAACATAAAGATTCAATCCTAATTAAATATGCAAACTCATGATCCCATGGTGGAATTGGTGCCAATTTGATGTGAAAATTGGCCCTTTCCCAATTCCTAAGATGCAAGCTTGATATGTTGGTGAGATTGATCCACTTTTTTGATAAAGGATGCGAGCTCCAAGCCAAAATTTGCAAAACCTAGCTAAGAACTCAATGATAATGGATGAAATTTGAGAGATATTTAAGCATGGTAACTTTGCATCAATTGTGGATGATCAAATGAGGATATGAGCTCTTTATTTATAGAATGCCAAGATGGATGAGTTTCCAAATTTGAGCAATGTGGGACTAACATTCATCCAATGGTAAGATGCCACTTGTCAATCTATGAATGGATGAAGGATGTGCAAGATTTGGGGAATGTGCCAATAAATGCATAATTTTGAATTTCAAATTTGTTGAAATGACATGTAAGAGGGAATGAAAAATGAAATAAATGCCACTTGGCTCAAGGAAAAGGACATGTAAGATGGATTTATTGCCTTGTTGGATGTACATGTTGACTTGGAATTTTTGAATTCAAATTGAGAGAATACTCCAAAAGGATGCCTTGTGAGGAAAGTAGGGATTTAATAAATGAATTAAATCTATTTTCATCTGCAACTTGAATTATCTAGAGGATGGGACATGAGATGAGATTAAATTAATCAAGGATTAATTAATTTAATGAGAGTTACATGATGTGACCTATTTGACTCAAATTTATGGATTTATTTAAATCAGATAAGAGAGGAATATGATAAGAGATTAATTAAATAAGGATTTTGATTTATTTAATTAAAAGAGATGGTGTCAGATTAAATCAAATAAGGTTTTAATTTATTTAATTTAATGGATAGGCTTTAGAGATTTAATCAAATAAATTGATTATTTAATTACATAGGGATAATTAGATCAGATGGATTGATTTAATTAACATAGGGGATTGACTTAATTAGATGAAATGATTTATTCAATTAAGAGAGGAATGTTGATGAATTTAATTAGATAAGGATGCTTGATTAAATGGCTAGACCGAGGGATGAATCTGGGTGAAGCGATGTTAGTAAGTCAAGACCATATGCACAATGTCAATCGGTAGATTTTACGTGTCTACAATTATGATTGTCCATGATTTCATCCTTTTTCTCTAAGGTCTCATTCACTTGAGTCATAATATATACCCTAATATGAGAGTCTTTAGGAGAGGAGCAAACAAAATGTTCATCATATTTCATGTTTATATTTTTTAGGGAAACTTCATCACAAATAGGGGAGGCATCAAGAGAAGGAAAACTATCATTGTCATGCTTACCAATGATTGGATCCTCTTGTTGAAATGGACCTTTCCAAATGTTAGGGAGATTAGGAAGGATATAAATAATGTTATAACTCTTAATCATTGGATCTTTTAATACCGACATATCCTCTTTCACTAAGGTATTCTCACAAGTAGGGGAGGTGTTGGGAGGTGAATGGAGATTAGGTAAAGTAATGTCAAGAAATGAGTCTATGATCTCATCTTCTTGTCTCATAATATCTTTCCAAGGGGGAGGAGGAGAGGGACAAACAAGACCTTGATGATTTTAAATGATTGTATATTCTCTCACCAAGATACCTTTGTCACTAATAGGAGAGGTATTAGGAGAAAAAAAATTATGGTTGTCATGATTTCCTATGCTTGTATTATCTTTCACTATTTGGCATTATCACAAGTGGGGGGGATGAAGTTTCTTTTTTAACATGCTTATGAATGTAAGATACTAACATTGTGTGCTCAAAAAATGAAAAGTACTTTTATCTATCTTATGTCATGCCTCAAGAATGTAAAGAATGTATATTTGTAAACATGAAAAGTACTTCTACCAAACTCATGCAAAGCTTTACGAATATAAACATTATGTATGCAACAATGCAAAATTACAAAAATGTAAACATTTTCAGAACTAATATTTTTTTCTATTGAAATGATTCAAAAATAGCTACACTAAATGGATGATTTTGACCTAGATTCATAAAAAAAAGTTCTTAAAAATTTCTCTACTAATATTATAGACCTTACCAACAAGCTTAGGAAGTATAAAAATTCACTAGAAAGCTCAAAAAAGGTGGTTTTTGAAGGCCTCCAAGGACTCATTCACCCAAGGTGGTGAATGGGTCTTGGTATGCTTTTCTGGGAAAGTCTGATTCTAGAAATGAAGCTCATAAACTATGAAAATTTGTTGCCTATGTAACCCTATCAGGGACTCATTCACCACTTTGGGTGAATGGGTGAGGGTTTTTGAACTGTTTTTTACTAATTTTTTTGCTTTTCCCAATGAGTTTCAAATTCCATAAAATGTAGTTTTAGATTTGATTAGGGACTCATTCACCACCTTGGATGAATGTGTCCTAGATTAGGGTTTTCAAACTATTTTTTTTACTTATTTTAAAGCTTTTTTCAATGAGTTTCAGTTTCAAGTTTGTAATAGTAACTTTTAGTTTCAGGTTTCTACAAATATACTATGAAATACAAGTTGGAAAGGTAATGGAATGATGAATTAAAAAACCTAGTTTGATATGCAATTTTATTTTTATTTTCAAATGAAAATTTATGTGATCTAAATGATATGCAAGATGATTTATCTTTTTTTTTTTTTTTTTAGATTTTAAAGAATGCAAACAATGCAATTTTAATGCCCTAGATGAGATACAAATTTGAGTGCAAAGTAGGAAACTCTAATTAATATCTAATTCAATACAAATGAATGTAAATGAGTGCAAGATCTAACCTAGGATGAAAAGAAAGACTCCCAAAATCATAAAAGAACAATGTTCAATGTGTTAAGTTCACCAAATTGAAACAAATAAAAATAGGGTTTATCAAAATGAATCAACAAGATCATAAACCACTGGGTTTTTCTTGGGTTTCACTCAATTTATGAGAAGTAAAATACATGAATAACAATAAAAAATTAATCCTAACTATTATAACAGCAATAAGGTAGATTTTGAGAGGTTGAGACAATGTGTACCTTGTTGAAACAATGTTGTTTTAGAGTCACTAAGGAATGATTCGTCCAAAGTGGCAAATGGGTCCCTATTAGGGTTTCTAAAAACTAATTTTTTGGTTTTTTTCTTAAATTTATGAACTCATAGCTCCTAGGTGACCAACTCCTGAAAATTTGAAATAAATTATGTAGCTTTATTTATGTGTTCTTGCAAGATATATGACAACTTTGAAACTTTGAAAACTTTTCTCCAATCGTGTAACTTGATCTTCAAGCTAAAACCTCCACATCAAAGGAGAAGAAGAAATTGTTGATTGTTAGGGAATAGGGGTTTTCCTTGTCAAACCCTATTTAGGTAATTAAACCTTGTGAAGAAATAATGAAACATGTGAACATGAAATATGAAACATGCATGAAACAATGATACCTCAAGCTAATGTAACAACAATATAACATGAAGAGGCCATGAAGAATGTAGATCCTGATCTTAAGTCAAAGGAGAAGAAGAAATTGTTGATTGTTAGGGAATAGGGGTTTTCCTTGGTCAAACCCTATTTAGGTAATTAAACCTTGTGAAGAAATAATGAAACATGTGAACATGAAATATGAAACATGAAGCATGAAACAATGATACCTCAGATGAAGTCTTCGAATGTAACTCAACAATATAACATGAAGAGGCCATGAAGAATGTAGATCCTGATCTTAAGTCGGATGTAAAATAATGCTTCAATTGGATCTTGAATGCTACATCAAGAAATTGTTGATTGTTAGGGAATAGGGGTTTTCCTTGGTCAAACCCTATTTAGGTAATTAAACCTTGTGAAGAAATAATGAAACATGTGAACATGAAATATGAAACACGAAACATGAAACAATGATACCTCAGATGAAGTCTTCGAATGTAAATCAACAATATAACATGAAGAGGCCATGAAGAATGTAGATCCTGATCTTGAATTGGATGTAAAATAATGCTTGAATTGGATCTTGAATGCTACATCACAACACACTAGCTCAACAACATGCTTGATACACTATACCTTTGACATGATGATATGATCTTGAATTGTTGCAATAAAAGCTTAATAATCTACCCTTGAATGTCTTTGAATATTCTCTATAATTATTTTGTGAACTCTTAGGATGCTTGCATAATAATTCTTAGGATGTCTTAGATTAAACTATGTGAATTAACCTTATATTTATAGTAAATTTAAGATTTAATCCCAAAATTAAAATAACAAAAATTAACATCAGATCTAGGATTCAAAATTATTAAAATCCCACCAAAAATAAGTTTAAAAATGGGTGTCCTAAGTAAGGAGAATCCATTTTCCACCTTGGG
This sequence comes from Sequoia sempervirens, assembly GCA_007258455.2. Lineage (NCBI taxonomy): Eukaryota > Viridiplantae > Streptophyta > Pinopsida > Cupressales > Cupressaceae > Sequoia > Sequoia sempervirens. The sequence goes on from VDFB02193867.1 coordinate 390,135,123, forward strand.
CGAATGGCTCCTAGCATATTTTTCTAGGACCAAGTTTCGGGGAGGTGAAATCATATGCCAAAAGAGGGTTTTAGGACATGGTGGGGACCCATTCACCAGGTGGTGAATGGGTCCTAGGTTACACTCCTAGGACTCAAACCTTTCCAAATTAAGTGTTATGCAATAATATTAATGAGTGTCATGATATATCCTTTGAAAATGCAATAAATAAGGCTTGGATTGGAATTTAAGGGGCCAATTAAGTTCTAATTAACCTTAATTAATTAATGAAACCCTAGATTAGTGTCAAAGTATAAATAAAAACTTTACAACACCCTAAATGAGGTAAAATTAAGTCCATTTTATCATCAATTATTAATTCCCAAACTAAGTGTGAAAAAGGGTTACTTTTTTCAACACTACATGTTTATTCTTTTCAAAATCAAATGAATCTTTCCTCAAATGGTTTTTAGATGATTCATAGCAACTAAATTAATCAATGATCTATAAAGAGTATGATTACTCCATGTTCCTTCAAACTCTTTAACCACCTTCGCATCATATCACACTTCATGAACTATGTTTGATACCCTTGATTAGGAAATGAGATTAAATACCACAACATATGTTAACTTCCACCTCTCCTAGAAATATTGAATGTGAGCTCTTTCAAATATAATATTACTCTCTCTTCCCATTGATTTCATTCACTTGATACCATTTTAGTGAATTATAAGAAGAATACTTTTTTAGTGAATTATTGTGCTAAGTCGTTAGAGGAGAATCATTGTTGGAATGTAATTTACTATTGGTGCCTTCAAATTCAAAACATTGATCTTTTAATCTGATTTGGCCCCTTATTATCTTCAATATCCAAACCATTAAGCTTCTCCTTTTCCATAATACTCAATATAAACTTTAATTGAAATATATACATAAGGAAAGAACTAATGGAGAAGAATCATGAAATAATTTTTAAACTAATTGCTTGCCTTTCCACACTAGCACTTCCAGAAAATATGAATTAACACATACACTTCTTCCAACCAAAATGGTGCAACCATGATGCATGCCAACAATATAAAATTAAGGAATTGAACTAATTCATACCAAATTGTATTTCTAGAAAAATTCAATCAAACTTCAAAATTTACCATTCATATTTTGTTCAAACCTTTTATTAAAAATTTCATAGAATTACACAATTAATTTCAGCACAATCCTTGAAATGAGACTATCAGTAATCATCTAGGGAATATCTTTCAATTCTTGAGATGATATTTTTTTTAAGGATTTTGTCCTCACAAAGTTCTAGAAATTATCAAGCCAAATACCTATTCCAGAAACCAAAACCAACATACTAGAAACATTACTCTAATAATAATTTATTCTCTTCTCTCCATAACTCTTCCTTTGTGTCTTCTTGAATTCCTTCTTTTTTTCTCAATTCACCTTTAATTTAATTCTTTTGAGAATTCACTTTAAAAATTAACTTAGTTAATTAAATTAACCTTTCCAACTCTTAGTTACTTTTTCACTATTAATTTAAGTTGTCCTTTTTGAATTCAACTAATTTCAACAACTTAAATTAATAATTTAACTTTATGTTGACTCTTAAAAAATTGGGAACATTAAAGAAATAAAGTTCCTATCCAAACACCTTTAGCAAGCACCTAGATAACTCCTCTTGTCATCTTGCATCATCCATTTGAGGAAAAAATTGCACACTCACATCATTCAACTTACAAAAAAAAGATTTCATGAAAAACTAGGGATATGTAGGACACCATCAATCCCCTTTCACTCTACCATCTAGGAATCTTATTTTGACTCTTTCATGGCCAACAATATTCAAGTGAGAGTCATCACCCATGCAAATCTTTCCACCATTATAAATTTCATAAATTTAGAAGACCAATCTCGATGTGAAGTCATGTGGAAACAAGCACCAAAGTCTATCAACCACACATCTTGTGATGCATGTATTGCTAACGAAACGGCAAAGGAATTTGCATCATCCTAAGAAGACTTATCAGATTCAAAATCAGAGAATGTCTTCTTTTCTTACTTTTCTTCTCCTTACAATCTTTCTGAAAGTGACTAGATTTTCCATTATTTCAACATGTTTCACCTTGGTCTTACCAGGAGGATTTGGATTCTGAATTTTCTTGCTTCATGTTTTTCTTTTTTCCTTTTTCTTTTGTTCTTCCTTGAACCGCTAGAGCCTACTTAGTCATTTCAAAATATTTTCTTTGCATCTCTTTAGATAGCAATGACACCACCACTTCATCGATGTTAAAGGTGGTAGTGGTACTTCCAATGGCCATGACAAGGTGGTCCCAAGAATCTAACAATGAGTAGATCTAAAAGTCATGCAATGATCCTCCTCCTTCATTTTGACACCAATAGAGTTCAATTGGGCAACAAGCATGTCGAATGCATTTAGGTGATTGGTGATAGATCCCCCTTCTTCCATTCGAAGAGAATACATCATCTTTCATAGGAACAACTTGTTTACCAAGGATTTAGCCTAATAAATATAAGAATTATTTTTCCAAACAAGTGCAACAGTCTTCTCTTCATGAACATTTACAAGTATTAAATCAACTAAACAACGTATTATCATACCCTTAGCCTTTCAATCCATCATATCCCAATCTTCTTGTTTCATGCTCATTGACATAGTTCTAGAAACAACTTTCCACAAGTCTTGGTCTACAAGCATGTCTTCTATCTTGAGCTTCCATAGCTCAATGTTGCCTTCATTAAAAATTTATTTCTCAAATCTATTAGATGTTCTCACCATCTCCTTTCTATAATAGGGTCAACAAAAAAAATCTACAACATGCTCCCACTCAAAGAAGATCCATACAAAAACCCTTCAACCCACAATATGAAATAGAGGTGATCAAGCTTTGATACCAACTAAAAGGAAGCTAGGTATGTAGAAAAGCTTCCAACACTAATCTATCAGAGGAGAGAATGCACAAATTTCTATATTTTCTTAAACCCTTATCTATAAACAATGGTTACAATACACTTGTAGTGCAATCTTCTACATGACTTTTTTGTGTTCTAATTTTGGAGTAAATTTGGTAGCATAACATGGTATCTAAACACAACAACATATTGCTCCAAAAAACACAAGTGCTCAATATATAAGAGCTTAAAATGCATAAATTAGACATTTCTAAATCAATTTCCAAAGACTGAAGAAGAAACATGAAAAGTGCCAAAACCACTGCACATGCATAACTGTAAGTTTCCAATTTTAACAAAATCTACACTTGCCAAAAAAGGACTACACTTCAAAAACTCACATCCTTGCAAACTCAACACAAAATAAAATGACTTCATGCACGACTTCGCCTATAAATGCAACTTCCCAACTTGAGTCATCTTTGAAAATGGAAACTGCAAGTTGTAACTTACAAAACAATTTGAGATAATTAGCAATTTAATAAAATAAAATAAAATAAATGCTATAGAAAAAATAAAAATTTGAGACACCTTCTTTTCCTAACACACAAGTATCTAAAACAAATACTTTGTACTTTGCTTTAGTAGATGAAAAATAAACATTAAGGTGCTTCTTACACTCTATGAGGTAATGATAGATCCATGATTGAAGTGTCACATCCTCATAAAAGACCTGTTGATGTGTTTTTTATGCACTTTTCAACACAGGCAGTGCGTAGGTGCACTACCTCTCTTGAAAGACAATCTTCCACAATCAGATTGCAGAACACTATCCCAAGGTCTCTAATGTCAGGTCTTGATAGTGCTTGGAATATCTCAGTTGTTTGATGTGATTTGCTGTAATCACAAAGTGGTCTTATGGATGAGTTACAAAGCATGGAAAGTTGGGTTTGCAAATGCAGTTTCAAAGTACTGAAAGTGAATGAACAGTGGCTATCCACTCAAAATAGCAAGTTGAAACTCATCAAATTCATTTGATTTAGCTTCATGGTGATGCTTTGGATCCTACTCTAACCAAGGATTAAAAGAAACAACAAAAGGAAAAGGGTTAAGAAAGCTATTCTAATCCTAAGCTACGAATGAACAGTAACAATGGTGGCTACTAAAGTAGACAGACTTCCTAAACTGGGTTTTGCTTGGCCAAGAGAAACCTACAGTTGCACAAAACCAGTGCAATCTTCTAAGGACTACAGATTTTCACATTACATACACACATCATGTACATGCAATTGAACTAAGTTGCAACAATAAAGGAAAGAGGCTCAGACTAGCTTTGCAAAGTGATTCATCATCAATGAACCACAAAAAGCATGAGCTAAAAGTTTATCAAATACTGAAACAACAAACACCATCACCACTCTCATTCAAGAAACTAATACTAAAACTAACATGGAAGGTGAACTATGCATACATAAAGAGCAAACTCAAAAGGAACACCCATAAATCATGCAATGTTGCTTTCTATTGTTGCAGAATGTCTTTACATTAATTCTCCAACCATTACAAATGAGGGGCAAGCCCCTATTTATAGTTTTCCAAAGCCCAAATGAATGGCTAGGATCAATTTCTAATGAATGGCTCAAATTCATTACAAGTTAGGGCTTCACCTACCCCCAATATCCAACAATTTAAAATACATTCCTTGTGTTTTCTCTATTTTTTCATCTAGTGCCAGTTACTATAGCAAATTTTTCTTGTAGCTGATTTCCCTTTTTACTGTAGCTAAAACTGCCTGAAAATTGTCTTTTGTTTGATGTGCTTGCAATGTTCTTTCTTTGATCAAACGAGCCTGTCGACAATTGGTATCAATAGATTGGTGGTCTCTGATTTGAGCAAAAATCTCCTTAGAAATCATCATCATCTGGAAAAGGGTAGGACAACTCCCTCAATGGGACTCATTAATAGACCTACGGAAGGCTTCTTGACTCCTGCAAACATGAAGTGTCATAAGTGCATTTATACATGAGTTAAGGAAAATGTTAGTCAAACCTACAAATTCCCCGTTAGATCTATCTATTCATCATCAAAAGATCATAATATTCATATTTGGAGCTCATTTAGATCATAAACATTAATGCGGGTTCGAGGGTACTAGCTTCCCCCTACGGCGGAAGGCCAATAGCCAACAACAGAGAGCATTCTGGGAGGCTGGACCCGGAAGGCCGGAAAGACGGTGAAAGGAAGGCAGAAGGCCAACGGCCAACAGCAGACGACATTCCAGAGGGCCGGACCTAGAAGGTTGGAAGGATGGCAAAAAGACAGCGAAAAGCCAATGGCTAATAGTGGATAGCATTCCAGAGGGTCAGACCCGGAAGGACAGCAGAAAGAGGGCGAAAGGCCAATGGCTAACAGTAGACATCATTCTGGAGGGCTAGACCTGGAAGGCCGAAAGGACGGCCACAAGAAGGTGGAAGGCCAATGGCCAATGATAGACAGCATTCCGGAGGGCTGGATCCGGAAGGTCGGAAGGACGACGAAAAGAAGACGGAAGGCCAATGGCCAACGGTGGACGGCATTCCAGAGGGCCAGACCCGGAAGGTTGGAAGGATAGTAAAAAGACGACAAAAGGTCGACGGCCAACAACGGACAACATTTTGGGAGGCCGAACCTGGAAGGCCGCAAGGACGGCGAAAAGGTGGCGAAAGGCCAACAACCAAGAAGAAAGCCAGAAGGCAGACATCGGACGGAAGCCAAAATAGCCAGGAAGGAGGCGGGCTCCTAGATGTTCAAAATAGCTAGGAAGAAGGGAGGCTCTTGGATGTTCAAAACAACCATAAAGGAGGCAGGCTCCTAGATGTTGAAAATAGCCAAGGAGGGATGGACTCCCGGAAACAGCCATGGAGGGGCCGGGCTCTGGAGGCTAGGAAGGAGGTGGCTGGCGGATGTTCCAAAATGGCCACAGAGAGGCGAAACCCCAGAAATGGCCACAGAGGGGCCGAGCTCCAGAGGCTAGAAATGAGGTGGTAGTTGGATGTTCCAAAATGGCCACAGAGAGGCAGAACCCTGGAAATGGCCACGGAGGGGCTGGGCTCTAGAGGTCGGGAAGGAGGTGGCCGCCGGATGTTCCAAAACAGCAAAAGGGGGACAAAGCTTCGAAACCACTAAAACTTAACCAAACTTTGATGAAACCTTGGCAGTTCATTTAAGCACATCAAACACATCCCAGATCTAAAAAAGGGTGACCCCAAAGTCAAAAATGAGGAAACGGGAGCGACGGGGGTCCACAGATGTTTCCAAACAGCCAAGGAGGAAGGGAATTCCGGAGGGAAAGTTATGAAACCATCGAAACTTAACGAAACATTGACGAATCCTTGGAAGTTCATTGAAACACCCCAAACACATCTCAAATCCAAAAAAAGTTGTCCCCAAAGCCAAAAATGTGGAAACTAGACCGACAGGGGTCCACGGATGTTTCCGAAAAAGCCAAAGCAAGACAAAAGGCAGAAAGGGGATGAGGGACTTTATTTCTCCGCAGATTTGAATACCCCAAGCAGGTGAATTTGGGTAGGGGATTTGATTGTTTGAAGGCACATGACCAATTTGGGCTTGGATTATGGGTACGCAAAATAAGACAGGAGCAAAGTAGCTTGTCGGGAGCAAAAAAAGGAGGTCCCTGCCTACAACGGGGTGTGTGTGCAAAACATGCACAACAAATGTCGACTCGCTAGGGAAATGCTCCAGAGCATTTTGATGACAAACTAGAATCACAAACCCAGAATATCTAGTTCTGACCTTCTCGCTAGGGAAAACAACCCAGACGCCCAATCTAAAGGATCAAAACCACTAGCCAACACAACCTTCAGTATGCTGAAAATCCAAATGTGTGCAATTGCGTTAATTCCCATCCTTCAGTTGCTACAGGAACCCAAGCTCTGTTCAGTTAAGCTACGTAGTTTATTCTAGCTCCAAAAGCATCCAGGAGATTGCCTCGCTACCAGTCAGGCATCCATAGCCTCGATAAGGTTATCGCTTTGATTCTCCCGAACATTGCTCTACTACCGGCCGGGTGTCCATAGCCCCAGTAGAGTTGCTCGGATACCCCTGAAAATTTGAATTTTCCTTTCTTTTAATTTTTCAGTGTTTTTTTTTCTTTTTTCTTTTTAGCTCTTTAATTTCAACGCACAAGCATTGAAGCTCGCACTCAGGGCTTAGAATCATAGTGGCGCTAGAGTAGAATTTTAGATTTTTCACTTAACTAGACTTCACAAAAGGCCCTACAGTGACCGTTGAATTTTAAAATGTGTAAGAGCTGTAAGATTTTAGAATACGTCAGAATTGGACTAAACCAACAACTTATCCTCTTTGAATCAAACACCCAGATCACTTGACACTAACAGAAGACCTTCACCATCCACTTTGAAGACTTGATTAGAGTTTGACAAAGAAATACATAGAACAACCCCAGGTGATAAGTATGGTTGTTGTGCGCACAGATGTGCCTAGCTAAAAGCAGACAGACTTCAAGCAAAGTAGCAACAAAGAGAAAGCAAACAAAATACATCAAACCAACTAACCTAAGGAAAGCAGGAAAGCAGAGTATTTACAGGAAACCTATACTACTCAAAAATGAGCTATGTACAAAGATATTTACAAAGCACTATGTTTAGGCAAGGTGAGTTGACATTAACACTCATTGGATTTCACAGTGCATGCACAAGCAAATAGGAAATTGTTGTCGTTCTTAACTATGCAAATTTATCTTTATATTCTAAAAAAATAAATTCACTATTGTAGTACTCAAGTTCCATCATGTCATCACGAAAAATCAGCAATTGAGGAGGCTCGTTGAACCCATGGTTAATCCATAAACATGCTCGTTTTCCCTCGTTCCCATAATCAAAATAATAAGTGCAATTATGAGAAATAATAGGGGCAAGGAAGGATAAAACCTAGATGTCATCACACAAGGATGGCAGCGCTGGACAATCAAGAGCAAGCACAACATCGTTGATCGTTGCATTGGAAACCTCGGGCGAGCACGGTGGAGGGTGCATCACTTTGGACATTAAATGTGCATAAGGCTGGGAGGACAAGGTAGCAAACAACTCTTTCAATCTACCAATGGGACCCACAACCTCCATTGGTTGTTCCTCGAGGAGGTACACCTCATCTGTCTAGGTTTCCATTGCTAGAACCTCTTTTTGATTGTTGTCTTCAAGGGGAAGCATGTTGTCCCATCTCCTTTCCCAGGTGTGAGCCTTATTTTTGTGATGTTCAGTGTCATGGGATGATGACATACGTGAATCTATCCTATTGCAGCCATCTGAATATGAGGGCGGATCAACAGTGATCATGGCAGAAGGGATCCAAGTTGCATTTTGTAGTTGGTCAAGTGCTTCATCTCTGTTAGTAGCTATCTCAGCACCTTCGCCTTTGTCTTCTTCTTTTTGTTGTTCATGCGTCTCATCATGACGTTCACTCATTTCCTCTTGCTCACTATCATTGTAAATAGAGAAGGAGCTCCTCTCCGAATCTGGAAACTCTAGTGCATCACTATTTGGGGGCTCAAGGAGTATGTATTCATCGCTACCGTCTTCTAAGATGTGCTCTTCCTTGACATGAGCATACCTCCGTAGTGCAACTCCCAATGGAAAGAAGTCATCAATTGATGGCACCTCATCGAGGGGACCAAAGTCTACTACACAATTTCCCTCCAAAGACTCACTAAATTTCCCATCGTCCATGGTACACAACTGCTCTTCAAAAGGAAGAACTTCTTGTTGACTGGTGGACAACATTCCTGCTTGATCTACTTCATCGCTCGGAAGTCCAAGATTGTATGGCTGTCCTTCTATTGCTGCCCCAACATCCTCTTGAGATCCACCTTCAGCTGGTCCATCACTCGATTTAGACTCTTGGTCTTCTTCTTCAATATGGGTAGCAAGTAGAGGAGGTCGGGTACTTGGTTGCCTTGCTTGTTCTTTGACTTGCTTGATGACTTCTTGGCACAGTCCACATGCAAATTCAGAGTGTGATGAATCATGAAGTTTGCACCAATTTGGCAATAGTAGAACTTCCAAATCCACTTGGTATTTTAGCTCAGACTAATCTTTTGCTAATCTAGAGATGAGTTGGTCATATCTTTTTGCCAGTGGGTCCTCATCATCATTTGGGAAGGAAGGTGAATAGTAGACAGCTGTGGCAAGTGGTTGTTCCTGCTCCTCCAAATCTGCGTTTTCAAATGCTTGATCATTTTCATTCATGAAGGAGAGGTCCTCTAATATAACCTCGCTTATTTATTTTCCATCATTCTCTATTGTCCCAAGGCTGTCAACCTTTTCCTCTTTCTGATTTTGAACATCTTCATTTGCTGCCCTAGCATACACTGCTGCAAACTCTTTTGATTCATCTTCGACTTCCAATCCATCTTCTAGAGCAGGGGACTGCTTTTCTTCAATGGAGGAACAAATTTATGATCTATTTCTAGCTGATTGTTCATTAAGGCAGCTTGTTGTCTAAGGAAATTATCCTCTTCCTTTTGGATCTGATCCTCTATGTCTGTTGTCCCAGCACTAGCTTGTGTCATATTTCTTGATTCATCTATGGTGTGTTGTCCTCGAGCTTCCAACAACTTTCCCACCTCATGGCATGAGTCCCCTTTACTAGGAGATGGCTACTCCAACTTGTTCATATGATCCTTGACTTGAGCGATGACATTTGTGCATGATGAGCAAGTGAATTTAGAGTGGGGTGCATTGTGAAATCTGCACCAGCTTGACATCAATATTTCCTCCAATCTTGGTCCATCCTTGCTGCTCAAATGTTCCTGGATCAGCTCCTTGAATGTCTTGGCTGCCATGGTTGTCAATTCTTCCTCCGAGTCTACAAGGGCTAAAGGCTGATATATTTCCCAAAAGGGATTTCTCCTTTCAAGACCTTTTCAATTCTATCCAAGAATGTTAGACACCCCAATTCACTATGCCTGCAAGTGCAATGGCTCCGACATCTATCCGCCAACACAAATTGCTGCAATGGCTTCTTCAGTCTCTTGTTCAAATTTGTATTCAACTGAGTGATGTCAATTTGTGCATGCTGCACCATTTTGACTCAACTTCTTTTGCCTTCAATTTTTTTTAATTTTTAGCATTGAAAGAGATCTCCATATCTTAGATTTCTTCTTTGCAAGTGCTCCTTTTGATCTCCAACTTTCAACTTTGTGGCCTCAACATGTCATGCCCTCCTTCTAGCACCAGTTCTGTTAATGGCGTTAGGAGGAGGAGGGCATAAAATGAATCACTTCCAACCTTCAACTTTTTATTCCCAACGTGTCGGCCCTCCTTCTAGCGCCAGTTCTGTTGATGTGTTTTTTATGCACTTTTCAACATAGGTAGTGCATAGGTGCACTACCTCTCTTGAAAGACAATCTTCCACAATCAGATTGCAGAACACTATCCCAAGGTCTCTAATGTCAGGTCTTGACAGTGTTTGGAATATCTTAGATGTTTGATGTGATTTGCTGTAATCACAAGGCGGTCTTACAGATGAGTTACAAAGCATGGGAAGTTGGGTTTACAAATGCAGTTTCAAAGTGCTGAAAGTGAACGAACAGTGGCTATCCACTCAAAATAGCAAGTTGAAACTCATTAAATTCATCTGATTTAGCTTCATGGTGATGCTTTGGATCCTACTCTAACCAAGGATTAAAAGAAACAGCAAAAGGAGAAGGGTTAAGAAAGCTATTCTAATCCTAAGCTACGAATGAACAGTAACAATGGTGGCTGCTAAAGTAGACAGACTTCCTAAACTAGGCTTTGCTTGGCCAAGAGAAACCTACAGTTGTACAAAACCAGTGCAATCTTCTAAGGACTGCAGATTTTCACATTACATACACACATCATGTACATATAATTGAACTAAGTTGCAGCAATAAAGGAAAGAGGCTCAGACTAGCTTTGCAAAGTGATTCATCATCAATGAACCACAAAAAGCATGAGCTAGAAGTTCATCAAATACTGAAACAACAAACACCATCACCACTCTCATTCAAGAAACTAATACTAAAACTAACATGGAAGGTGAACTATGCATACATAAAGAGCAAACTCAAAAGGAACACCCATAAATCATGCAATGTTGCTTTCTATTGTTGCAGAATGTCTTTACATCAATTCTCCAACCATTACAAATGAGGGGCAAACCCCTATTTATAGTTTTCCAAAGCCCAAATGAATGGCTAGGATCAATTTCCAATGAATTGCTCAGATTCATTACAAGTTAGGGCTTCACCTACCCCCAAAATCCAACAATTTAAAATACATTCCTTGTCTTTTCTTTGTTTTGTCATCTAGTGCCAGTTACTAATTTTTCTTGTAGCTAATTTCCCTTTTCACTGTAGCTAAAACTGCCTGAAAATTGTCTTTTGGTTGATGTGCTTGTAGTGTTCTTCCTTTGATCAAATGAGCCTGTCGACGATTGGCATCAATGGATTGGTGGTCACTAATTCAAGTAGAAAGCTCCTTAGAAATAATCATCATCTGGAAAGGGTAGGACAACTCCCTCAATGGGCCTCTTTGATAGACCTATGGAAGGCTTCTTGACTCCTGCAAACATGAAGTGTCGTAAGTGCATTTATACATGAGTTAAGGAAAATGTCAGTCAAACCTACAAATTCCCTGTTAGATCTATCCATGCATCATCAAAAGATCATAATATTCATATTTGGAGCTCATGTAGATCATAAACATTAATGTGGGTTTGAGGGTACTGGCTTCCCCCTACGGCAGAAGGCCAACGACCAATGGCGGAGAGCATTCCAGGAGGTCAGAAAGACAACGAAAGGAAGGCGGAAGGCCAACGGCCAACAACAGATGGCATTCTGGAGGGCCGGACCCGGAAGGCTGGAAGGACAGCAGAAAGATGGCAAAAGGCCAACGGACAACAGCGGACAGCATTCCGGAGCACTGGACCCGGAAGGCCAGAAAGACGGCCAAAAGATGGCAGAAGGCTAATAGCCAACGGCAGAAGGCATTCCGGAGGGCCGAACCCAGAAGGCCGAAAGGACAGCAAAAAGAAGGCAGAAGGCCAATGGCCAACGGCGGATGACATTTCAGAGGGCCAGACCTGGAAGGCTAGAAGGACGACGAAAAGACGACGAAAGGTCGACAGCCAACAACGAACAGCATTCCGGGAGGCCGAACCTAGAAGGCCAGAAGGATGGCAGAAAGATGGCGAAAGGCCAACAGCCAAGAAGAAAGCCAGAAGGTAGACAGCAGATGGAAGCCAAAATAGCCGGGAAGGAGGCAGGCTCCCAGATGTTGAAAACAGCCAAGAAGAAGGGAGCCTTGCAGATGTTCAAATCAACTGGGAAGGATGCAGACTCCTAGATGTTCAAAACAGCCACAGAGGGGCCGGGCTCTGGAGGTCGAGAAGGAGGTGGCCACCGAATGTTCCAAAATGGCCACGAAGAGGCAGAACCCAAAAACGGCCACAGAGGGGCCGGGCTCCAGAGGTTGGGAAGGAGGTGGCCGCCGGATGTTCCAAAATGGCCACAGAGAGGCAGAACCCCAGAAATAGCCACGTAGGGGCCAGGCTCCATAGGTCAGGAAGGAGGTGGCCACCGGATGTTCCAAAATGGCCACGAAGAGGCGGAATCTCGGAAATGACCACGGAGGGGCCGAGCTTCGGAGGCTGGGAAGGAGGTGGCTGTCGGATGTTCCAAAATAGCAAAAGGGGGACGAAGCTCTGAAACCATCAAAACTTAACCAAACTTTGACGAAACCTTGGTAGTTCATTTAAGCACATCAAACACATCCCAGATCCAAAAAAGGGTGACCCCAAAGTCAAAAATGAGGAAACGGGAGCGACGGGGGTCCACGGATGTTTCCATACAGCCAAGGAGGAAGGGAATTCCGGAGGGAAAGTTCTGAAACCATTGAAGCTTAATGGAACATTGACGAATCCTTGGTAGTTCATTGAAACACCCCAAACACATCCCAAATCCAAAAAAAGTTGTCCCCAAAGCCAAAAATGTGGAAACTGGACTAACAGGGGTCCACGGATGTTTCTGAAAAAGTCAAAGCAAGACAAAAGGTAGAAAGGGGATGGGGGACTTTATTTCTCCGCAGTTTTGAATACCTCAAGTAGGTGAATTTGGGTAGGGGATTTGATCGTTTGAAGGCACATGACCAATTTGGGCTTGGATAATGGGCATGCAAAACAAGACAAGAGCAAAGCAGCCTGTTAAGGGCAAAAAAAAGGGGGCCCCTACTTACGGTGGGGCATGTGTGTAAAACATGCACAATAAGACCATTAGGTGGAATTTGTTGTTCAAATGAAAAAAATACAAATGGAAATAAAAACAAAATAGAAACATAGCCACAGTCAAGGCATTTATCACAACTCAACAGGAAAAATGTAAGAAAGGACTCAAAGGAGGGAGACAAGGTTGCAACATAAGTATGGGCGATCAATAAATGTCATTAAGAAGGAATGGCCACAACTTATCTAGGAGGAATTTGTGTCATTAATATGGTGTGGCGACCCTTGAAATGGTATGGAAATGGTAGGTTGTATGAAAAATGACATATTTTTAAATCCTCACAACTCCTCTTGTTTGCATTTAGAAAAAGTCTAGATGGAAGGTAATGAATTCAAAGAACACCATGGGTGATGCCACAATAGTGGTTTACAATTTGACGGAGGAAGGAAAATTGAGAAAAAATGACCCCATGGCAAAAAAATTGGTTTTAGGGGTTCGCATGAACCTACAAGTTCAACCGAACTAGGGTTCGAGCGAACCCATTAATTATTGGGCCTACATTTACCACCCAAAAAATAAAGGAAAAATGCATATTAAAGGGGATTGGAATGAACTTTGGTTCGCTAGAACCCCCCTGGTTCTAGCGAACCCCCCTTTTCCCTAATGTTTTAATTTGTTCACACAAAAAACCTAAATTTTTACACTTTGAAGCTCCGGTTGAGGATAAAAATGGGGGAATATTTAGAAACAAAACTTGGAATCAAGTAGCTTTTAGAATGAGCTATCCAATGAATATAATTTTAATATGTTTTGGTTTTATTATGTATTTGTTTTTTTAGTTTTATTAAACATAAGTTTTTCATCAAAAATGAAGGTCTTTGTTCTGCACATGTCAAAAAATAGTAGATTATCAAAACAAAAATTGGAAAAATATGAGTTCACTAGATATTGAAGTCCTTGATCCAACAAAAAAAATAAAATTGAATTTCGATATATACAAAAAAAGTTGTGTTATACGGTCGCACTATGTCTGAATTGTCATTCAATTGACTTCAAAACTTGATTAAAGAAAAAATATTCAATAAAAAACTATCTAACCAAGTGGAAGCACTAGATATCAGAGTCACAAATGTAAATTCGAAAGAATTGGAATTTTATCCTTTATGGAAAAAAATTTATGCGTTATACGGTGTGCGTCACTTTTTAAAAATGTTGTTTTATGAAAAAAACCAATTTTTGTGGGAGATGGAAAAAGAAGTGCAATCTAATTCTAAAAAGTTGAAAAAATATTTTTAGAATCTATAGACAAAATGTGACGAGACTATAGTTTGCATCATTTTAAAATTCCTCATGGTTTAGCTGCTATAGGTGCCCGAATGTGAAGATTTAGTTAAAAATTAAAAATTCGGTGTCCAATTTGGCCAAAAATTGTAAACCACTATTGTGGGATCACCCCCATAGGAATGTTGTCAAATTGTTAGAGAAATCAAATGGCTTGGGTTTTCATTTCTTGGTCATCCAAAATTATAGGGATGAAGACCACATGTTATGCATAGGGAAAGAAAGAGAACCTGTCACTCTTCAAAAATATGCATATTATGCTTTGTTCTAAGGGGGTAAAACTAAAAGAAGGTAGATAAAGAATGCATGGGAAGAGAAAAAAATGCAAAGAGACCATAAAACAAGAGTAGAAGAGTTGAATAGGTGAATTGGAAGGAGACTTTTCTAGATTCCTCATAGTGTGAGGCGTAAGGAGGATGCAAGATGTAATAATAGATGATTTTTACCTTTGAAACTAGTTCAACTTCCGAGGAAGATGTGAGATATTCATTAAATGGGTTTCTTAAATACAATAATAACTTTGAAGGAGATGCAACTTGTGGAGGTAACACCAAAGTCTATCACCTATGCAAATGGTTTACTTGTTGTTGAGATTAAGTCCCAGATCATCAAAATTGGTATGAAGTTCAATGAGTATGTGGGGGTTTATGATATTTATCCTAAACTTAGTTGCTAGTTCATTGAATTTTTTATATCTTGTATTTCTCAAGAGGAACCACATACATTTTCCTTCTAAATGAGAAAGGTATTTATTGTGTATGTTGCTAGTTTCATTGAAATACTTGTTAAATAATTTGTTTTCCCTATGCATGCAAAGTATGATATATGAATAATAATTGTGTTGTTTTACTAGTGCTAGTTGCACACATGAATATTTGGTGCAAAAGTATGTCTTTCATATTGGAATAATTGGATAGTGAGCTCTTAGTTAATTATGTAAGTGGTATTTTACTAGTGCTAGTTACGTTTGTGAATATTTGGTATAAAATTATGTCATTCATATTGCAATAATTGGATAGTGAGTTCTCAGTTAGTTATGTCAGTGATACCTTTAAATAAGGAAATAGGGATATCTCTAAATAAGGAAATATGGTTACTATTCTAGCGACTTATGATATATAAATATACCCACACATACACACTTGATTAGTAATCAATATTTTAATGTTATCTATGCTTTATTTCAGGAACATTAAGATTTTATATTGGATCATTATTGTGGGCTAGGAATTTAGATTTTCATTTCCTCTATTTACTATAAAGAGGATTCTCCTATTAGTTTGTTTGAAAGTATAGGTTGGGGCTCTTAAATATTATTCGAGAGATGACCTATAGACCCATAATTGTATTTGTGTATCCAGTTATGTAATTAGAGGTTGAATCAATGTTGTGGTAATTGTAAGGCAAGGTAACTATCTTATGAAAGAGAGTTTACATATTGACTATTTTGCGAAGGTTGAATCAACGTTATGATAATTGTTTCATGATTTGGGCTTGGTCGATAACGAATGGTGCTAGGAATTATAGAATGCACTTCAAAATATTATAATAAATATCTACCTTAAGAACTTTAATCTACCTTAGAGAGGCTCAAATTTTGTCAAACATTTTCATTGGGATTAAGATAATGCCTTTCAAACCCTTGAATGTGAATCAACACCATACTTTGCTTGGTTATTTTAAGACATTCGTACTACTTTCTCTTGTGAATGAATATTTTGCACCATACACAACTTGGCGTATCTTGTTTTTCATTATTTTACAATCTCAATGGTTTGCAATTACAATTCTTCCTTTCATAATTTCTTTTTCAATAATTAGGCTTTGATACCAATTGTTAAAATTGGAGAGCTTGAATAGATTTTCTATATTACCAAATTTATAGATCCAATAATTTTTAAATAAATAACATAAGTGGATAGTTGTATCTCTTGCATGAGACATAAATCTCCATCAAAATTCTTTAGAATGTGATTAAATATAGTTTATATTTTTTACAATACCAAAATGAAAAATCTATTGAAAAATGTAATAATAAAGAAATGAACTGATTATTTAAAAATAATATCTTCCAATATAAATATATATATATATATATATATATATATATATATATATATATTTAACATGTAAAATAAAATAATGAACATATTAAAAAACAGCTTTATAGTTTTCTAAGATTAAATTCTCTTAACATTTATTTATGTTACATAAAATGCAAAGAAGTATACATTGAATCTCATGATATTGTTAGTACTTGTAATAGTGTCCAGAAGCAATAACTCCAAATTGACAATATGTTTACTTTCAGAAATCCTTTCATTCTAAAAAATGGATGGAATCCTTGGCATTAAGCTGAAGTTGATCCATTATTTGTGTCTCCAATCCTATGACCATGATATTTATTCTGCATTAAAGCCATAAACAAAAACAAAGGAGTTCAATGGTGTATGACTAAAGCTCTTGCTGGTATAGATGGTGGGAAAGACGTGGCTTAATGGTAACCTCCAAAGGCAACGCCTTTGGCATTGTCAAACCAATCCCTTCATTCGTGTCAATGACTCTTCCATCTGGAACAAACCAATCAAAGCTCTGCAACAACCTTGCGAGAGTTGTTTGTACCATACACATTGCCAAAGAAGCACCTGGGCATCCTCTTCTCCCTGCCCCAAAAGGAAGCATCTCAAAGTCATTGCCTTTCATTTGTATGTTATCTATCTCTATTTCCTTCTCCATAAAACGCTCTGGTATAAATTCCAGTGGCTTATTCCACACTTTTGGGTCCCTATGAATTGCCCATGCATTTACCAACAGCAATGTGTCTGCGGGAATATGATATCCTCCTATTGTGCAAGCCTCAATAGATTTGTGTGGCAAAAGCAAAGGGGCCGATGGATGAAGGCGCAAAGTCTCTTTTACTATTGCTTGCAGGTATGTTAACTGGTGTATATCTGTTTCCTCCACCAATCTCTCTCGTCCAACTTTAGAGTCAAGTTCTTCTTGTGCCTTTTTCATTACTTGGGGATGTTGCAATAACTTTGACAATGCCCACTCTAGTGCAACTGACGATGTATCAGACCCTGCTTCTAACATAACCTACAAGAACACAAGGAAAAAAATAAAATAAAAAACATTATAAACAGTTAGTTACTTATAACATATGTAATATTCAAATATTTTTGTGGACAAAGATGTCGTAATAAATCATATGAGTTTATAGAGGCTAACATTTTTCTCTTACGAATTAAAGGGTATGGAAGTGGGAGAGGAAAATGAAACAAACAAACAGAAACAAATACAAACATAGAACTTTCGTATTGATCAGAATGAAATATTACAAAGACTGAAGTTTTGCAGAGCTTCGGCTGTTCACCATAAGAAACATCTGTTACCATTAAATAGACTGACTGAGCTTCAGCTCTTACATAGACACGGACACCATCACAAACTTCCTACAGCTCCGCAGAGCTGGACTCTTTTAACAGACTGCTAATAAAAATGCAGACTTTAACAATATATAGAAAACTAACCATCAACGGAGGAGAGAGAACAGAAATAAAATATTGTATTTCAAACTGCCCACAAAATGTGTGAAGTCTGCTGATCGAACAGGGAACATGCTAGAGGAATTAATAAGCAGTCTATTCGAATCCTTGCCAAGATCTGATTTTACTGTTTCTCTTTAATACTGAGACGGACTGAAATCCAATGTTGATACGGAGAGGACAGGTCCAACTGAAGAAGTTAATGATATAGTTGGGATTACATTTCCAACACGAATTGTTCTCAAGAGATTCTCATATCCTTCAGTTCTAAGCACTGGATTGATAAATGGAGGAACTCAAGGGCCTTTTCGGACATTATGTAGGTGAAGGTATTTATACCTTAATCTATCGGAGGGCCTTGAAGTGTTAGGTTGCTGTAATTGAGGGTATTATACCTCGACCTAAGGATGGCCTTCTGTAAGACTACAGCCAAATTATTCTCTGATGCCTTCTCCAACTTAGCAGGTATATTTACTTGCATGAATAATGTATTTGTCATAATTAAATTATCAATCTCATAGCTAAGTTTCTAAAATATTGGATAAAGAAATTGATAAGTTAATGTTCAGGACAGAATCTAATTAAGATGGGAACCTTCCCTGGGAACTACTGCTGGGCCCTTTTCTCAACTCCTTTTATTGCATCATCATATTTTTTATATTGAGGAAATGTAAGAAAGATTACAAGAGGACAGTCAAAAGACTGTCAATGGAAACACAAACATAACAGCCCAGCATAAACCCTCCAGCAAATAACCATATAATGTCCATGATCAGGACAATTGTATGACAGCCACAACAAAAAGTAGAGACCAGCAATACAAATATAACAGTCCAGCATATAATGACGTAGTTTTAATGTATATGAGCATGACAAATGTAAGAAAGCCATAATAAAAAGTGGGGACCAGGAATATAAACAATAGACCAGCTGAAGAAAGAACAATCAATTTGACAAGAAATGCTTTAGACCTTGAGCTATACAAATTTTCTGATTTCTGAGCAGCTAATCCACTTCATCATTACCCACCTCTTCATTGCTCTCATTTCCCAGGTGTATTAAGCTGCCTTCATCTTTCTCAGCGCCTTCATTAATAAAGCCTAACAATGCTTTTATATGAATTTTTGAAGACCCTAATTATGTTGGGCTAACTTCCTATTTTCTCATGCACATCTTTAACATATCTCTTGTTTCGTTTGGAAAGTAAAATACTATTTATCCTCAGCTGACTTTCTATTTTCTCATGCACATCTTTAGCATTCTCAGCCAAATCAGGGATCCGAGGAATTGCAATAATCCTCAACCATCTCATGCAAACAGGAAGAAGTAACAATCATACGACACAATTTTGGGAGAAAAAGGCGAAACACTGCAACAATCAAGGTAAAACACAGTAAAAGTTTGCCTGCATTAGCTGCCAAAGTCTGAGTATTCATTCTTTGCTCCGACAACAGGGATTTTCTGTTTTTTCTGGGGTAGGAGGGTTCAGAAGGGATGTTTTTGAGGTAGATGATTTGTAACTTTGGTTAAATTGATTTTAATTGGAATGATATTAAAGTTGAAATTGAAACTGATCGAGATTGTCTTATTTGTAATATGAGCAGACATTTTAGTGATTTTATGAAACGTGATTACAATGTCTCTCGGGGTTTGTGATTTCTACTTCTTGGTGTGCTAGTTCTTCTAGTATTTTTTCTGTTTATTTCACCATGAATAATTTTAGTATCACTATTTTTAAATGGATTTAAAGTTGGTCTACTATTTTCTAATATAAGGGCAATGCATATTTCTGTTCTGATTTCCAATATATACATTTTTAATCCTTCAAACACAAACAAAATTACTTTATAATCATTTACTTTTTATCATATATATTTTTTAAGAAAGAGAAAAACATGTTGAAAAACTAAATTGCTGATTTTGAAACTATGGGCATAATCTAATTTTTAGAGTCCTTTAGTCCTAATATAAATCAAATAATGCGTCTCGACACTACCCGAGTGGTAGAGCATCTGATTCTCCGCTATTCACAAAAGAATTAAAATTACCAAAACTAGCAAAGTCAGAAACAACTTACAAGAGCAGTTGCCTTGATAAATGTATCTTTATCAGGAATCGCTTCACCTTTCTCCTCTGCCTGCGATATCAACACATCAACAAAGTCTTCCATCACTCTCTCCTCGTTTAATCCCTTCCTATGCTTTTCCACAATTCTCTGCATATACAAGTCTAATTTCCCCTGTACCTTCTTCATAGCCTTCTCGTACCCCTGTAAATCAAGCCACTTCAACCAGGGAATATAATCCCCAATACAAATTACTCCTTTTAGGATAGATGTCTCTTTAATCAGATGGGTAACCAAATCTACCGAAATACCTGATTCCTCTCCAAAAAACCTGTCATCTATGATCATAGCCATCAGGATTTTGAAAGTCAACTGGGACAAAACATTTCTCATGTTCACAATACTCTGTAATTGTGCCTGTTGAAACATAGACTTTACGGCCTTACAAATCTCTTTCATTATCTTGGGTGTAGATGATTGGATTCTTTTGGAAGACAGAAGCTCAAGCACACAGATTTTTCTAGCATTTCGCCAGTAGGGGCCATAAGGAGCCCAACCCAGCATAGAATAATTGTAGGCCAAATGCTTGCCTTGTGCATGCAGAGGGCGAGAAGCAAAAGACTTGTCATTTACTGTAAAACATTCTTTGGCTAAATCTGAAGAACTTATCACTAGAACAGGGCAACTACCAAATTTCAGGTGCATAATAGGCCCATAGAGCAATGAGAGTGAATTTAGAATTTGGTGAATTGGCCTGCTTTTATCTGTGAGAAGATGAAGGTGGCCAATTACAGGAATAGCTCTGGGGCCTGGAGGGAGATGGCTACTATAATTTCCAAGGTGTTTTAGTAGAATTGTTGTCACAAGAAAAAGTGTTGCCGCTCCTACCAGAATAACAGACATCGTAGAAAATCAATGTTATTAGATTTCCACAATCCATAAGAATATCAGAGAAGCTATTTCTGGATTAGATTGTGTAAGCTTTTTTGGATCAACGTTACGGATCACACTCCGTGATCCATTATAGGATAGAGAGCTCAAGGAGATGAAAGTGGTTTGTTGCAGACCTAACAGGTATAAAAAGAGGCAGAAAGATGAAAGAGGGATAGAAGGCACAAGGCCCAAGAGATGACAAAATAATCTATTTAGATGATTTAAATATAATAATCTATTTAGATAATTTAAATATATTAATCTATAAATTAAAAACATTAATCTCTTTAAATGTATATCAAACTATCAATGTGTTGAAATATATATATATATATATATATATATTTAATAAATTAATATATTAGAAATGAAGCTATGTTACTAAGGAAAATATAAATTAAATAAATTATTATAAAGATGGAAGATAAATTAGATTTATTATATTCCTATTTAAATAATTTTATTAAAATTAATTAGATAGATGATTATATTTAAATAGATTGATCTATTTAAATTATTAAATAGATTGATATATTTAAATAGATTAAAAGATTTGAGTGATTTAAATATATTAATCTATTTAGATGATTTAAATATATTAATCTATTTAGATAATTTAAATATATTAGTCTATAAATTAAATACATTAATCTCTTTAAATGTATATCGAACTATCAATGTGTTGAAATATATTAAAATATATATATATGTGTTTAATAAATTAATGTATTAGAAATGAAGCTATATTACTAAGGAATATATAAGGACAAACAAAAAACGAAGAACACTAAAAAGAAAGAGAGCATTAAAAAACACAAGGAGAGGAGGACCAAGCAAGTGAAGGCGATCACAAACCTAAAAGAAAGAGCGACGAGGGGGAGGAATGAGAAGACACGAAGTACAAGAGGGGGGGGAGGATGGAAGAAACGAAGGGGCAAAGAGGAAGAAAAGGAGGAACCAAACAAAAGCAAGCGACCTAGCCCAGAAGAGGGGAGGAAGGGGAAAAAAGGAACGGGGGAGGGGGAACAAGATCATGGGAGTTAAGATCAAGGGAGAGAGGGTCAAGATCGAGGGGGATGGTATTAATCTAATTTAGATATATATATTAATATTTGAATAATTTAAATATATTTAAATTAGATTAATATTTCTAAATCATCCAAATAGATTAATATATTTAAATTAGATTAATACTTTCAAATTATTCAAATAGACTAATATATTTAAATATTTCTTTAATCATTTAATCCTTTCAAATTATTCAAATAGATTAATACTTTCAAATTATTCAAATAGATTAATCTATTTAATCATTTAAATTACTAATAAAATATATCAATATATTGAAAAATATTAAATCTATTTCTAAATCTGTCATATAGCTTAACAGATTTAAATTACCAATAAAAAATATATCAATAGATTTAAATTATTCAAATAGATTAATCTGGTTAAATCATTAAATAGATTGATACATTTAAATAGATTAATATATTAATATGCAATCTTTTTTTGGTAATTTCTTTCCTGTCATCTCTTGGGCCTTGTGCCTTCTATCCCTCTTTCATCTTTCTGCCTTTTTTTATACCTGTTAGGTCTGCAACAAACCACTTTCATCTCCTTGAGCTCTCTATCCTGATGATGGATCACGGAGTGTGATCCGAAATGTTGATCCAAAAAAACTTACACAATCTAATCCAGAAATAGCTTCTCTGATATCGTAGAAAATATTATCTCCATTGTTTCAACCTCCCTGTTTCCTAAATCCTATGTGAACTATAAAAATTGAATCGTGGACTGAAATTTCAGCAAAATCAATAAAGAGTATGAACAGAGTTATCAAAGTTACCTACATGAATCATTTTTAAAATAGATCATTTGGGACTTTCTAAATACTGGAAGGATGTTCAGCTGTAAATCTTAGGAAGTTTACTATGGCTGTTATAAGCTCAAGTGAAGGCAGACTTTCCAAAATGAGACGTCTTTCAGTAATTATTAAGAAGAAAACAATTTATATTATGTCTTCGGACAGATTCAATGTTGGGATCGCTGCTGACAAGCGACTGGGTGGATATGGAACCGCCTAACTGTGAGGGCCCTTGAGATTCTAGAGACGCAGACGTGGGACGTGTTAGGTTAGAAAACTGCAATCTCAAAAAGAGATTCTTCGAGATAAGGTAGAAAAAGTAGAAAATCAAAAGATAAGGATAATCGATTTGAAAGAGTAAGGGCTGATAATTTTGTTGAGGCATTTTTCTTTAAAACATTTCTTTATTTAATTTGTTTTATTATCCTGTTTAATTTGTCAAAACAAAGACATAAATAGATTTTGAAGAAAAGTAAATAAAATTAAATGGAAATAGTAGGACAAGTAAAATTATTACAAATTATTTGAAAAGGAAGGATATCCAGATTTTATTTATCTTTACTATATACATTTTTTTAGCTTGCATACCTAATTTATTTTTAATCAATAATGTGATAAAATTGAAATTTTCTTCTTGAATTAACTAAAAAAAAAAGTAACCTTCATTTAATAAAGTAATAAAAATAAGAAACTCCACAAAAATATCACATATAACAATCAAAATATAAAGTTGAGTCACTTAAAAAAACAACCACCAAAAGACTAATCAAACCTAAAGTCACAAATGACAAGAAAATAACTATGAACATAATGTATGTGGGCCTAAACAATTGAAAAATAAACAAAATAAAATGAATGAATATAGACAACAATTATATTTGTGGATAAAACTATTACCATCACTTATGTCTTAATGATATAATTGCATTACTATACAAAAAATTATGTTTGTGATATATAAAATGGATTTATTATATTGATTGAAAAGGGAAAAAAATCTTATTAAAAATATGACATTGAAGCCCCACTAGCAATCAAAATGCAACAATAAAAATCATGACAAGCAAATAACTAAGAATATAATGCTTAGCTAGGTTAGTATGCTTAGTTCTTGTTCATTCTAGTAGTCATTTTCTTCTCAATCCCTTTGTTAGAGTGTTATTTAATTTAGTTCTAACCTTTATTTAAGCATTATTCAATAATAATAATAATAATAAAATATATAATGCATGTGGACCTAAACACTTGAACACAAAATTTAAAAAAGCATGAATGAATGTAGAAAAAAACTATGTTTGTGGACAAAAAAGACTACCATCTCTTAGGTTTTAATGATTTAATTGTGGTATTGTAAAAAAAGTATGATTATGATATATAAAATGGTTATTTTAATATTGAATAAAGATAAGTTTTTAAAAAAGAAAAACTTTTTAACATAAAAAGTATGGCATTGAAGCCCACTACCAATCAAAATACAAAAATAAAAATCAATATTACAAAAACAAAAAATGAATAGTAAATTTTTTAATCTTTCCATGGACCAACTAGGCCTCAAACTCACAACCTCCTATTTGTTAGTAGAGTTCTCTACCAGCAATTTTTTGACCCTCTTTATGTTTAACTCATATTTGGTTTAGTTGTCTCATTTTCCAATACCATCCTTAATGGTGTAGGGGCTACAACCATGTTTCAAAATGTGATATGGTAATATGTAATAAGGTGAATTTTTGGTGTCTTGAGACTGTTTCCTTTTAATAAGGTTTAAATGGACCATCACAAATGTTTCAAATGACTAGGAGATTCAAATAGTAAAATGGTGTAAAAAAGAATCAATATATTGTTAACAAAGATATGTAACAAGTGTAATATGGCCTCTAATGGTCATTAGAAGTTTAAAATTTAGTTGAAGAAGTAGTTGGTCGTTGGTTTGTAAGGAGAAGCCTTTAAAAAGGCATGAAATTTCATTTGTAATTTGGTTTGAGACTTTGAGGCATAAACAATAAGAAAATATTTGTTTTCTCATACATTTCTCAAGTTTCCATTACATTTTCCAAACTTGTATGGAACCGTACAAGCTTTCCATGGTATGAAAGCATCAGTGTTTGTAGTTGCATGTGTGCATCTTCAATTTCAATTGGATTGAAGTCTTAAATCATTGATTTGTGTGTGGAATCAACTGAATCCGAGGACTACTATGTTTTGTGAGTCAACGGTTTGAGAGACAAAACATGATGTAACAATCAATCCACCTGTTGTTTGACACTATAAGTTAGTGGATTGATTGGTAACATGTTAGGATAGATATTTAGATGCATTTGGGGTTAGGGAGAGTCATTTGTATGGCATTTTTGCGAATGCCCTAGGACTGAACAGGGTTATTCCAACATGGAATTGAGGAACCAAGGTTGGATTTTTGCAAATTAATGCATGTAGGGACTTTGTGAGGGTTTGCTGAGTTTGTGTGGAGGTATTGAGAGATGTTTGGGGCATTGGCTCGATTGGTGGAACCTTGGAGTTTTGTTTTTCATTAAAACCCTTAGTAATTGTATTAGAAATGAGGGTTTGTTAGGTCAGCATGGTGGAGACCTTGACCCTATAAAAAAATTATGGAATTTATTGTTTTGACACATGAGTAATGACTGTTTGATGGAATTTTGTGGGGGGGAGATGTTTAAAGAGCACTTTGTTTGTAAAAATGGGCTAATTGTGTAGCCTTTTCCATGCTAGGGTTATTGAAAGTTAATCATACTCTAAAAGATTTGTTGTTGATTCTGATATATGTTTTGTAAGACACAAAAGGGTGTCTAAATCCTTTTCTTTTTGGTTAGTCATTTGGGAAGTTTGGGTGAAAACTGGCTAAAACCGGGTTCCCATTGTTATAAGGGAAACATATGTCAAATGGTGAGTTTTGAGGAATTTAATGAATTTTCCTTGGGAATTGTTCTCAATTGATTCATTTTCCATTGTATGAATGTTGAGGGCCTTTGTAGGGGTCTTTGTGAAGTTTTGGTGTCCATTTGCAAGTTTGAGGGGTTGTGACCCTTGAGGGTGAGTTGATGCGTATTAGGCTGAATCCATTGTGAGAGTTATTTTGGTTGAGGATTGTCATTTTCATTGTTGTGAGTCTTCTCCACCTTGGCTCTGCATCACTTAAGCCATATTATATCTACTCCAACATCCTATCATGGCCTAACTCTCCTAACCTGGGCTCTAATACCATGTTAAACATTCCATGAAGTAACTAGGATTTAAACCTATGACCTCCCATTTCTTGTGGGAATTCTCTACTATTGATCTACTAGCTCTCTTAATGGCCAAACCATCTTTGATCCAATTGCGGTTCAATTTTCAACAAAAATAATAGTAATTTTCCTATAATACTAAAACTAAGCCTAACAACATAAAAGTAATCTTTGGGATATGAAATATTTGACTGTTTTGGAACATTGATAATATTAATTGATAGAACTTTTTATCCAATAAGCAAGTTAAAATGAGGAAATTTAGTTTAATACAGAGTTTTTTTTCAAAATAGAATCTAATTGATATATTTATTTTAAATATTAAAATTATAAAAATATTTTTTTAAATAAACTAGTAAGATATTCTAAATAAAACAAAAAATGTATATAATTATTATTCTATTTTATTAACATTGTTTAATTTAGTTTTACTTTAATATTTATTTATTTATCAATAATTATTTAACTTATGTAAGAATTATTTAAATTTATTTGCAATTGTATTATTATTTTATTTATTTGGAGTTATTTTATAGTTATATTTTTTTAATAAATGTCATTTCTAATTTTCATTAAACATGCTCACTACGCAATGATTATAGAATACTTATTTATGTAATAAAATACAATAACTCTTGAGAAAATAGAAAAGCTTCTTCAAATAATATTATGTAAAATAAAATAAAATAATTCTTATGTTGCTCCTCTACTCTTGAAATGTCAAGTTCCACTCTAGATCCCTTGTTGAATGCTCCTTCCTCTACCCTGCCTAGTCGGTGTGCAAATTCCTCAAGATGATCTAGTGCTCATGTGGATGGGTTGTTTGATTCATATCTACATATGGGAAGAAGTCTGGATTACGAGGAACCCCTATGAAAGGAGGCTAGGGCTTGTCCCTCTCCTATTGATTATGGTTGCAATCCCTTCCTAACTCATTTATGCAAGGGTGAATCAAATACAACTACTCATGGTGATCAACAAGCTATGGTGCTTAACCTTAACCCTCCATAGATGAACATAGATCTACAATGAAGACCTTATCTATGGAATGATAGTGGTAGTGAGGCGCTGCTTATGGGTCAAGATCTCAACTGTAGGAATATTTTGACTTGAGGCCATCACGATCAAGGTTGTGAGGGTAGAAAGTCCCCCAACTCTCCCCCTCTAATCACTTCTAATGCAACATAAGTAAATAATAAGGTGTGCCCTCTCTCGTTGTGTCTCTTTGCATATGTTCCTATGGTAAATATGGATAATTGTATTCATGATAGAGAAGAGTATCTATTAGAAAACACTCTCATCTATAGAATGACCAAATCATGGCCTAGTTTGATCAATTTGCACACATGGATCTCATAGAATTGGAAGGAGTATATGGAAGAGGAAATATGTACTTATCCCTATGCCTAAGGTTTTTTATTTTAGAATTTGATTCAATAGAAGACATGGATTTGGTGCTAAAATTTGACCCTTGGATGTTTCAAGGTGAATAGCATTGGTTTACTTCTTTTGATCCTCGTATTGAGATCTTCACATCAGCCTATCTTTGGGTGAGATTATCATATCTTCCCCTATAATTCTAATAATTGGATTATTTGTGTGCTATTGGTAATAGCCTAGGTAAGTATCATTGCATTTCCAATGAAACAATCAATTATAGGAGCTCTACTTGTGCTTTTTTATGTGTAGAAATGAAATTATCTATCGGGATCCCTGAAGAGCTATTTGTAAAAGCAGGTAAAAGATGCTAGAGAAAACTAGTGAACTATGAAAATCCACCTTCAAATGTCAAAAATGTTTCTCAACCGATCACTCTACCCATCAATGTCATAAGGTACAAACTCATGAGAGTGACAATCAAGCAACAAGAAAGAGGCCATCATGGTGGATAGATGTAGATTCCCTTTATTATGTTATTTCTCATAGATAGCATAATGATTCATCACAATTTCCTCAATGGCAAGTAACTTTGGTGTGTGGTACACATCCCCTACACTGAGAATGATACCAATAACTCAATCAAAAGGGTGGGTTCTAAAGAAGGTTTCTAGTCACTGCTCAGGGACTTAATGCCTTGCTAGTGCCCAACAAGCCACTTAATGATGTAAACAACCCTACATGGGTTTCTAACTATCTCACATGAATGTGGGTATCTCCCCTTTCAAATTGGCATTGTTGGTAAGGTACTCACCAGTTAGACCTTGGCTTTCACCTTAATCATTTATATAGCGGCCTGAGGGAAAAAGTTCTTTAGGTCATACCCCTTGCAATGATTACTTCTTCAAAGGTAGGCCCTTCTACAAAAGAAAAATAAGATGTAGTAATTTATGTTACACCCAAGATCCACAAATGGCGAGGACAGAGGATACTGTTACTAACACCTAATGGGTTCTACCACTCAAAAATGTGCAAATGCACCAAACACAAAAGACAATGATTCTCTTTAATCCCCAAAATAAAAAATGTTCCTACTTAATAAAAACAAAAGCACACAAAACCCTACAAAGACATGAATTAGTAGTTTCGATAATATCTTCAATCAATTTTCCTCCAAGAACATGAATTATAAGTTTGATAATAAATGTCTTCTTCAATTGATTGCCACACATTGTAAATAGGATATTAGTAACCCAAAACTTCCTACCCTAAAGCCAACAAGAAACAAAAAACTAAAAAAATTTGAATTTCACACTTTTTACCCCAAATAGGCAAATGCATCGTTCTAACTTACATATGTGGTTCATCGGATGCGGTGAGTTGAATAGTGACTACAATGAAAGGGTTGGTGACTGTGGTAGACTATCACACATATGTGGCTCATTACTCTGTGAATGTGTCATTTTGTCTTAAGAAGATGCATCGATATGTTCTATGAATGAGTTATTTCTATATGCTTGTCACTCCATCAATAGATGTGTCGTATTGTCTCACGATTGCATCACACTACTTCACAAATGTGTCACACAGACATGCAAAAATTAAAAGTTCATGGATTCTTTTGGATTTCGTTACTTTCACATTAGGTTCACCAATGTAGGACGAGGTTAAAATCAAAATCAAAGGTAAAGATCCATAGTAGCAACCACAACTACCTAAAATCTAAACCCAGATGACCCAAATCCAAACAAGAAAGTACAAAATATCATTTAAGGAAATCAAACAAGAACAAAGTTATACCAAACTTCTCATGCTAAACTTGATTTATCTTCCTTGCATCTCTTGCATTTTATTGTGTATGCAAGCTTTCCCTCAGATTTTGTTGTATGCAAGTACTTGCAAGTGACAATGATGTGATAGTGACTAGCAAGAATTTTGGAGATTGTGGTTGTAAGTTTGGAATGATTGAGACAACTCTCTTTTATAGAAAATCTATTTGAATGAACAATCAAGATCAAATGCCAAAATGTTGCCAAGATAGATGGTCAAGATTAAAATAAGACTAAAAGTGATCAACAGTGGAAATTCAAAAGAGGAAGTGGAGGGAAAGTGGAGAAAATTAATATGCAACCATTTGGGAGAGGATGTGTGTGAGGAATTAAATAATAAAAAAATATTATTTATTTATGGAAGAAGAGGGAAATGGGGGTTTAATTAAAATGATTAATATGCAACCATTTAATTAAACATGGAGGAAATGGGATAGAGATATTAAATAATTAAGTTAGATTAATTATCTAATAGTAGAGGGAAAAGTGATAAGGAATAGTTAAAATTTCAATTATTTAACTTATAGAATGAAGAAAAGTCTAATGAACAATAAATAATTAAAATAATTATTTAACTATAGACGAAAAAGTGAAGAATGAATAATTAAATAACTAAGAAATTATTTAATTATAGAAAGAAAAAGGATATGAGCAATGTGATTAAATATTAATTTATTTATTTAATCGAAGGAAGAATAAAAGACGAAGAAATGAATTAATTAAATAATTAAAATTATTCAATTATGCCAAGAAGAAAGGAAATCGATGCAAAAAAATGGCATTCACAGGCTTAGGACATTTTTTAGTGTCTACACAAATAATTTAGACTAGGTTGTGGCTTAAACTTGACCTCTATGAAGGCTTAGGAATGAAGATAACACCACCCTAATGACAAATCATAACCACCATGAATACAAAGGATTCCACCAATGCGTTAAACTAAGACCTCCATGGGGATGAAAATATAATCCTTAATTCCATGTATTGAGACCACAAATTGAACTCATTTTAATAATAGACTCACCCAATCTAACCTATGTAAGGGCCTTCCATCAATAATAACCTTTTAAATAACCTAAATATAAGAAGAAAAAATTGTGATCACCATTAGGAGGACACACTGATTGAAGGGCCCTAATACAATCATAACTATGAGTAATCAAGAATAACTTAGGATCACCATGGAAAGTCTCATGAGAAATTCAAGCCACCATCTTCTAGATAGTTAAATTTCAGATGGTGGTGCCTAAGAATATCATTTAAGAGTTGTTGAATCAATAGGTGAACAATTTATCTTAGGTCAAATCTCTTTGGCAAGTTCAATTCATATATATATGATGATGATATATATTTGATTCTTTATTGCCTTTTAAAATCAGTGTGAGCAATAATTGTTCTCTCATATGAAATTGTGTGCACATTGAATGTTTTTAAATATAATGACATAGCAAAAATCATATAAATGTGTATTAAATCAACTTGTAATATTTGATAGAAAAGAACAAAAATGTTTGAATTTGAAGCTTATAATTTTGAATTCATTTTGTGTATTAACTTTAACAAGTAAATCTCTCATTCATATGAAAAAAATAATGACATGACACTTAAAGATACCTATTTAATTTTTAAAATGACACAATTAATAGAAGATTGATTTATATATTTTAATGTTTATTTTATATTCTAAATTTTAATCATGTATTAACTTAAAAAGTGTGACTATTTTTATTTTTTTAATACATGTAAAATTGTTTTATAAATAACAATATACACCCTATTTATTAAAAACAAATCAAACCACATGTCATTGATAGAAGACTGACTTTTAAACAGGCAATTGACATAACTCTTTTAAAATAGTGATTTTTTTCAAACACGCAATTGACATAACTCTTTTTAAATAGTAATTTTAAAATCATACGCAATTGACACAAGACTTTTGAAACCGTCAAAGTCTTTTAAAACTGCACGCACTAAATACGAGACATTCTTTTCAAACAGTAAAACTGACCGATATTTAAAACATCAAACTATATTTTGAAGAGTGTGATTATGTGATCCGTTGTTTCGTCTTGATTTCCCATCGAGTGCCTTGATGTTTCCAAGATTGCCAAGTATTATTGAATTCTTTCACAATTCAAGTATATTTCCCTGTCCTCTCTATGCGAGGGAATGAGTTGTCAACTATGTAATGACAAATTCAATGAATCTGATTCTACATAGTCATGGGAGGGCCTACATAGCAAGGAATACTTGGGGATAAGGGTAGGGTCCCATGGAGCGGCTTTCTGAAAAGTTTCAGCTGATGTTGTTGAGAATTTTAGGAATTTTTTAAAGCTGGTGGTCTCATGAATTTAGTAGCTCTCTTCAGCGTAAAATATTAAGCTTCAAATTTTAAGGAAGCTAGTGTTCCCCTGAACTTAATTGGTGCTGTGCACATACTATTATCTGCTGTTCTCTCCAATTATTTTTTGGCAGGAATCTAAAAGTTGTAATGGTAGATAAAATTCCTAAACTATAGGGGCAATCTCCAGCCCCACCTCATTTTCACCCCCTCAAATCTACAGTCCTAAAAGGTTGGAGTTGTTATTCTTTAGAAAAGGATTCCAATTAATCCTGTAGCAATTTTTTTTTAATTCATGAGACCTCCTGCTCCTTAAAAATAGATCTTGAAGCCCCCATAGGACCCACCCTATAAGAGGGAAAAAGCTGGCGTGATGTGCTCTTACTGCATGGTCCCATGGAGGGGCTTGGGCTTCTATTTTCATGGAGCAAGAGGTCCCATGGGAAAAAAAAATTGTGCTAAGGGATTAATTGGAATCTTTTCCAGAAAAATAGGAGCCCCTACAGTATAGGAATGAATATTTCAGCTAGTGAAATAGGGGTGGGGCTAGAAATTGCCCCTACAGCTTAGGAGTTTTTTATGCCACTTGAAAATAAAACTATAGAACCAATGCATTCATTTAACATATAACAATAGAATTCTTTTAGAGTGAAATAAACACAACAAAAAAAAAAATCAATTTTATACAGATGCCCCCCAAAAAAATGAAACCATGATAAGTTAGTTACCTCAAGGTTTTGCATAAATTGTGCCATATTGTCAATGATGCTGATGAGAAAAATGATTAGAATTTACAAGAAAAATATTAGAAAACCCTACTAAAGAAAAAATTCTTAAAAAGTGGAAACGAAACAAAACCAATTTTCCTATTGTTGCTACATCTATCTATCCATGGTAAACAAAAATTTGATCCAAAAGTATTGCAGTGGTAGAGCTACTTAATACTTGAACTTGAGATAGGATTTTTGTAGTCTTTTAAACAAAAATATTGGGTGCAAGTTAAAAATTGGTTTCAGGAATGAGACAAGGAATGTTTCAAATGACTAAAAGTGTTTTTTTTTTTCCAATGTGAGACAAGCTTCTTGTAAAAAGTTGTTACAAAATATAACTATCATATTATTAATTTTTATTTGTGTATATTTAATGATTAGATTTTATTGAGTTAGAAATGTCATTCAATGAGACAAATATTTTAAAGTCAGTTATGTAATTTTCTTATGATGTATGTAATAGTGCTTATGCCATTTAACTCATTAATATGTTTGAAATTTATTCAATGAATTAAATGTATTGGATTGGACATGTAATTTACCAAAAAGAAAGGAAATTTTTATTTTTATATTAACTATTCTCAACAAAAATCAATAGAAAAAAAGACAAATGATGTTTATACAAATGTTTAAAATAGAAAAATAAATATAGACTATAAGATTGTTGATCAAACATTTTAGTTTTATATATTGATTGATTAAATTAAAAAATAAAAACAACTAGCAATTGTCCCTTGGTGTGCAATGGGTATGTCAAAGAGGTGTAGAAGGTCAATTAGGAAAAATACTAGTCTATATTTTCATGTACATTTGAGCAATACATGAGGTCGATTGGTAGGATATGTAGCAAATGATGTTGTTTGTGCAACACAAGTCTTAATGGAGAAGTGATAGCTTCAAATCAACTATGCATCCTCTTACATGGATCCTACATGATTGAAACAAATTTTTGAATGAAGAGGATAATTAGGTTCCATTACCAACAGGCTCATGTTATGTTTGCAATATAGAGATGGAGAGAGAGGGATATTAAAAGGGAGAGATATAGAGGTGAAGAGCAAGAGAACGAGGACCCAAAAAAGAGAGATATAAAAAAAAAAAGAGATTAAAAGACAAACATATTGAGATTTAATATATAATAATAAATAACATAATATATATTATATCATGTAAATATGATATAAAATATATATATTATATATATTATATTATTTATAAACTGTAGAATATAATATATAACCAATATAATATAATATATAATATATTATCTAATATATAATACAAATATAAATATAATATAATATCTAACATAATATTTTCATTTTTAGTGTAAATAGTGACATAGTATGATGGTTAAGTTGTTGTGGTGTTGTTCTTGCCATCAAGATTAAAACCTTATTGAAGTATAATTGTCCAATGTTTAAATTGAAGATGAGATCCCCACCGATTTATTACTCCGAATAAGCCATCGAGAACATTACAATTGAAATTATTTTCCACCAACTTTTACAACAGACGACAATCAGTCACCCACAATCCAAAAACGGTAAATAAAAAATGAACACCCAAACACTTAATCACCCTTTTAGCTTTGCATTCCTCTCCCAGTACTCTCCCAAGTTAAACCATAGATGATTTCATTTATGCGGTTGGCTTGTTAATGTGTAGTTAGTGGGTGAAACTATGGCAACAGAGTTAAAAGGGCGTAGACAAACATGCGTTAAAATAAGGCAGTCGTCCATCTAATAATGTACACATTCACGACGCAGCACAAAATGAAAGCCAATAAACAAATGACGAGATAACTACGATCCGATCACCTTCATATAATCAATTATTGGGCTTCCAAGAGGCAAAATTTAATAGCATGAGAATATGGGTAAAGTTATAATTGATGGTCATATTCCTGTATTAAATTTATCTTCTCACTTTGAAATGTGTCGCCACTGCCTACTTGCGTCCACTATTTTTCCTTTTCCCTTAGAGGGAAGACTTTGTACTCCCACAGTTCACCAGGGTTCTCTTATATTATACGAGGATTCGCGACAAATTAAATTTAAATTCTCTGTGATGGCAGATACTAAATGCTCTGTTAAATGTTCATGAGATTGACGACTTAGAACTGGGGCCTGCTTTCTACTTCGAAATGACCAGACAATTCCTATTGTGTCAAGTATTTGTTTCCATGCAGTCGGTGGTGTTATGCAATTGCTGTCCTATGTATTATACGGCATTATTGAGTCACTTCACAGTGGCGTTTGTGGAAGAGAACTGCCCAAAGTTGCACAATGCCTTGACCACTTAACATTTGAAACCGCGGTCAGTTTCATGACCACCATATATATTCTCTACTCCTCGTACCATTGTTTATTGAAGATGTGACGTTTGATGGCGACTGTCATTCCTTTGTAGACGTTAGTCAAGATTTGCAGAACACTTACATTTAATAATAACTTGAATAATCTCTGTAAAAAAAAAAAAAAACAACAAACAAAAACTTGACTGATCATTAATGATATGAGGTCGGTATTATACGTTGGTAAGAAGATAAAACGAAAATATAGTGAACAGGAATATAAAACAGCAAAACTCGACTCAACAATAAAATTCGAAGGTTAAAAAGCGTTCAATTATCTTGCATCATATACTCAGACGATGCCATCCGTTGATCGCTGGAAATAGCTTGCCTCACTTCAAATAGGAAACGCCTTCGGAATAAAAATTAACTTGCCCCGACATGAACTAATATGAAAGAAAACAAGAGCCAAACGACGATAGGAAATGAATGGTTGTACCAATCTAAACAATAAAAGAGTTGACAGCGAAACGGATGTACCCATTTGAAAGAGAATGCTGTGCAGATTTTATTTGAGCACGATAGCCTTCATATTAACCAACCCACTATGAAATTTGATCTTATTCACGGAAGGAATTGAACATCGGAAAATAATGCCAAACTCACATGGCTGTACGCGTGAATAATTAATGAAGAAAACAACAGCCAAAGGACGATAGGAAATGAATAGCTGTAACGTCTCAATAACAAAGAAAGAGGACAAAGGGGAAAAAGCATGGAACATGCCAAATCTGTGCAGATTTTTCTTGGATCACCTCCACTAATCGTCTTGCTTTTACACTGCAATCTATTTGAAATCTGCATTTTAAGAAAAATGGCCCTCAGTGAATAAGGACGAAAAATAAGAAAAGTCACCAAAAATATCACATCGAACAGTTGAAAGATTAAGCTGAGCTACTTCAATGAAACATCGCCCAAAGACCAGTCAAATCCAAAGTAGCAAACCAACAAGCCAGTCGAAATAACTGAGAACGAAATGCGTGCAAGCCTAAATAATTAGTCAAGATTACAATGGAGGTGGATGAATGTAGCGATCCCAACAGTAAAATTTGACAATAATTTAATTGTATGAAACGTATACGTTTATGCCAACTGATTCG
>VDFB02193867.1:390171147-390224161 GCA_007258455.2 Sequoia sempervirens
AAGTTAAAATTAGATGCATGACATTTTGACAATCTGTGTCAATAATGTCAATCAATCTTCGACAAAGACGACTGGAATCAAATTGAACTGTGCGCAACGAAGGAAAAACAAAAGTAAAACAATAAAATCAAACGATTTTTTTTTTTTCAATGTTGATTGTGCATTCGCCCGCTCCTGCATCAAATAGTGATAATTTAACCATTAGATGATGATGATTAGAATAGCCCAATGGTAGTTAAAAAAAAAAAATTTGATAATATACAAATATGTGTTTATTTTAAGGAAATCAATAAATCGTTTGCTCTTGACCCTTTCCCCACACCATTTGCATAAGATATATGAGAATCTATTACTAAAAGAGGAGAATATACATTTACTAATGGGTTCTCCAAATATCATCAAGTCAAGATCCAAGAAGAAGATCAACTCAAAATAAAATTTATGATAGAATATGGATCCTTTATGTGTACGATAATACCATTTAGCCTAAAAAAATCCATTAGCATATTAAGTTGAATCGTGATCAATGCATTTAAAGAACTTATCCATTATTTATTAGAAGTCTGCCCAATGATTGAACAATCTATGGATTACTAAATGACCATGTTCAAGTACTTCATTGAATGTTAAAACATGTGTTTGAAGTACCATTTGGTTCACTACATTGACACATTATATGCAAAGGAGGACTCACGGTAAATCCTCTAAAGGTAACACTCATAATGAATGTACCACATACCAAGAAAAATTTAAATGGAAAAAATATTAGGTGATACCATTTACTCGTGAAATTTAATTTAAGGCTGTAAAAAATTGTGGTACTAATACAAGAAATGTTGAAAAAGAATACAAGAAAAGTAATCAATTAGATTGAATAGTGTCAACAAACTTATAATGCATTAAAATAGAA
Source organism: Sequoia sempervirens (assembly GCA_007258455.2). NCBI lineage: Eukaryota > Viridiplantae > Streptophyta > Pinopsida > Cupressales > Cupressaceae > Sequoia > Sequoia sempervirens. Next base: position 390,172,058 of record VDFB02193867.1, read on the forward strand.
AATAGTTGAGGCACCTATATTAATCTTTCTATAGTAGAATTTTAGATTTCATTTACACATTGATTCCTCAAGAATCATATTTGGAGTGGTTCCAACATAATCTAGAGGAAATAAGGACCACCCAATCACATTTTCTAGTCACAATCCACCATATGTAGAAAAAAATATAATATTATAGAGTGAGAATCCTTGATGAATGCATATTCCATAGACAAATTTGACACCATCTACTATTCACCCCATTCACATATTTAAGGATTAATCCCCATATTACTTATTAAGTTAGTGACACATGGTAGAATATGTAGATGGATATTATTATTTCAAGAGTTTGAATTCAACATCATGGTCAAGCCAAGGAAGCCAAAAATAAAACTATAGAACCAATGCCTTCATTTAACATATAACAATAGAGTGAAATAAAACACAACAAAAAATAAATCAATTTTATACAAATTCCCCCCCAAAAAAATGAAACCATGACAAGTTACTTACCTCAAGGTTTTGCATAAATTGTGCCATGTTGTCAATGATGCTAATGAGAAAAATGATCATAATTTATAAGAAAAATATTAGAAAACCCTACCAAAGAAAAAATTCTTAAAAAACAGAAACGAACCAAAACCAATTTTCTTATTGTTGCTACATCTTTATATTTTTTTTTTCCAATGTGAATAAGTTTCTTGTAAAAGTTGTTACAAAATATAACTATCATATTATTAATTTTTATTTGTGTATATTTATTGAATTTTGTGAGTTAGAAATGTCATTCAATGAGACAAATATTTTAAAGTAAGTTATGTAATTTTCTTATGACGTATGTAATAGTGCTTATGTCATTTAAGTCATTAATATGTTTCAAATTTGTTTAATGAATTAAATGTATTGGATTGGATATGTAATTTAGCAAAAAAAGAAGAAGGAAATTTTTATTTTTACATTGACTATTTTTAACATGAATCAATAGAAGAAAGACAAATGATGGTTTTTACAAATGTTTAAAATAGAAAAATAAATATAGATTGTAAGATTGTTGATCAAAGATTTTCATTTTATATATTGATTGATTAAATTAAAAAATAAAAACAACTAGCAATTGTACCTTGGTGTGCAATGGGTATGCTAAAGAGGTGTAGAAGGTCAATTAGGAAAAATACTAGTCTATATTTTCATGTACATTTGAGCAATACATGAGGTTGATTGGTAGGCTATGTAGCAAATGATGTTGTTCGTGCAACACAAGTCTTAATGGAGAAGTGATTGCTTCAAATCAACTATGCATCCTCTTACATGGATCCTACATGATTGAAAAAAATGTTTGAATGAAGAAGATAATCAGGTTCCATTACTAACAGGCTCATGTTATGTTTGCAATATAGAGATGGAGAGTGATATTAAAAGGGAGAGATAGAAAGGTGAAGAGCAAGAGAAAGAGGATCCAAGAGAGAGAGAGAGATATACAAAAAAAAAAAAATTAAAAGAAAGATATATTGAGGTTTAATATATAATAATAAATAACATAATATATATTATATCATGTAAATATGATATAAAATATAAATATTATATATATTATATTATTTATAAATTGTAGAATATAATATATAACTAATATAATATAATGTATAATATATTATCTAATATATAATACAAATATAAATATAATATAATATCTAACACAATATTTTCATTTTAGTGTCAATAGTGACATAATATGATGGTTAAGTTGTTGTGGTGTTGTTCTTGCCATCAAGATTAAAATCTTATTGAAGTGTAATTGTCCAATGTTTAAATTGGAGATGAGATCCCCACCGCTTCACTACTCCAAATAAGACATTGAGAACATGACAATTGTTGAAATTATTTTCCACCAACTTTTACAGCAGACTACAATCAGTCACCCACAATCCAAAAACGGTAAATAAAAAATGAACACCCAAACACTTAATCACCCTTTTAACTTTGCATTGCTCTCCCAGTACTCTCCCATGTTAAACCATAGATGATTTCATTTATGCGGTTGGCTTGTTAATATGTAGTTAATATGTAGTTAGTGGGTGAAACAATGGCAACAGAGTTAAAATGGCGTAGACAAACATGCCTTAAATAAGGCAGTTGGCCATCTAATAATGTGCACATTCACGAGGCAGCACAAAATGAAAGCCAATAAACAAATGACGAGATAACTATGATCCGGTCACCTTCATATAATTAATTATTGGGTTTCCAAGAGCCAAAATTTAATAGCATGCGAATATGGGTAAAGTTATATTTGATGGTCATATTCCTGTATTAAATTTATCTTCTCACTTTGAAATGTGTCGCCACTGCCTACTTGCGTCCATTACTTTTCCTTTTCCCTTAGAGGGAAGACTTGCTGTACTCCCACAGCTCACCGGGGTTCTCTTATATTATACGAGGATTCGCGATAAATTAAATTTAAATTCTCTGTGATGGCAGATACTAAATGCTCTGTTAAATGTTCATGAGATTGACGACTTAGAACTGGGCCCTGCTTTCTACTTCGAAATGACCAGACAATTCCTATTGTGTCAAGTATTTGTTTCCATGCAGTCGGTGGTGTTCTGCAATTGCTGTGCTATGTATTATACGGCATTATTGAGTCATTTCACAGTGGCGTTTGTGGAAGAGAACTGTCCAAAGTTGCACAATACCTTGACCACTTAACATTTGAAACCGCGGTCAGTTTCATGACCACCATATATATTCTCTACTCCTCGTACCATTGTTTATTGAAGATGTGACGTTTGATGGCGACTGTCATTCCTTTGTAGACGTTAGTCAAGATTTGCAGAACACTTACATTTAATAATAACTTGAATAATCTCTGTAAAAAAAAAAAAAAAACAACAAACAAAAACTTGACTGATCATTAATGATATGAGGTCGGTATTATACGTTGGTAAGAAGATAAAACGAAAATATAGTGAACAGGAATATAAAACAGCAAAACTCGACTCAACAATAAAATTCGAAGGTTAAAAAGCGTTCAATTATCTTGCATCATATACTCAGACGATGCCATCCGTTGATCGCTGGAAATAGCTTGCCTCACTTCAAATAGGAAACGCCTTCGGAATAAAAATTAACTTGCCCCGACATGAACTAATATGAAAGAAAACAAGAGCCAAACGACGATAGGAAATGAATGGTTGTACCAATCTAAACAATAAAAGAGTTGACAGCGAAACGGATGTACCCATTTGAAAGAGAATGCTGTGCAGATTTTATTTGAGCACGATAGCCTTCATATTAACCAACCCACTATGAAATTTGATCTTATTCACGGAAGGAATTGAACATCGGAAAATAATGCCAAACTCACATGGCTGTACGCGTGAATAATTAATGAAGAAAACAACAGCCAAAGGACGATAGGAAATGAATAGCTGTAACGTCTCAATAACAAAGAAAGAGGACAAAGGGGAAAAAGCATGGAACATGCCAAATCTGTGCAGATTTTTCTTGGATCACCTCCACTAATCGTCTTGCTTTTACACTGCAATCTATTTGTAATCTGCATTTTAAGAAAAATGGCCCTCAGTGAATAAGGACGAAAAATAAGAAAAGTCACCAAATATATCACATCGAACAGTTGAAAGATTAAGCTGAGCTACTTCAATGAAACATCGCCCAAAGACCAGTCAAATCCAAAGTAGCAAACCAACAAGCCAGTCGAAATAACTGAGAACGAAATGCGTGCAAGCCTAAATAATTAGTCAAGATTACAATGGAGGTGGATGAATGTAGCGATCCCAACAGTAAAATTTGACAATAATTTAATTGTATGAAACGTATACGTTTATGCCAGCTGACTCGCGAATATAAAGACGGTAAATTAATTTATGCAAATACTTCTTGTCACTGCACAATTTAAGTTTCATTTCTTAGAATTGTATTTTTTTTTAAGAAGATTTAGATTTAGATAGATGGTAAAATTAAATTTAACTAATAATTTGGAAAATCTAACTAGTCTCGCTCTAGTTCGCTTCAGATATCCAAGATAAGGGCTGCTGGGCCACTGGCCTGGATCACAGGGACACCCCTGTAGTATATTAAAAAAATAAATTAATTATTAATTCTGTAATCTTTGTTGCTTATTAGATTTGACAGGTTCTATCTTAAATAAAATTTGAAAGTGTGATTATTTCATTTTTTTCTTAATATAGTGCATTTAAGAAGATTTTTAAAATTAATATAAATATTTATTTCATTAAAAAAAAAACTATAACATTTTAATGATATTTAATCTCATCTTAATGAAATTGTCATATTTATAGGAATATTTTTCATTAAATCTTATATATATATATATATATATATATATATATATATATATATATATATATATATATATATATATATATATATGTATGCATATATATATATGTATGTATGTATGTGTATATATATGTATATATGTATGTATGTATATATATGTATATGTATGTATATATACATATAATATATTATGTATGTATAATAATATGTATACATATACATATGTATATATATTATGCATATATATAGATATATATATATATATACATATATATATATATACATACATACATATATATATGTATATGCATATATATATATATATGTGTGTGTGTGTGTGTAATCAAACAAAAGAACAAAATACAAGAAGGGGCCAACCACCCATAGACATAACTAAGAATCACATAATTCTATCAGCCCAAAACAACTTGTCCAACAATTGAGAGTAATTTGAAGTTACATCCTTATTCCAAATATTCCAATCCTGCACCTGATCAGAAGCCTATTTGGCCAAACAATCTGCCACTCCATTCCACTCTCTAGGAATATGAATTTATAAAATAAAGTTTTAGTATAAGTGTGATTATATTAATTTATATTTTCTTAATTTATATATCTCTATCTATTTATCTCATTGTAAATAAAAATATTTTTTCTCTTACAATTAATTTAGGTTAAGTAAAATGAAGTGTGTATACTTAGCCTATTCTAAAATTTTAATGTTAAGATACAAAAAGTAAATTTAGAAAATAAATACCTTTAATTATGAGAAAAAAAAGATGATCTATGCAAAGGTTCTAAAATTTGTGATGTCTTATATTTGGAATGGAATGTCTTCGTCTATTAGTTACCTCAAGATTATAATATTTTGTAATTCTGCGAATGAGGACCAAGTATACATCTATACAAATATCTTCTACCTATCAACTTGATCTAATTCTTTTTTTTTTTCAATTTGCTAGATTTGTCTCTATTTCTTTCTTTTTTGATATCCAAAGAGTAGTAGTATTTTGAAATACCTTGGAAGGGCTGTCAATATGTCACATGAAAAAATGTTTTTCTACATCAACCTATACAAATGTGTGTACAAGATTAACATAAACATTCTTTACACACATGTCTTCTCAAAAATTTTCTATAGGTCTAGATTCCTTTTAGTACAAGAAATGTTGCAATGTGAATGATTTTCCTTAGAATTCTCAATGATACCAAATGAATTCACTTCATTCTTTAAATGTAATGACAACACTAAATCAATAAATTATTTTAAATCATCTTTATAATGGAAAGGACTTGGTCATAGTTAGCTATAATTTATATTTGAAAGGTCATTAAGTCTAGGAATCCAAGGCTAACCTTATGATTATAAACTTAGCCTAAGACCTAAAAAGAGGAAGATAACAAGGGATAACATCCATACATAAGTGTACACATGTATATGAGTGGTGTGATGATCCTAATACCATATATACTTTATTGATAGAAGATTAGGTATTGAATTCAATTACTTTTTTTTATCTAGTCTCTATTTTTAAAGTCATGATAGCTGACAGGAAAAAAACTACCTTATAGTGGTAAATTATATCATTTAAAAATCTCAATGGGAAATTATCAATTAGATTTAGAAATTTTTTTATACCTATTAAGGGAGTAGATGTAGTTTTGGCTGTGCAATGGTTTAAGAAATTAGGAACCATAAATTTCAATTTTTTAGACAAGTATCCATGTGTTTTAAGATATATGGGAAAAAGTGTGATATTTTAGAAATTAAATCACTAGCATGTGAAATCCTTATATCTCATAGGATGGAGAAATTATTCAAGAAAGGTTGTTATAGTATAAGGGTACAATTACATTTTATATAAGCACATGATATGATAAATCAAATCAACCAAAAATTTATGAGATTATTCAACACCACCAAAAAGTATTTCAAGATTCAAAGGTTGTGCCTCTAATTGGAGACCATAATCATGACATTACTTTAATACCAAAAATTATTGTTCATCTCAACAAAAGATCCTATTTATCTCCTATGCTTATGGTTAACCAAAAGGATGATCCATGAAGAATTTTCTCACATTACAATAAGCTAAATGAGATCATTCATAAATACATATTTTGTTTTCCTATTGTTAAAGAGTTAGAAGATAATAAATTTTATACTAAAAGTATAATTATTTCTTTTGTCTGAAAGAAGTAGAATACTTGGGACATTTGGTGTCACTTAAAGGTGTTAAAATGGGCCCTAAGAAGAGAGGATTTTTGGGTCTAACAAGAAACTATAGAATATTTATTCACACCTATCATATTATAAAGAAACAACTATTTTTGGAAGGTATTAACTGAATAGTGGTGAAAAATGTGGGATGTTGTTGCACCACTATTTTCCCAATTGTCACTCAAATATGTCCTAGGATCCCAAATTGGATTGACTATCAACCCAAAGGGTGGGTCGATTCTCAATAAGGAAGACCTAGGAAAGGGATCTTTAAGCTTTAATGCATTCACCACCAAGCAAAAGCTTGGAAAGACAACTTAACATTCAACTCACAAAACCTATTAATGTAAGCCAAATGAAGAGCGAAATGGTGAAATTAAGCAACACTAGGTTAGGGTATGTGTACTTGGAAAGTCTGGAAAGGTAATGAGGATTCTGGAAATCCAAAAATACTCTAAAAATATGCCAAGGAGGACTAAGACGCCCTTACTATTGTGCCATAGAAAAATGGGCCCATGTCATTTTCATGGCCTTTTAGTTCTTGTTTCATGGTATTTGATATATTTTTCTCTGATTTTATGTTGTGACATGGCTTGAACATGCATATTTAGGTAATAAAATTTGAATATTAACGTCTTGTGAAGGTGTTGTGAAGTGTTGTAAGACATTTCTACATTCTTCTAGACTCTATTCATTACAATTCACCTAAAAATTACCTTTTTATTCATTATTAAGTCCTATTTTGAAGTGTTGTAAAGTCTTATAACAAGATTTCATGCTTTTCTAGGCACATCTTCAATATTTATCCATTTTTCATGCTTTATTTAACCCCTTTATGCCCTCATATGCTTTAATTAAGTGTATTTTTTGAATGTAAGCTCAACAAACAACATTAAATACAACATATTTCTTGACACTTATTTTTAGGTCCTAGCTAGGACCCATTTTCCATGGGTGGTGAATGAGTCCCCCTTGGCTCCAAATTCAAAATCTTTAAATTTTCCTTTTGGGTTTTTATTCAAAAACACTTGATGTTGGCCTGTGATGAGGTATGAATGGTTAACTAAGCACAAGTGTGTATAAATATGTGATTTTTACCTCATTTTACATCCTCCAACATTCACACATCATATTCAAACAATCTCAAGCATTCAAGCATCTTACAACATCAATTCAAGCAATATTCAAGCACTTTGGAGCATCCATTAAAATTACTTCAAACTTGCATTATCAAGGGTTTGGTAAGTTGTTAGCTATTACATGTTATTAGTTTGTCATTCTCTTTCTTTCCATTATTTCATTAAGGGTTTGATTACCAAAAGTGGGGTTTGACCAAGGCAAACCCCTATTTGCTAACCCTCAACCATTTTTCCCCATTACATGTGTGTTTGCAGACCTAGGTATGCAAATTTAACATGATTTTTGGTGTTAGAGATTGGTAAACAAGTCAACTAGGTGCTTCAAGTCAACTCAAGTCTATTTCAAGCTTGGAGAAGGTTTTTTGCTCGTTACCTACAAAATTGACTTCGACAACCTAACAATCAAAGATTTCCAGATTTGGTGTTGTAGAGTTGTGTCTTGATTTTTCAAAAATTTGGGAGAGGACTAATTCACCACCAATGGAAAATGAGTCCAGCTTAGGACTGAAAATCTGAATTTTGTCAGATTTTGCATCTCAACAGATAAAAACTAGCTTCTAACACTTTTTCACCAAGAGGAGGACTGATTTACCACCTTGGGTGAATGAGTCCCACTGTGAAAATTCAGTGATTTCAACTAGCATCCACAACATTCCAAATTTGTTAGATATTGCCTAGGTGCACTCTGTTTCTACATATTTCTTTCTATTTTGCATTATTTCTTCATTTAGTTCATTGTTTGCATATCATAGTGTGTTTTCAAACATAATTTAAATCTTAGCTTTGCATTCAATTTATTTCATTTAAATCACTCAATTGCATTTATTTTTCTCCATTTATCTTAGAAAACATCACACAACATAATTTGAATGAACTAGTTTGCATTTTTGGCCCTTCCTCTCTTCTTTTAGGTGAAAAACCCTAGAAGAGCAAGAGAAGCCCTTAGGAGCCCAAAAATATACCGTTCAACTATCTTATTAGTCCCGCTACTATTTTTTAGGGGAAATGTGGAATCTTCGAATGTCAGAACAAGATCTGAAAGAATCTCTACCAAATTCCACTTGGAGGACTAAGATGCCCTTACTACCGTCTTAGTCCCAATCTAAATTTTTAAAATCTCCAAATGTGATCCTAAGGCTCAATGTATGCACTTCCTTCTTCTCTAACCTCAAGTTCTGAAACTTCTGAATTTGGCCTATATGTGAGTTTTCATGAAGATGACAACTTTGCAATGAAGCTTTGCAACTTTGCAACTTCTCGCTTCAAATGATCTTCAAGTCCTCAACCTAAGTATGCAAACACAAACATGCAAGAGAGAAAAAACTTGTTGATTTTTAGTAAATGGGGGTTTGCCTTGGTCAAACCCTTTGTTGGTAATTAAACCTTGGAATGAAATAGAATAATGAAGGGAAATGATGAGTAAACATTAAATGCAACATTGCAACTCACCAAACCCTTGTTGTGAAATCTGCAAACTTGTGTGAAGTGGTTAGCTTGAATGTAGATCTTGACTTGAATTGCTCTTGCTTGAATCAAACCCCTACATCACAAATGTTAGCTCAAAAACACACATGATGTAAGAATATCATTGATATGATGCTTGAATCTTGATGATAGCTCCAAATTCTTGATGAATTGCTCTTGAATGATCAAATACTTGAATGCTTGGATGCTAGGATATGCTTAGATTGCTTGTTAGATTGCTAGGTGAAAATATGAACCTTGCATTTATACTTATCTATGCTTAATATCCCAAAATAACCACAACAAGTTGACCCAAGATTTGAAATTAAATCCCAAAAATACCTTAAGGGGGACTAAGATGCCCTAGGTGGCATTTTAGTGCCGAGGCATGAAACTTGGGGAACAAACTCCAAAAAGGAGCCACTTTAAGGTATATTTGAAATTAGGGTCCCAAGACCTTTGGAGGACAAAGACACCCTAGGTGGCATCTTAGTCCTGACAAAAAAATCAGGGACAAATTTCTAGAATCATTAAATTATCATTTACCCTTGAAGTATGTCAAGATTAACCATAAAATGATAACTTTCATTAGGCTTGTGGATGAAAAATATGACCAATTAAGACATAAATAAGGATAAACAAAGCAAGGTGGACCCAAACAATTGTGAAAATGTAAGGGTATGAATTTTTCTACAATACATTAACCAAAAATTTGTGGTAGAATTTCTGAAATGCCAAAAAAATAAAAGAGAAATAATAGACTCCAATCATCTTACACATATTAGGAATTCCAAAACAACAATAGGTAGAAATATTAATGGACTTCATTATGGGGTTGTCAAAGTCAAATAATCTTGATGTAATCTTGCTTGATGTGGATAGACTCATTGATAATAAATATTTTTGTGAACTCTATCATCTATTTCCTACCAATACAATAAAAATATATTTATAAAAAATGCTTGATTGGGAAAAGGGATCTAGATCCTAAATCAAACTTTTCCCAATGTGGGTTATTAAAGATTATAAATGATCCCAAATCCACTTGAATATAAACCTTAATAGATGAGTTAGAATGGTTGATCATGGTTCTAATACTTGTTTGGGATGATGATGTTGGATGATTGGATTGATTGTAACTTGACTAAAATTTAAGATACAATGATGTTCATATGTTAACTATGAAAATGTAATAGGCTGCTATGATTTGTGAGAAATGAAATAAAAAGAGACAAAAACATAATTTAGAAAGGTAGAGAGTAGACATAAAGGAAACTCTAGTATAAATTTAGTGTTTATTTAACTAGTTAGGGGCATGGTGTGCCCTAGAATTTCCTTTTATTTTCTAAGATCTATTTTCAGAAGCTAGAGGTCTTTGGTCTTTAGGTCTTGTTCTCCTAGGTTTAGTGCCAAAACTTCATTTATTATTAAGAAAATCAATTTTTTTGTGGCTTGAGAACTTGTAGGGATTCAATGCATGAATGAACAATTAGTCTATATATTCCTCTAATTAGCTTCAAATTTACGAACCTGCACACATGAAGGAGGGAGAAGGGATGTGCCATATAGAGTCTTTCCTAATTCAAACCCCATTATTGTATATCTACCTCAACAATAGCTCTAATGATAGATAAAGAGAGCTAACCCTAGGTCAGGTAGAGGTTAGATAATAAAGAAGTAATTAATTAACCAATACCACAACTCAACACTCAAATATGCATTCCTTGATAGACTATAGTCATGCACTCATCGCCTTCAATAAGAATTTGATTACTTTTTTGAAGTGTTGTAAGTGTTAGTACTCACAAAAGAAGTGATCATAGAATATGAACACATTTATATAAAAATATGATGAATGATTGACATGATTCTTGAATAAAATAAATGTTGTAATAATGTTGATAATTCTTCTCTTTACTACTCTTTATTTCATAATAATAATCTCAATTACTTTCTAAAACATGTTAGTATTAAAATGGTGAAAATGATTTGTATGTATGAAATTATTAAAAAGATTGCACATATGTTTGTTAGTGTTTTTCATTGATGTTAGCACTCATTTAGGGTTGTTAATGATGCTACTATGATGGTGTTCTAATAGTGATGTTGTCGATGTTCATGGTTAGATGTCACGCCTTGTTTGATGTCATTTAAAGTAGTTTTAAGCATGTGGCCAATGTTAGTAGAGAAGATATCATGATGATATATTAAGATGAGGACTAGAAGTAATATTGAAGTTGGAGAGATGTTGATGGCATCTAGTATGTTGTATGCTCTCTCTTATTATTCTTGAGGAAGGATCTGTTGCTACAAGAAAGTTCTAGTATCTTCCTGTTGGTGACATTTTTTTCTATAGGAAGTTTCTTTGAAGACTGTTTGGGAGAATGCTCTGCATTCCTCCACCTTTGAAGATATCATATTGTGATTTTGGATTCAATGTAATTATTTTGTGGATGTTAAACTCCTACCTTTTTAGTTCACTAGTATTATCAAGGAGGTCTCTAGTAATTGTAGTGTGTTGGTAGTTTGGTTGCTTGTTAGGATTGGTCCAGAATATGCTCTATATTTATCCGTATTAATGTTTCTGCTCATGCACCTTGGTGAACATACTCTCAATTTTTATGTAGTGTCTCATTTTAGTTTTTATGTAAATAATTTTACCACAAGCTGGTCTATTAATATTGTATCTCATGGTGGCATCATTTGGGATTCTACAATGAAGTGTTTTGTTTCTGCTTTGTTTGCAGTGGTTGTTTGTGGAATGACAATATGAAATAAGTATTTGTAAGTATTGTTGGATAATAATGGAACATCTCCTTATGGTCCACACATCAATAGTTGATCCCTTTGGTGTTAGTTATTTTTTAGAACCAAACTTAATCTCAATCCCAACCTATGGGCTTGCCATGACCCAATTATCAGCTAGGATGAGGATTGACCAACACTTAAGTAGAGTAATTACTACTTTACTTCTTCTCCTCATGCTCTGTGAGACCCAGGGAGGGTAATCCCATACATACTCATAATATTTTACGTTTGGTCAAAGAGTGTTTCTTGACACAGATGCACTATCATATAAAAATAACCTCATCAAAAGCTTGGAAAACCTTAGATAGAAGTGTTATTTATTTTCAAGAAGTTCCCCTTCATACTTAGAGTTAGGAAGTTGTAATTTAAAGTATGTTGAATCATTCTTCATCTTAAATCCTAGGCCCAATTCAATACTAGCTCAACTAACCATAAGATAAACTAATGAGATAATTATTGCTTTATCTATAGAAGAAAATGAATTACATTTGGTAATCAATCAGTAATACAATTTTGATTGAAACTCAAAAAATAGTGGACCATTAGAATTTCACTTTGTAACATCTAACTCACTGTATCTATGAAATATCACTTCCCTACTAAATCCTATATGCTTTTCTCACAAACCAATGAGCTCATTTCAACATTTAATCAATTCTTTGAACTGAAGCATAAAAAAAATTCATACATTTTGTGCAAATGAAAAAAGACAAATGAAGTTGTCGTTTACAATATTCATTCATAACTTGGAAGAAAATACATAGGAGATCAATATTCAGAAACTAGAATTCATCTTCATTCCTTGTATTTCATTATAAAAAATATTTAAGATTCATATGTAGTATAACTTTCATCTTAGACTTGGTTCTAATATATCTTACTATAGTATCTATTTACATTATAGTTTGCTATTAGAGCTTAGTATCTACTGTGACCTTATCTAGACTCAAAATTTTGAGCTCTCTCTTTTCAACCATAAAATCCCCTTTATATAAACAAGGGAGCAACAAGTATTCAGCTGAATTACAATTTCAATTTCATTTGAGTTCATTTCAAAACCTAATTCAAACTAACTTCTTGAAGGACTCACCAGGTAGTTTCATACATAATCATTTCGGAATAGGAGAGGCAAAAAACATGTGTACAATATTAGTCATTGTTGTCACAGTATCCATTGTTTGAAACAAAAAGGATTTCAACCATATCATCATGGAGACCTCCACATCAACAAGGGAAAGAAAAAGAAAAACCATGGACACATGAAAAAAAATACCTACTATGCAACGACCATGGTGTCATCAAAAACAAAACTAGGAGGTGACCCTTATTTAGAGTTGTTGGCATCTGAAAATGCCCAACCACTCCTATTCCTTATTGAAATTGGAGGTATTACTAGCACGTCATCATCAAAGCTATTGTATGGCACCAGGGAACGGATGTACTGGCCATGGTCTGAGTTTGTCTCAGCTTCAACATTTGAAGAAGCATCAGAAAGCACAATAAGAGAATTCTACTTTCCTTGACTGGTCTAGTAGCTTTTCTCCTTTTTTCTTGCCTTCTTCATTGGCAACATCAGTTCCTTGCCTTTGAGCTCAACCGCTTTCCCTGGAAGGGTCCTATTTCTCAAGCGGTATGTACTCTACACAATTTTCTTCATTTTATGGCCTCTAGTCCTCCTTTTTCCCTTTACAATTTCAAGGGAAACCATGGTTTCTTGCTCAGTTACCTCCTCATGGAATTTTGACATACTTAATCGACTAGACCTCCTAATAGGCATAGTTACCTCACCAATTTTTCCCATCTTTTCAGAGCTAATAGAATGATAATTAAAAGGTCTTTTGGTTCAATACCCACAAGAAAAACACCCCAATCCCAGTGATAATGACCAATTCAAACAATAAGAGTCCTAAGTAGACCAAAGAACTCAATTTCATACCAACCCCACCAATATGAGAAAATTCTACCACAAATAGACTAACAACCCTTCACACTTAGCATAACATATACTATAGAATGAAAATCTAATGAGAATAATCATCAATCATTCTACATTAAATAGAGATTTTGAGTATGCAAAATTAATGATATAGAACTCCTTACACAAGCAAACTGGTAACCTCTCAGTTTGGCTCTAAATCTGGACCATTCTTCTGAGAGCAATTAAAATTTCATCTAAGGTGGCCATGAGCATCATTTTTTGATTATTATCAACTTGCTTCTGGAAAACAACAATGCTATCTCAAATATTCACACTTTATTCCTTAACCCCGATTTAATCATATATGTCCTGACAATTTGGCATGTGTCACTAACCTAATTTGTGCTCTTCATTAATATTAGTGAAGTACATAAGGCTAGTTTAGAGAGAAACTTTCTTTGCCTGCTTCATCGCTTCATCATTGATCTTCCCTAATCCTAAGGTGCTCATTAGTGATGAAGTTACTTATGTGATGGCTTTTTGTTCATTGGATTATCCTACTTTAAAGCTTTATCAATGACTCTCCAGTTCTTTCACTGATCCCATTTTTTCTTTAAGCAAGATCACAAGGATGCTGCCACATTGCTCCTTCCATTAATGGTTATCGCCCATCACCAATCCACTTTATCTTCACCCAAATCTATCAATGATGAATACATCCTTGAGATGGCCTTTAAACCTTGACTCTATGGCCCAACCTTTGGTCACATCCGTCCCTTCATCGTGCATTGCTAATTTAAACTTCATGCCTAGGATCCCATTGGTGATGAGAGACATTGTGGAAACACTAGATCATGGTCATGTGTACCTGCATAGAACAAATGGTTCCAAAGATATCACCCATAAGATCATATCAAATTAGTGAAAGGAAAACCCTTTTAGAAGGCACCCATCACTTATCGTTAGTTTAGAACTTAAGTTCTGAGATAAATTTGTGATGAGTGAGAAGGCCTCTATTTATCATTGATTCTCCTCATAAATTATGCAATAAATTAGCAATGAATGGTTTACATTATTTATAGGGTTCATCGTGCATCACTCATGTGAAAACTACTTTTTATAACATATCTATGATCATATGATGCGACAACATATTGCTTATTGCTATTAAAAATTTGAGGGATCAAATGCCATTAGCGATGAGAGACATCAAAGGAAAGTATTGCTCATCGCTCATCGCTATTTCAAGGTGTAAACCTAAAAATAAATCAGCGACGAGGGATATTGTTAGAAGGGCAATCAAGACTTAAGTGAAAGCTTTTAGGCACATCTTCATAAGTTATTCTAAAAAAGGGACTTCTCTAGGGCGATACGAGAACAGTAGGCACACAACTTTTTAATCATGCAGAATAAAGGACATAATGATCAAAAAGATCATTTTGCTCACCCTATAGAAATAAACAATTCAGACCAAAGAGAAAAATTGGTCACATGGTGTCAGTCACATGATGATGTAATTATGAAAATTCCCTCCCCTTATGTGACCGACAATAGACACTATACAACCAATAGCAAAATAGAATGCCAAGCAACTAAAAATAAACAAAGTCATAAACCTCATATAAGAACCCTACAACAGATGTAACAAAGAGTTTTTAGGTTAAAATTATTAGGGTTTTATCATGAGTACGCCAAAATTTTGCAAAATTTTGAAAGTGCCATCAGTGGCTCTTTCTGGGGATATCTGTTCCTTAGTGAACAGAGCGAGAATTCAGATCCTTTGGGAGAAGCAGACCAAGTTCCTACTCCATTGGGCAATAGAGTAGAAAAAAATATCTCCAACCCCAACTACTTTGGTTTGATAAGTCAAACCATACTTGATGGCCCAAGGCCACCAAAAATGTAGTCCTGCTCTTACCTCTGTCATAAACAAAGTTCTCATCACACTTTACCAAATCCAATCTGAAGACATCATTGCAATATGCCTGATTATCATGTGGCAATGATTCATAAGTTTTGTTATTCAAGATGTTGTAAAGTTGAAAACAACTTCTCTTGATGTTTTTCTCATTACCACACTATAACGAAAATTCATCCAGTTGCAAAAACTGACACTCATATTATGCCAAGTAGCTTGTACTATCAGGCTCAATCTCCATAGTAGTTTGCATGTCAAAGGTGAAACAGTAATAGGAACTAATCAAAAGATTATGCACATCATGCAAACTATTTTCAAGTGTGTGTAGAGAAATGCACTCATACATTGGAACACATTGTAACTATCCCTCAACATGTTGGTGTAGAGAATCATCAAGAATATCTACCCTATCCTTATTCTTACTTACTTTGATATCCTCTGAATGCAACATATCAATATCCTTGGAATCTAAAGCTTGCTCAAAAGTGAGTAATTTTGTTTCCAAAAGTTAATCTGATTTCTCCTTTAAATCAACCTCTATATCAACATGAAAAGACTCATAACTAGGATGATCTAAATCTAGAAACAAATAATTATCCAAATCTGTATTGGTATTTTCATATTTTGGCTTATCAGATACACAAGCTTCATGGTTACATGTTGTTTATAACTCATCAAAAAAAAATTCTGAACTTACATCAGCTTGCATACTCTATGCTCATCATACAATGCGTCACTAAAATCAAATGGTGTTTGTCAATACCAAAATTATCACCATGGTGACATGCCTTTTCATAACTGGAAAGAATACCAGATATCCATTTTTCATATCTTTTATAATAAAGATCATCATCATTGTCAAAATCAATATGAGTATTACACAATAACTGAGGGTTACTCACATGTGCACATTTATGATATTCAATGGTTAACAAACTTGAAATTTTTTCACTATTCAATAGACCACAATCCTGGCCGATTCTTTCAACCATTTCTTCCTCTTGTCCTTTAGTAGAAAAACATGCTTTACCAAGTTGTAAATCAATACAAATCAAGATATTACTACTATCAAAACTTAGAAACTTCATAGACTCGGCTTCATCATTGATTTGACCATTTATATCTTCTTGAAAATAAAAAGAAACATTTTCCCTATTATGAGCTTTGGTGCTTAGCATGGTAACACTCTTAACCTCTTCCTTTACAAGGATGTACTTGTCTATATTTAAAACTGAAGAAATTTGATCATTTGCATCTATACATTTGCTATTTTTATCAACATGTTTACCCACAACTAAAGACAGTAAACTTTGCATTTATTCATCCCTTACTTTTTCCATATTGTCTAAGCATGTGTAAGCCATTTGCATATTCAAAATTTCAAAGTCTTTAATTAGTGCACTAGATCCCTCCTCAAAAGCTTCAAAATACATATAAATGCAATTTGGTGTACTAGGTCTTAAACTTTCAGGGATTAGTGAAAGAGAAACAACAAATTTGTGACTGAAAGCAACACTTGACTCCTCATCTTGGGTAAACGCACAAATTTGTGTTACACTTTCAGCCAAATAAATAGTTCAGAGGGAATATTTTTTTCCGAAAAGGTTTCGCCCGGCTAGGTTTCGACCGAAACCATGTGGCCTATTACGTGACACATAGGTTTCTGCCGAATAAGTTTCACCTGAATCCCAAAAAAATAATTTTTTTCATTTCCCTCTTTGAAATTGGTTTTAAAATTGCATTTTTTAATGTATGAGGTTTCTATAGTAAGGGTTTCAGAAGAAACTATTTCTATAGAAAGGGTTTCGGCTGAAACCCTTTCTATAGAAACTGTTTCTACCGAAAATGTCTATGTGGCATCCTAGTTGGCAGTCAACTTAGCTTTTTTCATAATTTTCTAAAACTTTCAACTTTAGCTAGGTATTTCTTTAGTCAGAATAATTTTTCTGAATAAAACAAAAATACCCTTTTGTAGAGCTTGGAGTGGAGAATCCAAATATATAATTTTTTTAATATTTGGATTAGTTTTAATATATTTATTTTTAAAATAATGCAAGTAGGTTTTTAAAATGAAAAAAAGGTTGATTACAAATGATAAAAGATAGTAAAACTTATTAAAAAAATTTAAATCTTATATGGGGCACAAGAGGAGAGAGTCTTCTTCAAAAGGGTATAATTTTTTTTTGAAAATGATTAAAAAAATTGAAAATAGTTGACGGCCTATGAAAACTGTCAAATTATGACACGTTTGACTTTAAAACGTTATTACAAGAAAAATATATATAAAAATTTGAAATTTTTTTCCATGCACAAGATATTGAAACAGCAATAAATTTCATCAATAATGAAACAATTTTTTTTTAAGTTTTAAAATTACAGCAATAAACTTCATCAAAATTTCTACATTTCATTAGTTTACACCATTTTGAAATTCAAAACATAAAGACCACTTTTATGTGGTCGAAGTTCATAAATTTTTTTGTTGTTGGTCAATTCCTTTATAAAGTGTGACACAGGTTTTTGCTTTTACCCTCTTGTTTCCTGAGTTGTTTTAACTTTGTGACAGATCATAAGGCTCTTTTGCAAATTCTTCTCTATAAGCATCCACTAGTTTATCCTAGTAGGAAAATGACCTCTCAAGAAAACTTAAGTACCAATCCCTAGCTTTAGCTTCAAGAGATCTGACAAAAGATCTCATCCACATATCTTGATCTCCAAATGTATGTTTCACCATGAAATTATAGAAACTTTGGAAATGTGCATTTCCTTCACATATATTATATCCATTAAAACTAGGCATCTATTTATAGACTCGAGATGACATACTTTTAACCTTTTAATCAACCCATGACAAGTCTAACTGGTCATATAATGAATCAAAAGAATTGACAATAGGTATAGTAATCTGCTAATATATCTAGTATGATTATTTCTTAATTGGGCTTGTATAGCAATCAGGTGCCTTTTGTTCAACTCGCTAACTCCCCTTTTGAATATAGCTTTCCATTCTGGCCTAATCCTAGGCCTATTCACACTTAGGTTCCTATACTTTGGAGTTTTAACAGTTTAAGGATTATTAGACTTTTGATGCTTCTTGACAATTGTATGCATCCAAGTTTCTAATGGCATGGTTATTTCTCTTTGATAATCCATGGATGTATGAAAATATAGGGTTTAACTAATTATGCATAATCATAACCATGAGAATACAAAAGGATGATGGTAACTTGGGCCTTTAACATGTGATAATGCAAATGGATAGTAATTCTTAAGATATACAACTTCATTCTAACCATCCATATTAACCAGTTTGTGAATTCTTAGAAAAACACTTTGAATGAAATTATAATAGCATTCAATATGATAGGTTCAGCAAATGAAAGTAGGTAGAGAACCATGTACCTTCACACCTCCAATTACTGTAGCTTTGAATATAGAAATTTCATGTTACAATAAAAAATAGCAGCCCTTCATGTGCATAGATTGTAGAGCAGAGTCACCACCTCTTCAACAAGAGGAAAACCTTTGAAGCAAGGATATCTTTATCTAAGTTATTCTAGTAGAGTCACCATAGGGCCAGACAAACCACCTTGCAGATTTGAAAATTCTTTAATACTTGAACCAGATGTTCATTTTTTCTTGACTCTTTAAAAAGGTCTTCAACATATTTTCATCAAGGATACAAAAGTGTCCCCGACAAATTCACTATTTCTGCTGGTTATTTTTTAGAACCAAACATAATCTCAATCCCAACCTATGGGCTTGCCATGACCCAATTATCAGCTAGGTTGAGGATTAGCCAACACTTAAGTAGAGTAATTACTACTTTAGTTCTTCTCTTTGAGCTTTGTTAGACCCAGGGAGGGTAATCCCATACATACTTATAATATTTTACATTTACTCAAGAGTATTTCTTCACATAGATGCACTATCCTATGAAATTCACCTCAGCAAAAGCTCGACAAACCTAGAATTCATCTTCATTCCTTTAATTTCATTCTAAAACATATTTAAGATTCATACACAATATAACTTTCATCTTAGACTTGCTTTTGATATATCTTACTAGAGTATCTATTTACATTCTATTATGCTATTAAAACTTAGTATCTACTATGACCTTATCTAAACTAAAAAATTTAAACTCTCTTTTTAGCCATGAAATCCCCTTTATATAAATAGGGGAGCAACAAGAACTTGGATGAATTACAATTTCAATTTCATTTGAGTTCATTTCAAAACCTAATTCCAACTAACTTCTCGAAGGACTCCACAGCTGGTTTCATACATAATCATTTCAGAATAGGGGAGGCAGAAAACATTTGTAGAATATTATTCATCACTATCACTCTATCCATTGTTTGGAACAAAAAGGATTTCAACCATATCATCATAGAGACCTCCACATCAGCAAGGGAAAGAAAAAGACAAACCATGGACACATAAAAACAAATACCTCCTATGCAATGACCATGGTGTCATCAAAAATTGAATTAGGAGTTGACCCTTATTCAGAGTCGTCAACATTCAAAAATGCCCAACCACTCCTAGTCCTTGTTGCAATTGGAGGTATTACTAACACGTCATCATCATAGCTATCATATGGCACCAGGGAATAGACATATTGGCCATAGTCTGGGTCTGTCTCAGCTTCAACATCTAAAGGAGTGTCAGAAAGCACAATAAGAGAATTTTGCTTTCCCTGACTGGTTTGGTAGCTTTTCTCCTTTTTTCTGGCCTTCTTCACTAGCAATGCCAGTTCCTTGCCTTTGAGCTTAGCCACTTCCCCTGGAAGGGTCCTATTTCTCAAGCGGTAAGTACTCTGCACAATTATCTTCTTTTTATGGTCTCTAGCCCTCATTTTTCCCTTTACAATTTTAGGGGAAACCATGGTTTCTTGTTCAGTTACCTCCTCATGGAATTTTGACATACTCAACTGACTAGACCTCCTAATAGGCAGAGTTGCCTCACTAGTTTTTCCAATCTTTTCAGAGCTAATAGAATGATGATTAAAAGGTCTTTTGGTTCAATACCCATAAGAAAAACACCCCAATCCCAGTAATAATGACCAATTCAAAGAATAAGGGTCCTAAGTAGACCAGAGAACTCAATTTCATACCAACCCCACTAGTACAAGAAAATTCTACAACAAATAGACTAAAAACCCTTCACACTTAGCCTAACATACACTACAAACTAAAAAGATAATGAGAATAATCATCGATCATTCTGCATTAAATAGAGATTTCAATCTCATATAATTAATGATGCAAAACTCCTTGCACGAGTGAACTGGTAACCTATCAATTTGGCTATGAATCTGGACTGTTCATCTGAGAGAAATTAAAATTTCATCTAAGGTGGCCATGAGCATTGTTTTTTGGCTATTATCAACTTGCTTCTTGAAAACAACAATGCTATCTCAAATATTGACACGTTATTCCTTAACCCTGATTTAATCATATATGTCATAACAATTTAGCATGTATCACCAACCTAATCCGTGCTGTTCATTAATATTAGTGAAATACATAAGGCAAGGTTAGAGAGAAACTTTCTTTGCACGCTTCATCACTAATCTTTCCCTAATCCTGAGGTGCTCGTTAGCAATGAAGTTACTTATGTGATGCCTTTCTATTCATTGGATCATCCTTCTTTAAAGCTTTATCAATGACCCTTTGGTTCTTTCATCGATCCCCTTTTTGCTTTAGAGTGTGAGATCCCCAGGATGCTGCCACATTTCTCCTTCCATTAATGTTTATCGCCCATTTCCAATCCACTTTATCTTCGCTCGACTATATCAACAATGAATGCATCCATGAGATGGCATTTAACCCTTGATTCTATGGCTTGAATTTTGGTCACATATGTCCCTTCATTGTGCATCGATCGCTAATTTAAACTTCATGCCTAGGATCCCATTGGCAATGAGAGACATTGTGGAAACACCATATCTTGGACACATTTACCTGCATAGAACAAATGGTGCCAAAGATATCGCCCATAAGATCATATCAAATTAGTAAATGAAAAACCGTTTATCGCTAGTTTATAACTTAAATTCTAAGATAAATCTACGATGAGCGATAAGGCCTTTGTTCATCGCTGATTTTCCTCATAAATTGTGCAAGAAATTAGGGATGAATGATTTACATTATTTATAGGGTTCATCACACATCGCTAATGTGAAAACTACTTTTTACAACATATCCATGATCATACGCTGCGACAACCTATCACTCATCACTATTACAAATTTGAGTGATTGAATGCCATTAGTGATGAGAGATAGTAAAGGAAAGTACTGCTCATTTATCATCACTATTTCAAGGTGTAAACCTAAGAATAAATTAGTGATGAGCAATATTGTTACAAGGGCCATTGGGATTTAAGTGAAAGATTTTAGGCACGTGTTCATAAATTTTTCTAAAAGAGCAGACTTCTCTAGGGTGATACGAGAACAATAGGCTGCCAAATTTGGAATCATGCGAACTATAGGACGTAATGATCAAAAAGATCATTTCCCTAACCCTATAGAAATAGACGATTCAGACTGAAGAGAAAAACTGGTATGGTGTCAGTCACATGATGATGTAAATATGAAAATTCCCTCCCCTTATGTGACCAACAATAGAAACTATACAACCAACATCAAAATAGAACACAAGGAAACTAAAAATAAGCAAAACCCTAAACCTCATATAAGAACCCTAAAACAGATATAAAAAAGATTTTTTAGGTTAAAATTCTTAGGGTTTTATCATGAGTATGCCAAAATTTTGCAAAATTTTGAAAGTGCCATCAGGGGTCATATATTATTTTGAGTTGGTCTTCTAGGTAATTCATGGATGTTTGGCTAACAAGACTTATTCTCTTACACTATGTGCTTGGCGGTCTACACTATCAATTTTAGTTTTGTTAGGTTAATATTGGGTCGTAACCTATCTTGTTGAGAATCACATTTCAGAGTAAATTTAGTTGAAGATGTTTTTTTGGGCTGACTGGTAATGTGCTACATGTTTCCTTCTTGTCAACTTGGGATCATGTGCACCAATGTGTTTAATGTTTGGAATCACATTGGAAGATGTAATAAATTTTTTTGGTCCTCTCTATCTCTTGGATAGGACCACTTTCACCATAATTATGTTTTGTTGCTGACTTCTTAAGGTTATTTTTATATTCTATTATAGCGAACCTAATTGATTTTCTATGATCTTACAGAGGATACAAATGGAAGAAAAAATTAGTTACAATTTGAGTGATGGAATGGTGGTGTGCAAGTATGGAATGATGTATTTAGTTTTGGAAAACTAAAGTCATATGAGCTTTAATGCCTTAATCAATAGAGTGTATTGTTGACAAATATTTTAATATTCAATCTTCATGTATCCTACTATCAAACAGTGAATCTCCTTAGCAAGTCATTATATCTTGTATCATACCCTTCGGTGATGTGCCTCAACCTGCAAGTCCTTTGTATCTTTCCTTAAGGTTGTGTGCCTTAGGCTACAAGTCCTTGAGGAAGTAGAGTGCATCCTTAGGTAGTGAGTCTGAAAATAAATTTTAATTTCTCCAAGCAATGAGCTTTATATATTATGAGATTTCTCACTATGGTTTTCCCCTTCTTAGGTTTTCCACATAAATTTGGTGTTATCTTGTGCATCGATGTTCATTGGTTTATATATTGACATTGTTATTGATTAGATTAAGTGTTGTTAGTCTCTTTAAGGGTTTTTGATCTTGTTAAAAAAAATTAGTATATTTTTGAAGGGTTTGAGTTTTTGGAGATATTGATTCACCCCACTCTCAATACAAGAGTTTTTTCAAAAAATAGCATAAGAGTCAAGTTCCTCAAAATAAGCTTAACTGCTTGAGGAAAGTTCTGAGATTGCATATGATGGATCTTAAAAGGTACATAAGTTTGATGTGTTGGACTCAAGCAACACTGAGAAGGGGGGGTGAATCAGTGCTGTGCAATTTCCTACTTTATTAAACTGATCTCTCAAGTGTATACAACATTCAATCAAAAGAAATATGCATGAACATAAAACAATAAGCCACAACACCATAACACAAGGATTTTTATGTGGAAACCCTGTTAGGGGAAAAAACACAGTGGAGGTCAATCCACACTTTGAGTACTCAAAATATAAGTGTTTTACAAAATGAGAATGCACTTGCATTCAGGCACACTGCCTAGAGTTCACTGCTAAAAATTAAGAAGGCTCACTGCATTACAAAAGATTTGGATTACAAAAAAAAATTGAACTGAGAAGATAGCATCTAGACATTCCTGATTACAGTTCCGGTTAGGCTCATAGATCATATTCTGGACCTTCTGTTTGATTTTTCACTTCGCTCTTCTTTGCCTTAATTCGCTTGTCAAAAATCCTCTTCTGCTCAAGTGAAAATCATTCAACTGCTCTTCTGATATTTTCACACACATCTACACATATTGAACACTCAGACACACACATCAAAATGAATTAACCGATCTCACATAATGTCAGCTTCAAGAAAATAGAAAATATTTTCCAACTATTGGCTTAAATTATGAACAACATTTAATGTGCATCGACCAAAGTCAGCCATAGCATAGTGAGGACCCAGAACAAAATATCCAATACAAAAATACTCCAAACAATTTTTCCTTAAACATCTGCAACACCCACATTCACTTAGACGACCTTCAAACATTGTTGAACAGAAAGTCGAATGACTGGATCTCCTAACTCGTACACCAATTGATGCCACAACAAAAAACTCGACAATAAGACATTTTGTATACCAAAAAAACTTTCCTGAGATCCACAACCAAAACTGATAAGTTGGTAATGTAAACCTCTTGACAGATTAAACTTCAGTGAGATACCCTGTTCTTCACTCTGTCTTCTAGTATGGTTAGATACTAAAGTACAAATTGGATGAACAAGTTAGGTTGCTATCAATGACAACACTAGAAGACATATGCGAACAATCTCCCCCTTTGGAATTGATGTCAACACTTATTGAAAAATGACAGTCGGGACCTTCAAAACTTCAAAACACCATAGGTGACAAAACTTGACAAAGCTCAACAAAACTCCCCTTGAGTTTGATAAAAATAAATTAATTTCTCTCTCTCCCTTTTTGACATCAATGACAAAAAGATAAAAAAATATTTTATTTCTCCCCCTATGAAGTGTAACCAAAAACTTACTTATGTAGAAAATGATTCAAAATTTTGAAGATATACATCTGTTGCTTGTGTTAGAAAATTATTTTTTACTTTTCTTTCATTTCTGAATGAAACTTCTTCCATACTTCCACTGCAACCCCGATGATTATGATCATGCTATTATTTTCAGATGTATAGTTGATAATCTTGATAAGGGATTTCAGAATGGTGAAGGCTTCCTCCAATACTTCTCCTTTCCTTAGTATCTCAATCAATTGTTCTAGCCTGCATTCGGTTATGTCCTTCACTTTCCAAAAGGTCTCAACAATTCTGTTCTTAGTGTTTTGAATGCTTGTATGCTTTGCCTGCAATTCCTGAATCCTTTTCCTAATTACACTATCATGATCTTGAGACATGTTAAAGTTTTGTCCAATACTATTCAACTATGTTTCAATTTGTTCCAACTTCTCTTTGTACTTTCTAATTGCATGAGGACATCGAAGAAAATAGTTATAAATGTTGTTTGTAGTGCTTATGCATTTCCTTAGCTAATTCATGTTCTTTTTTTTTTTATCTTAGTAAGGGACAATTTGTATTGCTTCTTCAGGTGTAGAATCACTTCTTCCTTATTCTGAGACTCAAAGTCCATGATTTCCTTAATACATTCAATCATCTCTTCTAGCAACTTATTCTGCAAACTCTCCAATTTGATATGATTATGCACAATATGAGCACTTAGTATGCTTAATATCATTTCCTGCTCATATTAAGGTCTGATAGACCATATGTTCCCAATTTTCCACATTCCATCTTTCTCATGAATAAGCTACATTATCTTTTCTTTGGTTAGATCATCTTCTCTATCTCTTCGTTCTTTCATTTGCCTTATCTTGTTTTGGTTTAGTTGTTCCCAGTTCTTTTCCAAGGGTGTCCTTATTTTCCTTATCAGATTCCTCATCTGGTATGTCCACAATCACTTGTTATTTTCCTTTCCCTTCAACTTTTGGAGTCTTGCATGTTGGTGGAGTACATACAACAATTTATTTTTCTCTTCTATTCTTTCTCTCTAGCTCACCGGAGGAGGAACCAACTTCAAGTGCTCTTACCAGAATGGAAATATCAGTTGACCCAAAATTCTTTAGCAAACCCTTAAAGAAAATTTCATATAATTGATCACAATTCGCCAAATTGTTAGAGTATATGTAAATCTTCTTGCAAACTGGTTCACTCTCTTCTCATATTACATTATTGTTTAGGGGTAAGTAATACAGAAAATAAATCACAAGGCATATAGCCAAGTACCAAACCTGAAAGGGTAATACGTCTCCTTTGTCAATTACATGTTCTCCATCAATTGATCTTTTAGTAATCTGCAAAGATCAAAATCTTGATCTTCCATTATCATCTTGTGTGAAATGTAATCAACACCTGTCGAAGTTGCACCTTCTCTATTTTTGAAAAATATTTTGTAGGATATTCCATATGCAATGTACCTTGCCATTGAATCTTTAATTGTGGATATCATCAATGCCCTTTTATCTCCATTTACACCAATTAGGGTTTCAACTTCTTCATTTCAGATTGATTTCCTTCTTGGCACATCCCCAACCTTGCATAACCCAATTATAGCTATAATCACTTCTTTTGAGATATGGTAGGTTTTATCTAGAGTTATAATATCATCATTCAATCTTTCCAAAATAAACTCGATGAATTTTGTGTTTCTAAAATAAGGGAATTCACTCCAAA
Organism: Sequoia sempervirens; assembly: GCA_007258455.2. Classification (NCBI taxonomy): domain Eukaryota; kingdom Viridiplantae; phylum Streptophyta; class Pinopsida; order Cupressales; family Cupressaceae; genus Sequoia; species Sequoia sempervirens. The sequence goes on from VDFB02193867.1 coordinate 390,198,734, forward strand.
TATCTAAGATTTTATGTTTTTCTTCTTTCAACCATTTCAATTCATCGTGCATCAACATGTTTCTTTTAGCTCTAATCTTCTCACTACTATATTCATCTAGTTTTACCATTCCTTTGATTTATTCCATTTTCCTTTCTATACACATGTCTTGAAAATAAGTTCTTTAAACACACACGAAATTAGACTGAAATTTCAAAAGTACCTGATGGATTAGGGTTTCACCATTGAATTCTCCTCATGCTTTCAAAATTTTGGTGCAAAGTGCTCTTTTTCATCTTTTCTTCGATACAAAGTGGCAAATGAGGGTTTCAACTTTCTTTTTATAACTCACATACCTAACCTTTGTTGTAATAAATACTATTTCCCTAACTTATTTGAATACCCTATTTTCTCAGACATCAAGCAAAAACTTTTGCAGACCGTCAACTCAGCATAATATACTTTCCAACTATTCCAACAACATTTGTACTGTACTCATCTACATCCCAATGTCAATTACCGATAGGGGGTTTGAAATATTTTCTTGACATCTCCCCCTAGGCCAAAGGCCCAAAACTAATTCCCAGAGGAATTACCAGAAGCAGGTTCTATTGCTGGCTCATTTCCTGCAATAGAGGAACTCTTCTTCACCCATGTCTTCTTCATTTGATCTCTTATTTCATCCACAATCACTTGCCCTTTTCCTTTATCATCTTTCTACATATTTTTTCCTTTATATACCAAACCTCTTCTACCATATTCTTATTTCTGCAAAATCTTGCAATGTGACCCTATTTGTTGCAATTGTAACACACAACACTTCCTTGTCCAGACCAGTCACTCCATTGATTTCTTCTTGATTTTCACTAGTTAGCAATATGCCCAAATCTTCCACAGGTGTAACATTTAACATTCCTCCTATTAACAAAGTTGTTTGACATATTTCTACATTCAATTGACTTCTGACCAAACTTATTGCAATTGAAACACTAACTAGAAAATGATGAATCACTTGATTTCATTTTACTCTTACATTGAGCAACCATATAACCAAATTTATTACAAGAAAAATAGTATCCATTAAAATTTTGAGCATTAGGTTGTCTTACTGGATGCCTTTTTACTTTGTTCATTTGATTACCTTGCATAAATTCCTTTGTCCAGATCTAGAACTCTCTCCTTTTTCATAACCAATACCTCGCTTATCATTTGCATTCTTTTGTCCTTGATTCAACTCATCAAGCTTGACTGAGCTAATTTTGAACTTTTCCTTGTATTCATTTGTAGTAGCAATTTCATCCCTGAGGATAACAATCTATTTTTCAAGCTCTTCTTCATTGTCTTTGGATTATTGTAGTTCCATCTTCAGCTGAATGAATTCTCCATTAATTATGTTGCATTCATTAAATCTCTCTTTTAGGGACTAGGCAAGATTCTCCTCATTCTTCTTTCTTTCTTCAATCTCCTTAGTCATCTTCATAGCCTTAGATTCCATCTCATGCTTTAGCATAGCATTGTCTCTAGCAAGCTTTTCATATTCTTCAGTTATTTCCTTCAAGGTTTGATTCAGGTGAACATCATCCATGCTTTTTTTCTCCTTCTATTTAATTTGATCACATAGATCCTTTCTCTTCTCCCTAGACTTAATAATCTGATCCTTCAACTTTTGAATGAATTTCTCAACATCCTTAATATTTTCTTTCAATTCCCAAACTTCTACTTTAGACTAATCAACATCATCAAGTGCCACCAAAACCTATTTCTAAAGACTACCAAATTCCATTACATTCCAAGATCCACCTCAAGTTGTTAAATTTCTTCCGAGGAACTTTTCTCTGATACTAATTGTTGGACTCAAGCAACACTGAGAGGGGGGCTGAATTAGTGTTTTGCAATTTCCTACTTTATTAAACAACTCTCTCAAGTGTATACAACATTCAATCAAAAGAAAGATGCATGCACATAAAAAAATAAGCCACAACACCATAACACAAGGATTTTTACGTGGAAACCTTGTTAGGGGAAAAACCATGATGAAGGTCAATCCACAATTTGAGTACTCAAAATATAAGTGTTTTAAAAAATGAGAATGCACTTACATTCGGGCACACTGCCTAGAGCTCACTACTCAAAATTAGGAAGGCTCACTACCTTACAAAAGATTTAGATTACAACAAAAAGTTTAACTAAAAAGATAGCATCTACAAATTCCTGATTATAGTTTTTGTTAGGCTCATAGATTAGATTTTGGACCTTCTGTTTGATTCTGCACTTCGCTTTGCTCTGCCTTACTTCACTTCTCAAAAATCCTCTTCTACACAAGTGAAAATCACTCAACTACTCTTCTGATATTCACATACACACTAAAATGAATTAACCGATCTCATATATATATATATATATATACGCCACCAAGGATTCAATCGCTATATGTCGACTTCAAGAAAATAGAAAATATTTTCCAACTGTCAACTTAAATTATGAAAAAAATTTAATGTGCATCAACCAAATTCATCCATAGCATAGTGAGGACCCAAAACAAAATCTCCAATACGAAAATACTCTAAACAAGTTTTCCTTAAACATTTGCAACACCCACATTCACTTAGTCGACTTTCAAACATTGTTGAATAGAAAGTTGAAGGACCAGATCTCCTAACTCATAGAACAATTGATATGACATCACAAAACTCAAAAATAAGACATTTCATATACCCAATGACCTTTCCTAAGATCCACAACCAAAACTAATAAGCTGGTAATGCAAACCTCTTGATAGATTGAACTTCATCTAGATACCTTGTTCTTTACTCTTTCTTCTGGTATGGTTAGATACTGAAGTGCAGACATGATCAATGACTTAGGTTTCCATAAATGACAACACTAGAAGCCATATTCCAACATGATGGAATAAGTTACACCTTTTAGAAAGTAAGAATATAAGGCCATATAAAATCTCTTGCATTTAGTGTTTTCCAATTTGTCAAGGATGGTTACACTACTCCTTGTACTCCTCCAATAGATCTAGATGAGATTAGTTTGTATGTGTAGGATTTTATGGTGAACTCATCAAACACCCCAAGATAAATTACAAGATAAAATAACTTCCACAAGAGAGAAATGGTAGAAATATCATTCTATCATTAAGGATGCAAGAATTCCAAAATGAATATTACAATGTTACACATATGATGCCTTATTTATAAAGTCAAGGAGAGAGATAGGATTAGAAAAGATCATGACAAGTGTCTTAATCCTATCACATGAGACAACTAATTCCTAACCACCTAGAATAAGATAAGTTCTAGAAAAGACAACTCATCCTTCTACAAGGAATCTTAGAGCCTAAGCAAACTTAACATGTGAATGTGTCCCCTAATTACCTAGTGAATGAATTAACTAGGTATACGACATTTATTCACACCAACACCCCCCCTTACGTGCAACTTAGGAGAGAATATTATTATTAAAAGATGCAAGGATGGGCCCCATCTACTAGGCCAACTTAGGTACCCATGTACAAATGTAAATGAAATCTCTTAGAAATGGAGAAAAGTAGAAAACCTAGTGGGACAAAAATATCCCCCAAAAGAGAGATGAAATATAATAAAGATATCCATCTCAGATCTAATCAATCTCTATCCACACAAAGGATGATAAGAGAGATCATACAAGCCCCCATAATGAGATAACCTACTGCAAAGAATCACTGGAAGCACACTTGTGGAGTAACACTAGAATCCTCAATTTGGCAAGGTAGGAAGGATAATTGTGTTTGCTAGAAACCATATTAGAGTCACTCAAGGACTCAGGTTGAAATCATGATAAACAATGACAAACCCCATAAATTTGTTTTAGATCCAACAAGTAAAAGATGAAAAATGACTTTTATTTAACCATCATCTTGTAGAAAAAACAAAACCATGTAAATTTTTAGACAACTTTTTTCTCTAGATCGGCTTATGATATGAGAAATCTAATCAATACCCATATGGTGGTTTAACCTTGGGAACAAAACCCAAAAATATTTTTTCTTACTAATGAGTGGAAGCTAGATTTCTGAAGAAAAAATTAAAATGGCTCTAATAGAAATATGTTTGCCAAATCTGAGCTTCAAACCCTTATAGATTTGACAAGATATGTCATATTTTGATGAAAGTAAAGTCAAACTTGAATTTCTCTGATGCCCTAGATTAAATAGCAAGGCTCTCAAGATCCCAACTCACACACAACAAAACATTCACGCCAAGATTAGTCCCTCACATATAGAAAGAAGTATGGAACACTAAAGCTCTGATACCATGTAGGAGTTTATGGTGAACTCCTCAAACACCACAAGATCACTTGTGAATAATAGGGGAAATGGGTGCTTTATGGCCTAGGTCATATAACACCACTCTTCTCCAATTATCATTCAAGAATTCCCTAGGATCCCAAATTGGATTGACTAGTAACACAAAAGTGAGTCAATTTTGAATAGGGAAGACCTAGGGGGGTTCTTTAGGCTTTGAAGGGTTCACCACCAAGCAAAAGATTAGAAAATAAAAATTAACATTTAAATCACAAAACCTAGTAATGTAAGCCAAATAATGAGGGAAAATAACAAAAATAAGTAACAAGTTAGGATGTACATACTTGGGAAGTCTGTAAATGTGATAAGGATTCTAGAAATGTGAAAATGTTGTCAAAATATGCTAGGGAGGACAAAGACACCCTTACTATTTTCTTAGTCCCATTGTTTCTTTTTGGGGGAAATGCAGAATCTTTGGATGTTGGAACAAAATCTAAAAGAATCTCTGCAAAATACCATTTGGAGGACTAAGATGCCCTTACTACCAACTTAGTCCCCATCTAAATTTTTGAAATATTTAAATTTGATTCTGAGGCTCAATGTCTACACTTCCTTCGTCTCAGATCTTGGGTCCTGAAACTTCCACATCTGGCCTGTAGGCGTGTTTCTGTGAAGATGAAAACTTTGTAATGAAACTTTGCAACTTTTCACTTCAAATGATCTTCAAGTCTTCAACCTAAATCTGCAAACACAAACATGCAAGAGAGGAAAAACTTGTTGATTGTTAGTAAATGGGGACCTTTGCCTTGGTCAAACCCCTTGTTGGTAATTAAACCTTGGAATTAAAAATAATCATGAAGGGAAATGATGAATGAAAAAAATGTTGTGCTGCAACTCACCAAACCCTTGTTATGAAGTCTACAAACTATTGTGAAGTGGCTATCTTGAATTTAGATCTTGAATTGAAGTAGTTCTTGATAGATCTTGACTTGAATTGCTTGCTTGAATCAAAACCCTACATCACAAATATTAGCTCAAAACACACATGATGCAAGAATATCTTTGACATGATGCTTGAATCTTGATGATAACTCCAAATTCTTGATGAAATTCTCTTGAATGATCTTGTGAACTTAAATTATGCTATGAGGAATTCTCATTCAACTTGCTTGGTGAAAAATGAGTGAAAGAGCCTTGTATTTATACTTATCCATCTTTAAAATGACAAAATTACACCACAACAAGCTAACATATGAAATCATTAATTAAAGGAGGCTAAATCCCACCAATAATTGAAATTAAATCCCAAAATAACTTAAAGGGACTAATACACCCTAGGTGGTGTCTTAGTCCCAATGCATGGAACTCGAGGCAGATACTCCAAAGAGGGGCTCATTTAAGGTGAATTTGAAATCAGGGTCCTAAGACTTTTGGAGGATAAATACACCCTAGGTGGAATCTTAGTCCAATTCAAAAAATCAAGGACACATAGCAAGAATCATTAAATTATCACTTATCCTTTTATGTTTGTTGGGATTAGCCATAAAATGATATCATTTATTAGGCTTGTGGATACAAAATAGGACCAATTAAGACATAAATAAGGATAAATAAAGCAAGGTGGGACAAAACAGGTTTGAAAATGCAAGGGTAAACATTTTCCTACACTATATTTAGCACCCACTTTAGTGAGAAGATGAACTTGCTTCAAACTCACACTAAAGTAGCCAACCACACAATCAAGAGTGGTTCAAATGTAAAAATGTTAGTAAGATAGGATGACAATAACCAAGAGGGTGGCCAAGCACCTAGGGTCAATTTCCTTTGAAAAACCAACATACACAATTGCATTCATGATATATGAAGCCATAACCAGATCAACTCCATACGCCATCAAAGATAGAAAGAGAAAAAAGGAAAAATAAAAATGCAACTAATCAATCTTCGACTAGCCATACAATGTGCTATGGACTGGGTCTAGGCTGTTTGTTCAAAAAGGTTTACAAGTGGAATGTGTTGTCCACTATGAAAACAAAATGCATGCTCACAAGGGCTAGTGAAGCTATTTTTCCACTAGTGAGCCCCAAGAGATCCATATCAAAGTCATACCCCCATGACTATGATAGGGACAAAGAGAAAATGCATGCTCACAATGGCTAATGAAGCTATTTGTTCACTAGGTGATCCCCAAGGAACCATATAAAATCCATACCTCCATGAATTTAATAAAGTACAAAAATGCAATGCAAAAAGAAAAAGGGATGTTTGAAGGGATTTTTCTTAGTTGAATGCAAGATCTCATCTTAGGAAACATTGTGCTTAACATCTCCAAGAGAGGAAAAATTCAAAGTCTCATCTTAGGGAACATTGCACTTAATGTTTCCAAGAGAGGAAAAATGCAAGGAAATACCATGCTATCAAAGGAAATCAAACCCAATGACACCAACAAGAAAGGAATGCATTGGAGGAAGAAAGAAAATTGCACAATGAAACATGAGTGTCAATGTATGCCTCCACTTTAAACTAGTTTCTAACATCATTACTATGAGCAATTGCTTTAAATTAGAAGAATACATAAGAGCTTTCTCATAAAGCCCTATGCCAAGTAATATGTTTACAATAAGCTATGTCATGAGAAAGGAATGTGTTTCCCCCAAAATGTATAACTCAATATGTCACATGCATGCCAACTTAAGGCATGTCTTCACTCAAAGCCTTGCATTCATTAGTAGAATGACCATGAACTCTATGATATGCTTAAAATGAAATCTTGTAGTCAAATTTCTTTCATGTTATTGGAGGGAGGGATATCAAACGATCTTGGAGGAGTCTCAAAAAGATACTCTCTTAATCAATAGTGGAAGATATTGCTTTATTTTATGACAAAGATATCTCTTGCTTAGCACAAGGTGTCATACCTACACAAGACTCTTTAGATTGTGAGATTTTGTTCTCTCCTTTATGGGAGGGTGTAAAATCTAATGAACTCAAATTATTAGTGTTTTGCATGATGTCATTGAAATTAAGTGGAGATTTCTTTGTTTTTTTTGCTTCTTGCAAAGGATAATAATAAAGACCACTACTGTCCATCCATTCAAGATGCACTATGGTTAAAGTCGGCTTCGAAGAATCTTTTGTAAGATTATTGATATTGAGTGAAGGTTTGTTTGATGGGTTGATTTCTATGAAAGGACAATAACCAAGACCATGAGTTGTTTCTTGCATGTTAGGCTCTATAGGAACATGGATACCTTGTTCATTAGCACCACATCCTTTTCCATTATAACTGAGTTGTTTGATAAGTTCATAACCTCTTCCATAAAGCTTTTTCATTTCTTTAGAATTATGTGGTTGTTGATATTCAGTTTCGTCAAAGTTTGTTGTGTAATTTGTTGTCTTTTGTTCTAAAGTGGTTAGGTGGATGCTTTCGAAGGGTCTTCCAAATTTTTTGCTGGAATTAGCATTTTTTTCTTTTCCCTTGTCTAAATATTTGTTTATGATCTTGTATTCTCCCATGAATGATGGTTCGAAATATAAGGAACCCCAATCATCTTCTAATAGCTTCATGAATTCCTCAATATGTTTTTCTTTGTCTTTATGTTGCACAAGTTCTACTTTGTAGTTGGTGTCAATGTTTTCAAGGGGTTCTCTTTACCTTTCTCAATGTTCAAAAAACTATATGCTTCAAGATAAAGCTTCGATTACAAGTATAAACTTTGTTGTTGTGTACACATTTCATGATATGATGAAGGGTAGAGGGTGTAGCATGCATCTCATGAATCCATGTTCGGCCTAGAAGATGATTGTATGAAAGATCATCAAGCATAACATGGATTAGGGTTCGTAATGTAACTTTTTCAAATTTAATAGGTAATGTGATCACCCCAAGTGATCATTTTACCATGTTATCAAGGACAATAATATATAAAGAGGCAGGTTGGATTTTGGATTTATGAACACCAAGCTTATCCAAAAGGTTTGCACTACACACATTTAAGGCTAAGCCATTTTTAACAAGGGTTCACTTTATTCCTATCCTATTGTATTGAGCTATGATCATGAAACAATCATTTTTTATTTGCACTTCCAAAGGAGGGAGCTCACTTTGGTGGAAAACGATGTCAACATTTAGTCATTGAATCATGGCTGCTATGTCATTCAGTTGCACATTAGAAGGGATAGGAGCTTGTTGTAAGGAAGTTTGAAGCATAGTGTGATAGTTACATGAATTTTGAATCAAGTTCTAGAGGGATATATTTGCGGAAGTATTCTTAAATTGTTAAACAAGATCATACTCCTTTCCACTTTGTGGAGGTAAACAAGGAGGACTTGGTAAGATGGGGTAAGGCAATGGGGGGGATTCTAGATGTGTTTCTCTTGGTTGCGAACTGTTTCTAGTGTTATATGTATGAGCAACTATTTGATAACTCAATTGTTATGACACATTATTCTTAAGTGATTCAAGGATAAGGACATGTTTTTTTGTAGGTTGAGGTTTGTTTGAAGGTGGATAAAGAATTAGAGGATTCTTAGGATGTCCCATGGGGCATGTAGGAGGTCCATTAACTAAAGGGGATCTAATGGATACTTGCACATTCATAACCTCAACAATCTTGGTTTGATGTATTTCCAATAACAGGAAATCTAGAATCACTTTTTACCATCACCTAAGGAAGCAACATTACTATTTTTTTCATTTTCTTGCACCATGATATTCTCCCTAGGAGGAGAGTTATTAGGAGAACTATAAACCAAATGTTCTTGACATTCAAAGGTTGGTTCTTCCAAAATGACTTCGTTGCAAGTAGGGGAATGATCAATGGTTGAATTATCTTGCTCAATAAAGGGTTCCTTAGGTGAAGAGGGACAACTAATATTCTCATGAGCTTATCGATCAAAGTATCTTCTTCACAAATAGGAGAGATACTAGGAGAAGGACAGGGTAAAAGCAAGAAGTTGGGTCTATGAAGAGGGGAAGTTTCAGCCAAAACAAATCCCATAGGAAATGCATATGCGTTATTAAAAAAATGTCTATGAATTATGCTTTGGGTACCCAAGCCTAAAAAAATGTGTATGCATTAAAAAATGAAAACACATTTTATAAAACATATGAGTCATTTATTGAAAAAATTAAATACCTTTTAGAAACACGTACGGGTTTTGTAACACAAAAAGTGTATGCGTTTTGTAATGCAAAATGCGTACATGTTTTAAAACGCATATGCATTTCTAAAAAGTATTTAATTTTTTAAATAATCAAGCAAATAAAGAACACATATGTGTTTTGTAACGCATATACATTTTTACAAAATGTGTATGCGTTTTTATAAAACTTGTATGCATTTTTAAAATTTTGAATCCCCAACCCACATGTTGCCTTGGTTTTAGGCTCAGGAGAGGCTTGGAAACCCGACCCTTAGCCTTTTACCTGCAACTAAAAGACTAAGGAAGGTTCAAGAGAAATGTCCAACTTTGGCAATATGGTTGATGGACTTTTATTCTGAATCAATCTATGAAATTAAAACCTATTACAGAACACGATGTCTAGTTTCAAAATATATAATTTTTTAAAGATTGGATTATATTTGTTATTTTTTAATTAATTTCTAAGTAAACTAGTCCATAAACTTGAAATATCATACTTTCTTTGTTTTTTAATAACTTTTTTCTGGCTAATTTTCTTGTAAAAAAACTTATATGGCATCAATCTTTAGACAATTCTCTACATAATGAAAAAAAATATATTAAAAGTGTTTAGTTTAGGTCCAATTATGTGTCCCATACATGTTGATTTTTAAAAACATCAATTAAGGCCAATAAAAATTCAATAAAAAAAAAAAAAATTACAAAAAAATATCCTCATCAATTTTCATGTTTTTAGCTATCTTTCCTCAAAAGGAATTAGTAAAATAATTTTATTTGGGTCAAAAATTGGTTTCCATACATGTGCATGATATGGTAAAAAAAAGACTTTTAAAAAGTGGTTTTTATGCATCCCTATCAAAATTCAATTTCTATCATCTGGGTATTTGAATAAATTACATATTTGGAGCTAGATTCAAAATGTTAAATTTTAAATTACTGAAATTTTTTAAGATTCATTATGTAAGTGCCTCAAATTTTCATTCCAAGTGTGATAAATTATGAAAAACGACAAAAAAACTTCCACTTTTTTAGCTTTTGTGAACCCAACTTCTTGCATCAGCCTGACAAGTATAATTTTTATGATCATTTATGATTTCATTCCTTTGTTCCCAAATGTCTTCCAAAATAGGATAGGTAGGGGAAGGATCATAAAGGGGGTTGTTATAGACCATAAAGGTTTGATCATCTAACACTATTAACATATCCTCATCATTTACAATGTCATCTTATTCCACTAAATCATCCTCACAAGCAAGGGGAGAATGGAATCTAGGTAAGGTGATGATTAGAAATGTGTCTATGATTTCATTCTCTTGTGCTATAATATCTTCCCAAAGATGACGAGGAGAAGGAAAAACAATACTTTTATGATTCTCAAGGATTGTATCTTCTTTCACCAAGATACCTTTTTCACTAAAAGGAGAGGTATCGGGAGAAGAAAAACTATGATTGTGATGAATGTCCATGCTTGTATCATCTTCTATCACATCATTCCCACAAATAGGATAGATAAGAGGGGGTGTATTTTTAAGGAAAGCATCACTATTTTCACTCTCTTGCACTAAGAGACTCTTAAAACTAGGGAATGCATTGGATGAATGAATAACATGCTTATTGACTAACTTTTTCTTTGCAAACTTGGAAAAGACAGATACCAACATTTGTGAAAAGTAATCTATGCAAACTCAAAATGCAATGTGAATGTCGAAAATGAAATGTATACATGCAATTTTTAGATTTCAAACAAGGTAACTTACTAATTACACTATGCAATGAAATGTTGTGAATGCAAATTTGGAATGAAGTAATGCATGAAATGAACCACAGTAAGCTAGATTTAGTAAAATGCATGAAAAAAAAGTTTAATCCAATGAAATAGATAACCAATGGTAACAAAAAAAAAGAACAAAAATTCACTGTTTAACCCTAAAAAACTGCAACTTCAAATTCAATAGGGACTAATATGCCAACAAGGGCATCTTGGTCCTGCTAAAGGAATTCCAAGGTTCTAAAAACTGGAATAGAAAGCAAACAACCCAGATAGGGTTTTGAACTGAAAACCTACAGAAGGACTAAGACACCATTAAGGGAATTTTAGTCCCAATAAAGGTTTTATTTCAGAAAAATAGTAAAATCTAGATTGGTGACAATGTTTCTAGGTTGCCTACTCAGGGACCTGATGTTTAGAAATGGAAAACAGTGCAAATGAATGCAAGAAAAAGTGACTAATAACAAGTAATTGAATGCAATTTTTTTCAATTTTGAATGCAATAGAAATGTTCCCAAATGCAATTAAGATGATTGACAATGCACTTTTTTAATTTTTCAATAAGATAAAATGATGCAAGAAAGCAAAAATGGAACCTATATGGACTTTCACTAATGCAAATGTGAGAAACACTAGATGCACTTTCACTAATGGAAGATGTAATGCAAGAATGAATGAACCTAGATCTAGGACTTTAATGGACTCCAAAACAAAAAATGAATTTTCAAAATATTGGGTTCACCAAAATGATTAATTGGGGGAATGGGTGCCTTATGGCCTAGGTCATATAACACTACTCTTCTCCAATTATCATTCAAGAATTCCCTAGGATCCCAAATTGGATTGATTAGCAACACAAAGGTGATTCAATTCTTAATAAGGAAGACCTAGGGGGTCTCTTTAGGCTTTGAAGGGTTCACCACCAAGCAAAAGCTTGGAAAAGACAAATTAACATTTAACTCACAAAACCTAGTAATGTAAGCCAACTGATGAGTGCAAATGACAAAATTAAGTAACAAGTTAGGATGTATGTACCCGGGAAGTATAGAAATGTGATAAGGACTCTGTAAATGAAAAAGTGTTGTCAAAATATGCTAGGGAGGAGAAAGGCACCCTTACTCTTGTCTTAGTCCCACTATTGTTTTTTTGGGGGAAATGTAGAATCTTTAGATGTTGGAATAGAATCTGAAAGAATCTCTACAAAATACCACTTGGAGGACTAAGATATCCTTACTACTGACTTAGTCCCCATCTAAATTTTGGAAATCTCTAAATGTGATCTTGAGCCTTGATGTCTGCACTTCCTTGTTCTTAGATCTCGGGTCTTGAAACTTCTAGATTTGGCCTATAGGCGAGTTTCTATGAATATGAAAAATTTGCAATGCAACTTTGCAACTTTACAAATTTTTACCTCAAATGATCTTAAATTCTTCAAACTAAATCTTCAAACAAAAACATCCAAGAGAGGAAAAACTTGTTGATTGTTAGTAAATGGGGGTTTTCCGTCAAACCCCTTATTGGTAACTAAATCTTGCAATGAAATAGAATCACAAAGGGAAATGATGAATGAAAAAAATGCTATGTTGCAACTCACCAAACCCTTGTTATGAAGTCTAGAAACTTGTGTGAAGTGGCTATCTTGAATGTAGATCTTGACTTGAAGTAGTGCTTGATAGATCTTGACTTGAATTGCTTGCTTGAATCAAAACTCTACATCACAACTGGGTGGGTGCATGAAGTTGGGTACCAATTTTGTGGCCACTTTTCAAAAAAGTTTTAAAAAATGTGATCGCATTATTTTGTGATAAAAGAAAAGAAAAAAGTGAAATTATTTTCCTTGGGATACCAACCCAAAGGCTTGGAGGGCATTCCCAACAAGGCTAGAGACGTGTTTTTGCAAATTCTACAATTTTTCACATAATCAAATTCGTGCTCACCATCAAGATTGCATCTAGTTCAATATCGACAAAATCGAACACATGGGTAATGTTAAGTTCTCTCTTAGCTATCCAATGATGTAAATTTTTTCACTTTGTGACAATGTTAAGCCTTTGAGCCATAATTTCTTTTGTTTGTATGTTTTTTTTTTGCTAAAAAGTAGTGGTTGGTGTTTTTTTTGTTATAAATTAACCATTCATCAAAATTTCAAATAAATTATATTTTAGAAACTAGAATCCATTCTACAAATTTAAAAAGAAAAGAAAAAGAAAATCAATTATTTTCCAAAATTTGTGGGAGCACGACCAAACTTCGCTTTTAGGAAGTTCCCACTTAGAAAATTAGTAAAAAATCAAATATTCATTAAAAAATTATCAAAAAATTGTGCATCAACTAGATGCTGTTAGATAACTTTGACCATAGTGATTTTAAAAATACTACAAAAGTTCACTTTCTCGGGTTGATCAAGAGTTGCTATGTTATGTTTTTCTAAAAAAAAACAACACCAATTTGTGTACATCCCTCTTTTGAACCCTTTAATCTCAACCATTTTCAAAATAAATTAGTATTTAGACTTGGAGCACTTCGATCCTTGTTTTTGTTCCATCTCAAAATTTTGAGTGTAACTATCCTCAATTTCATGTCCAAGGTCAGCATTTCCTGATTTCAGAAAAAAATTGGCCACTGAAGCCCCCTTTTTGGGAACCATCTTGGTGCACTTACCCAAATGTTAGCCCAAAAAACACATGATGCAAGAATATCTTTGACATGATGATTGAATCTTGATGATGACTCCAAATTCTTGATGAATTTCTCTTGAATGCTCTTGTGAACTCAAATTATGCTATTAGGAATGCTCATTCAATTTGCTTGGTGAAAAATGAGTGAAATAACCTTTTATTTATACTTATCCATTTTTGATATCCTAAAATTACACCACAACAAGATCACATATGAAATCATTAATTAAAGGAGGCTTAATCTTGCCAAGATTTGAAATTAAATCCTGAAAATAACTTAAGGGGGAATAAGATGCCCTAGGTGGTGTCTTAGTCCCGAGGCATGGAACTCTATACACAAACTCCAAAAAGGGGCCCATTTAAGGTGTATATGAAATCAGGGTCCCAAGACCTTTGGAGGACAAAGATTCCCTAGGTGGCATCTTAGTCCCAATCTCAAAATCAAGGACACACAACTTGATTCATTAAATTATCATTTATCCTTTGATCTTTGTCGGGATTATCCATAATAAGATATAATTTATTAGGCTTGTGGATACAAAATAGAACCAATTAAGACATAAATAAGGATAAATAAAGTAAGGTGGGCCCAAAAAAGTGTGAAAATACAAGGGTATTCATTTTCCCACACTACAACTTGAAAGATAAAATAACTTCTATAAGAGAGAAATGACAAAAATACCATGCTATCATTAAGGATACAATAATGCCAAACTGAATATTGCAATGTACATATGGTGCCTTGCTTATAAAGGAAAGGAGAGAGATAGGATTAGAAAAGATCATGACAAGTGTCTTAATCCTATCACATGAGACAACTATGTCCTAATAACCTAGGATAAGAAAAGTTCTAGAAAAAAAAACTCATCCTTCTAGAAGGAATCTTAGAGTCTAAGTAAACTTAAGATGTGAATGTGTCCCCTAATTACATAGTGAATGAATTAACAAGGTACAAGAAATTTATTCACACCAACAGTATGAGAACAATGCCAAGGTGATGAATGCTATCATGAATGGGTTAGCTGATTCAAAACTTCTAAAGGTGATGAATTGTAGTTCTACTAGGGATGCTTAGGATAATATTAGCAGTATTTATGAAGGAGATAGTAAAGTGAATCAAGTCAAGATGTAAAAATTTAAGAGTAAATTTGAGACCCCTAGAGATGATAGAGGATGAAGATATTGCTATTTATATGATCCACTGGATAAATTGGTTACTAGTTGAACCAACAATTTTTGGGTGGCTATGGGCTCTCTTTCTCTATTAGGGGTTTTCACCTAAAAGGAGAGAGACCAAAAAATGAGGTGGTTCACTCAAATTAATGCAAGTATGATGGAAACACACCTAAATAAAATGATCCAAATGAAACAAATTGATAAAAGAGATCAACTATATTTGCAAAAACCAAAGAAATATGAAGTGTTTAAAAACACAGTGGCACATACAAAAAGACCTAGAAAGATGAATATAAGTGCAAGTAAAACAAAACAAAAAGTTATAAAACTAGATGTGTGCACCTTTAAACTTGCTGATGATTTGAAATGACTTTGAAATTTTGAATATGTTGATTTTTAGGGTTGGTGGGACTCATTCACCATTCTAGGAAAATTAGTCCTAGTTTTGGAAAACTGCACTAGGGCTTGTTTTAGCCAAATGGGTATCCAAATCTACAAAAATCATTGGGAAACAGGTATTGTGGGTCTCATTTATGACTAATGGTGAATTAGTCCACTTTGGCTTTTCTAAAAACTCAAAAATGAAATTTGGAACTCGCGATTTGCTCAATCTACACCTCCAGAAGTTTAGATCCAAAACCTTGATTGTTGAAGCTATAAATGATTTTTTTTGTATATTTTGATCTTTCCAAAGTGGAGATGACTTCAAAAATTTTGCAACCTAATCTTCAATCATGTCCAAGCCATCCAAGCACTTAGATGTGCAATCACACAAAGGAAGAGAGAGAAAATGTTGAATGTTAGAGATTGGGGGTTTTCCTTGGTCAAACCCCATTTAGGTAATTAAACCAAAATGAAAAAAAAGATAATGAAGTATGAAATATATGAAACAATGCAATTATAAACTTGCCATGATGACATATCTAGAGTTGTTCCAACAATGGATGGATAATCTGGCTCTTGAATGCTTTAGAATTGAGCTTGAATAATATCTTCAATACTTGATTCTTGCTTACTTGACTTGACAATATGAATGAATGATATTTGAATCATGAATGAATTGTGAATGAATAAATAACGAATTAGGTTTTAAAGGTCTCCTTTTATAGAAAAGAGTTAAGATTAAGGATCATATCAAGGGCCAAGATTAAGTTAGAAAATAATTTAATCAAGGTTGGAGGTTAATTGAGAGAAGAAAGATATGGATAGATAAATACTTGAGGTGGAAGATAAGATTGGCATAGAAAAAAAGGTTTCTAGAGAAAATTATTTAATTTAGGTGGCCAACATAATAAAATATTAATTTTATTTATTAAGAAGAAAGGTGAGAAGAAATAATTAAATAATTAAATAATTAAAAATAATTATTTAATTATAAAGGAAAGGTGGGGTGTTAAAAATTAAATAATTAAAAATAATAATTTAATAGAGCGGGAAAGAATAATTAAATAATTTAAATAATTATTTAATTGGGGAGATAAAGAAAGGATAAATAACATTTATTTAATTATAGAGAAAAAAGGCTAATGAATAATTAAATAATTGAAATAATTATTTAATTATAGAAGAAGAGGGAAAAGCTAACTTTTGAATTAAAATAATATTTATTTCAAAAGTGGGGGGGAAAGGACCATTAGATTTAAATTCTTAATAAAAGTCAAGAAAAGTGTGAAAGTCATTTACAATTCTTTACAACACCTTTACAAGACATACATTTAATTCATTTTGCAAGGGTCCAAGACCTAACATGGATGTGTAAAAAACCTCATAACACTATCTACCAAAATGAAAATATGTCCAATTTATCATTAATTATTCCCATATCAAGCAAGAGATCCTTTTTTCTAGGGTACATTTAGTCCCAAATTTAGTGACAGGATGAACTTGCTTCAAACTCACACTAAAGTAGACATTCAAGAGGGGTCCAATTGTACCAATTCTGATGGTCTAGGATAACAAAGATCAAGGAAGCTGCCAAGTCCCTAAGATCCAAGATCCTAAGTCAAACTGACATAACCACAAGAGGAAATACACAAGGTGTATAATATGTAACAAAACAAGATACACAATCATGTAATGTCAAGAACTAAATATAAATAAGAATGAGGTGGAAAAGATGCACTCACTCTGGGGCCACAGAACCTCAAGTCATCCACGGGGTGAGTTGTCCCAATGTAGTGGTTAAGTGAGAAATTCATGCCATTGTGTCGAATTCCCACCATATAATGAGAAAGTCATGCCAGTGTGTTGGCTTCCCATTATACAAACACTGATAACTTTGATAAGGCACCACAATGCAAATGCTTTTTGTAATTTTTTTTGAATATTATGTAAAGAATTTTGTTAAAGGGGATTTTTCTTTGTTCATGTAAGGTCTTCTTCTTAGGGAGCATTGTGCCTAATGTCTCCAAGAGAGGACAAGTCAAAGTGGAAGATTGTTTCCCATGGGATGCCTTGTTTGCATTAGGCCATGTTAGTTGATTGTACAATCTTGGATAGCATAAAGCCCAATGAAACCACCAAGAAGAGGACACATCACAAGAAAAAAAGGAAAGTCACGTCATGAATTTTTTGTCAAAATATGTCATCTATGTATGCCCCCACTTTAAAGCAGTTGCTAACACCATCACTGTGAACAATTGCTTTAAAGTAGCCAATGAAAAATTGAAGAAGACATGAGAGCTAACTTGGAAATCCCTATGCCAAGTCATATGTTTCCGGATTGAGCTACATCATGAATAAGTATTGGGTGCTGCCACAATAGTGGTTTACACTTTTTGGGAGATTGTGATTTTTGTTGAAATCACACATTTTTAGAAAATATAATGATTTAAGCATTGAAAGTTTCATTTAAAGGGTTCCAATTGAAGAGGGTTTTATCAAACCACCTTATACCAAGCCCCCTTGGATAGAACCCCGCTAGTTTTAAACCATACCTATAACGAAGTCTCCTTTACACCTATCAAAATGTTGATAAAAAACCACTTTTTATTTACCTTTTGGGGGATCAAATGAATTTATTTTAAATTTTTATTTTAAGTATGTAGTCCTTATTATAAGCTTCCAAAAAAGTATAATTTAAATTAAATTAAATTTTATTATTATATATTTATTTTTTATTTCTTTTGAATGTATGTTTTTCATCAAAATCAAGCTCTTTGTTCTATACTTGGAAAAATAGAATATTATCAAGAAAAATTTTTGAAAGATATGAGTGCACTAGATATTGAAGTCCTTGATCCAACAAAAAATTGTCTGAATTGTGATACATACAAAAAATTTATGTGTTATAATCGGGCCCACCCATGTCCTAATTGTACTGGCTCTCGGACCCTTAAAACTTGATTTCAAGGAAAAAATATTCAATAAAAAACTATGAAACCAATTGGAAGCACTATATATAATAGATACAAATCTAAATTATATATAAAATAATTTTATCCTTCATGGAAAAGGTTGCGTGTTATAACGGTGAGAGTCACTCCTTAAAATGGTGCTTAATTTAAAAACTAGTTTTCGAAGGAGATGGATAAAGAAGTGCAATATGATTCTAAATTTTTTGAAAAAATATATATTTAGAATCTGTAAAAAAAATGTCACAAATCACTAGTTTGCATCATCTTCAAATTCATCATGGTTTAGCCATTATAGGTGTCTGAAAGTGAAGATATAGTTAGGAAAAAATAGTTTAGTGTTTAGTTTGGCCAAAAATTGTAAACCAGTATTGTGGGATCACCCTATATCACATGCAAGTCAACTTAAGGCATATTTTCCACATCTCAAGCTTGCTCTTATATGTTCATGAAAGGTTAACGACTAGCCAAAAGAGACAACTAAAAGTGACATACGAGAACAAGGCTACTTAACCCCAAGTTGTTGCCACTTAGTGTAGGACAAGGATGAGCCTGGAATGGATGATGAGAAGATGCCCCTTGTGATGAATGTAAAACATGCAATAGTGAGTATGCTATTATCCTACAACTATTACATGACAAGGAGCAACAACTAGTGTTATTTATGTTTATAAGTAAACAAAGTTTCTACTTGATACATGTAATGAGATATCTATTAGTTTAGGATGTACCAAGGTTAAAGTTGTCTTGGAAGAATATTTTGTGATAGTATTGATGTTGAGTGAAGAGTTGCTTAATAGGTTGATTTCTTTGAAAGTAAAATCACAAATATTATGATGTGGGTCTTGTGTTTTAGGCTCTATAGGGGTATGGAAACCTTGTTCTATAGCATCACATTCTTTCTTAGGTTGGTTCATAATTCTTCTAGGTTCTATTGATGTGTTTTTTATGCACTTCTCAACACAAGTAGTGCATAGGTGCATTACCTCAATGTCAGGTCTCTAATGTCAGGTCTTGACAGTGTTTGGAATATCTCAGTTGATTTATGTAATTTGTTGGAATCACAAGGTGGACTTACGGATAAGTAACGAAGTGGGGAAGTTGGATTCTTGAAACAGAGTTCTTAAGATTGTAGAGTTGTTATTTATTTGTTGTAGGTTCAAACAGTAGTCTTGAACTCCATTTTTTCATTGGATTTAGCTTTACAATGTGCAATGAACCTTAGCATAGGTTACTCATTAAATAAAATGAAAAAGGGCTAGGGAAGAGAGGAGGTTCCTGAATCTATAACTAATTGTGAATAGTGATGATGGAGTTCCTGCAATGGACAGCTTCTTGGAAACAATATTCCACTTAACCAGAGATCTCATAGTCTAATGGAATTTGTGCTATCTTCTAAGGTCTACAAATGTTTCATCTTTCATTCACCATGTGCATGCATGAACAAAGATAAAAGTTTTCGAGCAACTTTGAATTCAAGCCTAGACTAACTTTACAAAACTATCTACCATCAACAAACAACAAAAAGTATGGACTAAGAAGTCATCTACACAATAGGAATTTTCACAATCACAGTACAACATTCCTAAAATCTACCAAAGCAAGAAAATAGTTAACTAGAACAGCAATAAAACCTAAGTTATACATCTAACAATGGAGGTTGAATCAAGCAACATGTGAGAAACTCAGAAAATGTACCAAGTCAATGTATTTTCATTATAAATTTCTGTAGTATGTCTTTACAACAACTCAACTCTCTTTGCAAATGAGAGGAGATCCCTATTTATAGTGACCAAAAAGTCAAATGAATGAGCAAGATTCATTACAAAATAGGGTTTCACCTACTCCCAATGCATCACAATTTAAAATTACATTTTGTGCCATTCCCTATTTTGTCTTCTAGTGATAGCACTGTAGCATTTTGTCTGTTAGTTGATTGTTGTTTTACTATATCTACTCTTTAGGGAGCTCTTTTATCATTAACATGGTTGTCCTCCTGCTTCTTGGATGCTGCATATTCTATGAACTTGAGGATGACCACCTAGAGCTTGTCCAATTCAATAATCTCATACCTTAGCACTTGGTAGCTCCACTCCTTTGGGTTATCCTCCAACCTTTTCCAATCCTCGTTGTATTTTATACCTTGATCTCTGAATAGCTCTGATTGGTCGAATGCACATGCAACAAAACTCATAAATTATATTGTTATTTTGTTAGACATCCCGTCCTCCATTTTCTTCTGGAAGTAGGGATTCACCTTCTCTAGATCCATCTACAATGTGGGCATATCATATTCTGTCATCATCTTGAGATAAGGAGTGCATTCTGCCCTGATTTCCTTTATCCATTCTATATCCGGATCCACCTTGCTCATTATTTGCTCTGACCTTTCCTTCCTATTGCCAAAGTCCCACCGCCATACATCCATCAGCCAGTGATTATCCTTCTTAAATGCAAGCTCCTTTTCCCACGTGGGTTCTGGCAATTGAAGGATAGCCTTGATATTTGGAAAGGTGGAGTTGTATGCTATAGGGAAGTCAATGCATAGCCTCTTGGTGCCCTCCAAGGATTACTGCAGGTCCAAGAACTTCTTGGCTGTCCAAATAGCCCGGTTAATCCCTATGTCTCTGACGTATAACACTTGTCAGAACCAGTCTTCCATAGTCCTCTCTAAGTTCTTTCTTCTCTCCATCTTATCAATTTTCTCTTTGGACAACAATTGGGGCGCGGTTGTGGATGTGGTAGATAGGTCGTCCATTGATGACCACTGCTAGATGTAATCTGTTAAAGTAGCCACTTGTGCTTTAAGCTCATCTTTTGAAACCTTGTCCTTCCTTATCAAATGTACCACCATGGCCACTAACTCCTCAAGATGCCTGACTTTCTATTCTCTGGTGGTGGTCCCCAAGTTGATGGAAAAGATGCTGTAAGTTATCCCCTCCTGACCTACCACAAGCATGGCTACTTGCACAGTTCAAGACCCAGAAGCATCCATCATTACCTTGGATTAGATTTTGGGCTTCTTCTCCTTCTTTGCCATGATTTGAGCTCGGGCTAAGATAGCCTCTAGTCTCGCTCTTGGGTCCTTTAGTACAATGGTTTTTCTTTCAAGCTACTTCTCTAACCACTCGGGCACAACAGTCCTACCCTTAGGTGACCCATGATCACCCTCGCCTCTCTCGGTAAAAGCCCTTGCTTCCTTACCTTCTAGAGTTCTTCCCTCTTTCCTGGTTGCATCTCCCTCTTCTTTGTTGGAGTCTGAGACAAACATGAGGTGTTTGATAGGAAGCCTCGCGAAGAGTTGCTGCATAGGACTTTCTTTCTTTGCTGTCTATTCTCCTTTATTTTCCTCAGTACGCTCAACTTCATGCATAGGTTCCTTGGATTGCTTGACTTCGAGGCTCTTAACAACTTGGGTTCCACTCTCAGGAAAATCTTCTCTTGGACTATCTTCTGGTGGTTGTCCTTCTTCATCATAGGGTGACCTTTCTACTCCTGTCTCAGTGTTCTTCAGCCACCAGGCCAACTCTTCCTAAAGATCATCATCAAAGGTTTGCACGATTACCTTACCACTTGATAGGAAGGCTACAGGAATCAATCACACTGACTTAGAGGCTGCAGGAAGCAATCACAGATTCCCACACTAGGCCTTGTCATAGACCTCCTTGGTGAAATTTCTATTCCACCCTAACCTATAGGAACTCTACCTTGTATAAGTTCCCCTGGTTCTCCTGCCAACCTCACTATCTTGACAAACTTTGAACAACCAAACCATTCCCTGGTTCCATGCTTCACTCTCCTTTGTCCCTTAATCTTCCCTAAAGACCAAATAAACTCAACCTTCTTCTAGGTTCTTGTAGGGGTTAGAAAAGGTTACAAAGAATTCAAAATGGCTTGCCTATGGTTCTTAGACAACCACAAGTTTCTATCTTACCATCACTTTCACAAAATGCTTTCCTAGGGTTTGAAAAGGCAAGTAGCCTTTGAGCCCCTATTAGGTCTCCAATTCTAAGAAATCTGGCTATTGTTCTTGATTTTGCAAAACAAACCGCAATATTTTTCTTGGATTCTCATTCCATATGGCTACCTCTCAAGGAATTTTGGGGTTTTGAGGCTCAGCAAGCTGTACAATGCATTATTCTTAGAAAAGAGTCTAAACTAGGGTTTCTAAACTGCTCAGAACTAGTTTTAGGACTGGTGAAAAGTTCTCGTCCTAAATGGATTGATAGGCTCTCCTCCTTGTCACCATACATGGACAAGACCTTCCCCTAAATTCTCCAAAAATAATTTTTCAAAAAAATTTTCTCCCTTGAAAGTTATCAACATTGTCCTATAGCCTCTCCTAGTCGGGCTCTTCATTGGCTCGCCTAGGGCAAGGCTTTTCTCCTAGCTCCTACAACCATAGAAAACCTAACACCTACCATATTTACAAGCATAGAACCTAGGAAAATTTCCCAAAGAAAATCTAACACCTACCATATTTACAAGCATAGAGCCTGGTCACATTTCCCAAGAGGCCGTACAAATTGTATGGAGGGAAGGTGCTCTAGAGCTCCATTATTTCAAACTGCCTGTTTAGGCTTGGAATTGACAAGAAAACAAAGTATTTACAGATAAAAGAAGAAAAGGGTATACAAAGAAAAAAATATGTCACTTCAAGCTTATACAATGTAAATACTACATACTACAAACAAGAAGACAACAGAGCTACACCATTAAAGTTCAGTTTTTAACACAAAAATGTAGAAAAACTGTCTTTGTACGCTATTTTTTTCAATTTTTAGATATGTTACACAATAAAAATGCATCTAACCCTACCTCAGGGTTGATACATGCCTTAAATAGGCTTCCAAAGTTGTTTAGATGCTTGGGTCGGGCCTCTAGATGACCTAAAAACAACCTTTGTAAAACCCTCTGTGTTTTCAAACACCTTGCCAACACTAGACAACTTAACATAATGATGTTGTAAAGCTATTGAGAACTTGTCACCTTCTTTCCCACATTTAAAAAAAAACCCTAAGCACCTAGAATAATGGTCAACATGAACTTATGATAGCACAACAAAATTAAGAACTTCAAACAAAATTTCAACAATAGACCTTTCCCAGGTGCTCCAGCACCATTCTCCCCCTCTCAACTCAAACAACTAAGGAGATTTAGGAGAGATCAGAGACATATCAATGCATTTATTCTTAAAATCTACTTCTTCTACCCAGGTAGCTTTAGATTCATGCTTATCCTTCCATTTTACAAGATGCTCCATGTACACCTTGTGCCTTGTAGCCTTTTTCACTCTCGACTCCAAGATTTTCTCTGATTGTAGCTTGTCTTGATGAGGGAAGGGTACATTGTTCATGTCCCAGAGAACTTCCTAACTATTTTGGTCCCCATCCTTGACTGATCCCTTCTACTTGGTCAAGTCAGCTACATTGAAAACTGGAGAGATGCCCAAATCTGATGGTAACTCCACCTTGTATACATTCTTGCCATATTTGGCCAATACCTTGCATGGAACCACTCTTTTCATCTGTAACTTGGTGGCCATTCCTTTCTGCAATCTAGATTTTTTGAGGTGGACCATAACATAGTCACCAACTACAAATTGTACATCCTTCCTTGACAAATCAACATTCTCCTTCAACCTTTGGGTTGTTGCTGTGACTATTTTCTTGACCTGTTCATGAATTTCCTTCATGGTCTGAGTGAAGTCTTCAACATGTCCACTCCTGTTCTCCATATATCCAAGGTCTTGAAGTTCACAAATGCCTCTTGGGTGCATTCCATACACAACCTTAAAAGGACATTTCCCTGTAGTTCTATTAACACTGTCATTGTAAGCATATTCAGCTTGGGAGATAACCATATCCCATGTTTTTCCATATTCTTTAGTTAAGCACCTTAAAAGATTACCCAACACTCTGTTAACCACCTCTATTTGACCATCGGTTTGAGGATGGTAAGCTAATCCGAATGATAGATTTGTACCTATTCTACTCCATAGAGTCTTCCAAAAATGACTCATGAACTTCACATCTCAGTCAAAAACAATGCTTAGAGGCAAGCCATGGATCCTTACAACCTCCTTGAAGAAAAGATGAGCTATGTAGCTTGCATCATGAGTAGTTTTGCAGGGAATGAAGTGACTCATCTTGCTAAATCTGTCCACTACTACATAAACACTATCAAAACCAGTCTTGGTCTTAGGAGGACCTACCATAAAATCCATGCTCACACACTCCCATGGTCTATTAGGAATGGGCAGGGGTTGATACAAACCAACATTGCTAGCTCCTCCCTTAGCTTTCATGCATAAAACACACTATTTCACATATTTTTTGACACCTCTTGCTAACTTAGGCCAGTAATAGAACCTTTGAACTAGCTCTAAAGTTTTATGAATACCAAAATGCCCACTAAGACTGCCATTATGCTTTTCTTGAATCAAAATTTCCCTCATTGACCCTCTTGGAACACATAACTGATTTCCCTTAAACAACAACCCACTTTGTAATGTATACTCAGAATATTGGCTATGAAAATGATTCTCAAAATTAGAACATGCCTTGTAAGCTTCTAAGAAGTCTTCATCTTCACCATAGAGGTCTTTGAAACTCTCTAATCCAATGCTCTTCAGCTGTATCTCCTGCACTATCAATATTCTTTTGTTTAATGCATCTGCAACCTTGTTCATTTTCCCTTTCTTGTGCTTTGTATGGAAAGCTTGGATGTATTCCATCCATTTCAAGTGCCTATTGCTTAACTTCTCTTGGATATTGATGTAACTGAGTGCCTGGTTATCAGTAAAAACCACAAACTCTTTGGGTAATAGATAATGCCTCCACTTCCTAAGGGACTACACTAAAGCATATAATTCTAGATCATAGGTAGAGTACTTTTGTTTGGCTTCATTGAGCTTTTCACTAAAGAAAGCCACAGGCCTACCTTCTTGACTAAGTACTCCTCCTACTGCTACTCCACTTGCATCACACTCAACTCCGTGAACAACTTGTCAAAACTAGGCAATAATAG
This sequence comes from Sequoia sempervirens, assembly GCA_007258455.2. NCBI lineage: Eukaryota > Viridiplantae > Streptophyta > Pinopsida > Cupressales > Cupressaceae > Sequoia > Sequoia sempervirens. The sequence goes on from VDFB02193867.1 coordinate 390,224,153, forward strand.
AATTGTTGA
>VDFB02193867.1:390224261-390306970 GCA_007258455.2 Sequoia sempervirens
AAAAAAAAGACTTTTAAAAAGTGGATTTTATGCATCCCTATCAAAATTCAATTTCTATCATCTGGGTATTTGAATAAATTACATATTTGGAACTAGATTCAAAAATGTTAAATTTTAAATTACTGAATTTTTTTAAGATTCATTGTGTAAGTGCCTCAAATTTTCATTCCAAGTGTGATCAATTCTGAAAAACGACAAAAACACTTCCACTTTTTTAGCTTTTGTGGACCCAACTTCTTGCATCAGCCTGACAAGTATAATTTTTATGATCATTTATGATTTCATTCCTTTGTTCCCAAATGTCTTCCAAAATAGGATAGGTAGGGGAAGGATCATAAAGGGGGTTGTTATAGACCTTACAGGTTTGATCATCTAACACTATTAACATATCCTCATCATTTACAATGTCATCTTCTTCCACTAAATCATCCTCACAAGCAAGGGGAGAATGGAATCTAGGTAAGGTGATGATTAGAAATGTGTCTATGATTTCATTCTCTTGTGCTATAATATCTTCCCAAAGGCAATGAGGAGAAGGAAAAACAAGACTTTTATGATTCTCAAGGATTGTATCTTCTTTCACCAAGATACCTTTTTCACTAAAAGGAGAGGTATCGAGAGAAGAAAAACTATGATTGTCATGAATGTCCATGCTTGTATCTTCTTCTATCACATCATTCCCACAAATAGGATAGATAAGAGGGGGTGTATTTTTAAGGAAAGCATCACTATTTTCATTCTCTTGCACTAAGAGACTCTTAAAACTAGGGAATTCATTGGATGAATGACTAACATGCTTATTGACTAACTTTTTCTTTGCAAACTTGGAAAAGACAGATACCAACATTTGTGAAAATTAATCTATGCAAACTCAAAATGCAATGTGAATGCCTAAAATGAAATGTATACATGCAATTTTTAGATTTCAAACAAGGTAACTTACTAATTACGCTATGCAATGAAATGTTGTGAATGAAAATTTGGAATGAAGCAATGCATGAAATGAACCATTGCAAGCTAGATTTAGTAAAATGCATGAAACAAAATTTTAATCCAATGAAATAGATAACTAATGGCAACAAAAAAAACACAAAAATTCACTATTTAACCCTAAAAAACTACAACTTCAAATTCAATAGGGACTAAGATGCCAGCAAGGGCATCTTGGTCCTGCTAAAGGAATTCCAAGGTTCCAGAAACTGGAACAGAAAGAAAACAACCCAGATAGGGTTTTGAACCAAAAACCTATAGAAGGACTAAGACACCATTAAGGGCGTTTTAGTCCCAATAAAGGTTTTATTTCAGAAAAATAGTAAAATCTGGATTGGTGACAATGTTTCCAGGTTGCCTACTCAGGGACCTGATGTTTAGAAATGGAAAACTATGCAAATGAATGCAAGAAAAAGTGACTAATGACAAGCAATTGAATGCAATTTTTTTCAATTTTGAATGCAATATAAATGTTCCCAAATGCAATTAAGATGATTGACAATGTACTTTTTTAATTTTTCAATGAGATAAAATGATGCAAGAAAGAAAAAATGCAACCTATATGCACTTTCACTAATGCACATGTGAGAAACCCTAGATGCACTTTCACTAATGGAAGATGTAATGCAAGAGTGAATGAACCTAGATCTAGGACCTTAATGAACTCGAAAACAAAAAATGAATATTCAAAATATTGGGTTCACCAAAATGATTAATTGGGGGAATGGGTGCCTTATGGCCTAGGCCATATAACACCACTCTTCTCCAATTATCATTCAAGAATTCCCTAGGATCCCAAATTGGATTGAATAGCAACACAAAGGTGATTCAATTCTCAACAAGACCTAGGGGGGTTCTTTAGGCTTCAAAGGGTTCACCACCAATCAAAAGCTTGGAGAAGACAAATTAACATTTAACTCACAAAACCTAGTAATGGAAGCCAAATGATGAGTGCAAATGACAAAATTAAGTAACAAGTTAGGATGTATGTACCTGGGAAGTCTAGAAATGTGATAAGGACTCTGTAAATGAAAAAGTGTTGTCAAAATATGCTAGGGAGGACAAAGGCGCCCTTACTCTTGTCTTAGTCCCACTGTTATTTTTTTGGGGGAAATGTAGAATCTTTAGATGTTGGAATAGAATATGAAAGAATCTCTGCAAAATACCACTTGGAGGACTGAGATATCCTTACTGCCGACTTAGTCCCCATCTAAATTTTGGAAATCTCTAAATGTGATCTTGAGCCTTGATGTTTTCACTTCCTTCTTCTCAGATCTTGGGTCCTAAAACTTTTGGGTCCAACCTACAGGTGAGTTTCTATGAATATGAAAACTTTGCAATGCATCTTTGCAACTTTACAAATTTTTACCTCAAATGATCTTAAAGTCTTCAACCTAAATCTTCAAACAAAAAATCCAAGATAGGAAAAACTTGTTGATTGTTAGTAAATGGGGGTTTTCCTTGGTTAAACCCCTTATTGGTAACTAAACCTTGCAATGAAATAGAATCACGAAGGGAAATGATGAATGAAAAAAATGCTATGTTGCAACTCAGCAAACCATTGTTATGAAGTCTACAAACTTGTGTGAAGTGGCTATCTTGAATGTATATCTTGACTTGAAGTAGTGCTTGATAGATCTTGACTTGAATTTCTTGCTTGAATCAAAACCCTACATCACAAACGGGCGGGTACATGAAGTTGTGTACCAATTTTGTGGCCATTTTTCAAAAAAGTTTTAAAAAATGCGCTCGCGTTATTTCATGTTAAAAACAAAGAAAAAAGTGAAATTATTTTCCTTGGGATACCAACCCAAAGGCTTGGAGGGCATTCCCAACAAGGCTAGAGACGTGTTTTTGCAAATTCTACAATTTTTCACATAATCAAGTTCGTGCTCACCATCAAGATTGCATCTAGTTCAATATTGACAGAATCGAACACATGGGTAATGTTAAGTTCTCTCTTAGCTATCCAATGATGTAATTTTTTCACTGTTTGACAATGTTAAGCCTTTCATCCATAATTTATTTTGTTTGTATGTCTGTTTTTTGCTAAAAAGAAGTGTTTGGTGTTTTTTTTGTTATAAATTAACCATTCATCAAAATTTCAAATAAATTATATTTTTAGAAACTAGACTCCACTCTACAAATTTAAAAAAGAAAAAGAAAAATAAAATCAATTATTTTCCAAAATTTGTAGTGGGAGCACGACCAAAATTCTTCTTTTTAGGAAGTTCCCACTTAGAAAATTAGTAAAAAATCAAATATTCATTAAAAAATTATCAAAAAAATTGTGCATCAACTAGATACTGTTAGCTAAATTTTGACTATAGCGATTTTAAAAATACTACAAAAAGTTCACTGTGCTTAGGTCGTACAAGAGTTGCTATGTTATGTTTTTCTGAGAAAAACAACACCAATTTGTGTACATCCATCTTTTGAACCCCTTAATCTCAACCATTTTCAAAATAAATTAGTAGTTTAGAAAGTAGACTCAGAGCACTTCGATCCTTTTTTTTATTCCATCTCAAAATTTTGAGTGTAACTATCCTCAATTTCATGTCCAAGGTCAGCATTTCCTGATTTCAGAAAAAAAGTGGCCACTTAAGCCCCCTTTTTGGGAACCATCTTGGTGCACTTACCCAAATGTTAGCTCAAAAAACACATGATGCAAGAATATCTTTGACATGATTATTGAATCTTGATGATGACTCCAAATTCTTGATGAATTGCTCTTGAATGCTCTTGTGAACTCAAATTATGGTATTAGGAATGCTCATTCAACTTGCTTGGTGAAAAATGAGTGAAATAACCTTTTATTTATACTTATCCATTTTTAATATCCTAAAATTACACCACAACAAGATGACATATGAAATAATTAATTAAAGGAGGCTTAATCTTTCCAATATTTGAAATTAAATCCTAAAAATAACTTAAGGGGGAATAAGACGCCCTAGGTGGTGTCTTAGTCCTGAGGCATAAAACTCTATACACAAACTCCAAAAAGGGGCCCATTTAAGGTGTATATGAAATCAAGGTCCCAAGACCTTTGGAGGACAAAGACACCCTAGGTGGCATCTTAGTACCAATCTAAAAATCAAGGACACACAAATTGATTCATTAAATTATCATTTATCCTTTGATCTTTGTCGGGATTATCCTTAATAAGATATAATTTATTAGGCTTGTGGATACAAAATAGAACCAATTAAGACATAAATAAGGATAAATAAAGCAAGTTGGGCCCAAAAAAGTGTGAAAATACAAGGGTATTCATTTTCCCACACTACAACTTAAAAGATAAAATAACTTCTATAAGAGAGAAATGACAAAAATATCATGCTATCATTAAGGATACAAGAATGCCAAACTGAATATTGCAATGTACATATATGGTGCCTTGCTTATAAAGGAAAGGAGAGAGATAGGATTAGACAAGATCATGACAAGTGTCTTAATCCTATCACATAAGACAACTATGTCCTAATAACCTAGGATAAGAAAAGTTCTAGAAAAAACAACTCATCCTTCTAGAAGGAATCTTAGAGTCTAAGTAAACTTAACATGTTAATGTGTTCCCTAATTACCTAGTGAATGAATTAACAAGGTACAAGAAATTTATTCACACCAACAGTATGGGAACAATGCCAAGGTGAAGAATGCTAGCATGAATGGGTTAGCTGATTCAAAACTTCTAAAGGTGGTGAATTGTAGTTCTACTAGGGATGCTTAGGATAATATTAGCAGTATTTATTACGGAGATAGTAAAGTGAATCAAGTCAAGATGTAAAACTTTAAGAGTAAATTTGAGACCCTAAAGATGATAGAGGATGAAGATATATCTATTTATATGATCCACTGGATAAATTGGTTACTAGTTGAACCAACAATTTTTGGGTGGCTATGGGCTCTCTTTCTCTATTAGAGGTTTTCACCTAAAAGGAGAGACACCAAAAAATGTGGTGGTTCACTCAAATTAATGCAAGTATGATGGAATCACGCCTAAATAAAATGATCCAAATGAAACAAATTGATAAAAGAGATTGACTATATTTGCAAAAACCAAAGAAATATGAAGAGTTTAAAAATATAGTGTTCATACAAAAAGACCTAGAAAGATGAATATAAGTGTAAGTAAAACAAAATAAAAAAGTTCTAAAACTAGATGTGTGCACCTTTAAACTTGCTAAGGATTGGAAATGACTATGAAAATTTGAAGATGTTGATTTTTAGGCCTGGTGGGACTTATTCGCCATTATGGGAAAATCAGTCCCAGTTCTGGAAAACTACATTGGGGCCTGTTTTAGCCAAATGGGTATCCAAACCTACAAAAATCATTGGGAAACAGGTATTGTGGGTCTCATTTATGACTAATGGTGAATTATTCCCCCTTGGCTTTTCTAAAAACTCAAAAATGGAACATGGAACTCGCGATTTGCTCAATCTGCACCTCTAGGTGTTCAGATCCCAAACCCTGATTGTTGAAGCTATAAATGATTTTTTTTGTATATTTTGATCTTTCCAAAGTGGAGATGACTTCAAAAAATTTGCAACCTAATCTTCAATCATGTCCAAGCCATCCAAGCACCTAGATGTGCAATCACACAAAGGAAGAGAGACAAAATGTTGAATGTTAGAGATTGGGGGTTTTCCTTGGTCAAACCCCATTTAGGTAATTAAACCAAAATGAAAAAATAAGATAATGAAGTATGAAATATATGAAACAATGCAATTAGAAACTTTCCATGATGACATATCTAGAGTTGTTGCAATAATGGATGGAGAATCTGGCTCTTGAATGCTTTAGAATTGAGCTTGAATAATATCTTCAATACTTGATTCTTGCTTACTTGACTTTACAATATGAATGAATGATAATTGAATCATGAATGAATTGTGAATGAATGAATAATGAATTATGTTTTAAAGGTCTCCTTTTATAGAAAAGAGTTGAGATTAAGGATCATGATCAAGGGCCAAGATTAAATTAGAAAATAATTTAATCAAGGGTGGAGGTTAATTGAGAGAAGAAAGACATGGATAGATAAATACTTGAGGTGGAAGATAAGATTGGCATAGAAAAAGAGGTTTCTGGAGAAAATTATTTAATTTAGGTGGCCAATATAATAAAATGTTAATTTTATTTATTAAAAAGAAAGGTGAGAAAAAATAATTAAATAATTAAATAATTAAAAATAATTATTCAATTATAGAGGAAAGGTGGGGTATTAAAAATTAAATAATTATAAATAATAATTTAATAGAGAGGGAAAGAATAATTAAATAATTTAAATAATTATTTAATTGGGGAGATAAAGAAAGGATAAATAACATTTATTTAATTATAGAGAAAAAAAGGCTAATGAATAATTAAATAATTGAAATAATTATTTAATTGTAGAAGAAGAGGGAAAAGCTAACTTTTGAATTAAAATAATATTTAATTCAAAAGTGGGGGGGAAAGGACCATTAGATTTAAATTCTTAATAAAATTCAAGAAAAGTGTGAAAGTCATTTACAATTCTTTACAACACCTTTACAAGACATACATTTAATTCATTTTGCAAGGGTCCAAGACCCAACATGGATGTGTAAAACACCTCATAACACTATCTACCAAGATGAAATTATGTCCAATTTATCATTAATTATTCCCATATCAAGCAAGAGATCCTTTTTTCTAGGGTACATTTAGCCCCAAATTTAGTGACAGGATGAACTTGCTTCAAACTCACACTAAAGTAGACATTCAAGAGGGGTCCAATTGTACCAATTCTGATGGTCTAGTATAAAAAAGATCAAGGAAGCTGCCAAGCCCCTGAGATCCAAGATCCTAAGTCAAACTGACATAACCACAAGAGGAAACACAAAAAGTGTATAATATGCAACAAAACAAGATACACAATCATGTAATGTCAAGAACTAAATAGAAATAAGAATGAGGTGGAAAAGATGCACTCACTTTGGGGCCACAGAACATCAGGTTGTCCGCGGGGTGAGTTGTCCCAATGAAGTGGTTAAGTGAGAAAGTCATGCCATTCAATCGACTTCCCACCGTATAATGAGAAAGTCATGCCAGTGTCTTGGCTTCCCATTATACAAACCATACCAAAGTTATGCTCCTGATAACTTTGATAAGGCACCACAATGAAATTGCTTTTTGTAAATGTTTTTGAATATTATGTAAAGAATTTTGTTAAAGGGGATTTTTCTTTGTTCATGTAAGGTCTTCTTCTTAGGGAGCATTGTGCCTAATGTCTCCAAGAGAGGACAAGTCAAAGTGGAAGATTGTTTCCCATGGGATGCCTTGTTTGCATTACGCCATGTTAGTTGATTGTACAATCTTGGATGGCATAAAGCCCAATGAAACCACCAAGAAGAGGACACATCACAAGAAAAAAGGAAAGTCACGCCATGAATTTTTTGTCAAAATATGTCATCTATGTATGCCCCCACTTTAAAGCAGTTGCTAACACCATCACTATGAACAATTGCTTTAAAGTAGCCAATGAAAAATTGAAGAAGACATGAGAGCTAACTTGGAAATCCCTATGCCAAGTCATATGTTTCTGGATTGAGCTACATCATGAATAAGTATTGGGTGCTGCCACAATAGTGGTTTACCCTTTTTGGGAGATCGTGATTTTTGTTGAAATCACACATTTTTAGAAAATATATTGATTTAAGCATCGAAAGTTTTATTTAAAGGATTCCAATTGAAGATGGTTTTATCAAACCACCTTAGACCAAGCCCCCTTGGATATAACCCCGCTAGTTTTAAACCATACCTATAATGAAGTCTCCTTTACACCTATCAAAATGCTGATAAAAAACCACTTTTTATTTACCTTTTGGGGGATCAAATGAATTTATTTTAACTTTTTATTTTAAGTATGTAGTCCTTATTATAAGCTTCAAAAAAAGTATAATTTAAATTAAATTAAATTTTACTATTATATTTATTTTTTATTTCTTGTGAATGTATGTTTTTCACTGAAAATCAAGCTCTTTGTTCTATACATGTGGAAAAATAGAATATTATCAAGGAAAAAGTTTCAAAAATATGAGTGCACTAGATATTGAAGTCCTTGATCCAACAAAAAAATTAAATTGAATTTTGATACATACAAAAAAGTTGTGTTATATTATCCACCTATGTCTGAATTGTAATTGGTTTGACTTTGAAACTTGATTAAGGAAAAAATATTCAATAAAACACTATGAAACCAATTGGAAGCACTATATATCATAGATACAAATCTAAATTAAAAAAAAAAAAATTATCCTTCATGGAAAAAAGGTTATGTGTTATACGATGAGATTCGCTCCTTAAAAATGGTGTTTATTGAAAAAAACTAGTTTTCAAAGGAGATGGATAAAGAAGTGCAATATGATTCTAAATTTTTTGAAAAAAATATATTCAGAATCTACAGAAAAAATGTCATAAATCATTGGTTTGCATCATCTTCAAATTCCTCATGGTTTACCCATTATAGGTGTTTGAAAGTGAAGATATAGTTAGGAAAAAATAGTTTAGTGTCTAGTTTGGCCAAAAATTGTAAACCAGTATTGTGGGATCACCCTATATCACATGAGAGTCAACTTAAGGCATGTTGTCCACATCTCAAGTTTGCTTTTATATGTTCATGAAAGGTTAACGACTAGCCAAAAGAGACAACTAAAAGTGACATATGAGAACAAGGCTACTTAACCCCTTGTCGCCACTTAGTGTAGGACAAGGATGAGCCTGGAATGGATGATGAGAAGCTGCCCCTTGTGATGAATGTAAAACTTGCAATAGTGAGTATGCTATTATCCTACAACTATTACATGACAAGGAGCAGAAACTAGTGTTATTTATGTTTATAAGTAAACGAAGTTTCTACTTGATACATGTGTAATGAGATATCTATTAGTTTAGGATGTACCAAGGTTAAAGTTGTCTTAGAAGAATATTTTGCGATAGTATTGATGTTGAGTGAAGAGTTGCTTAATAGGTTGATTTCTTTGAAAGGAAAATCATGAAGATTATGATGTGGGTCTTGTGTTTTAGGCTCTATAGGGGTATGGAAACCTTGTTCTATAGCATCACATTCTTTCTTAGGTTGCTTCATAATTATTCTAGGTTCAAGGTTGGCCGTGATTGTATACACTTTTTTATATATGTGAGCAATGTCATTGTAACTCAGTTGGTTCAAAAATTGTTCTTAGGTGGGTAAAGGATGAGTTCAGGTTTGTTTTGAGTTTTTTGCTTATGTAATGGTGGGTAAAGAATTAGAGGAGTTTTAGGATAGCCCATGGGGTATGTATGAGGTTCATTGATCGAGGGTGATCTAATGGATACTTGTGCATTCATAACCTCAACGGTCTTGGTTTGATGTATTCCTAATAAAGGGAAATCAAGAATCACATGTGTGTTATCATCTAAGGAAGACTAATTATTTTCTTGCACCATAATAGTCTCCCTAGGAGGAGAGTTTTTAGGAGAATGAAAATCCAAATGTTCTTGACAGTCAAGTTCTTCCAAAATGTCTTCATTGCAAGTAAGGGAGCTATCAATGCGTATAATATTGTCATGATTATCATCAATTGGAGCTTGTAACATCATAATATCATCTTCACTAATAGGAGAGATATTAGTAAAGGGGAAAATTTGATTGTTCTCCATAATATCATTGTCCTATGCCATAACATCTACCTTAGTAGGAGAGATTTTAGGAAAGTGACAATCAAGAGGTGCATCACATGTTATGGTTAGATGTTGTAAAGAAGCTTCATCAAAAATAGGGGTGAGATCAAGGGAAGGACAACGCTGATTTTCATGTGTGTCCATAATTAGATCCTCAACTTTAAATAGACCTTTTCAAATGTTAGGAACATTACTAAGGAGATAAATAATGTTAGGGTTACAGATGGCAGATATCTAACAATTAAATGCAGATTTAAATAATAAACAGAGAAACTAAAACACACACAGAATAAATCATAACACAGAGAATTTAACGTGGTTCACCCAATCTGGGCTACATCCACCAAACCCTAGCCATTCAATACTTTTATTATCCAGTGCAAAACCTATTACAATCTTGCAAATAATCGTGTTTTTCATCATACTGTAACCCCCATCCCAACCCCTTTTAACAAGCTTTTAGAAGCTTCCAGAATTAGGGTTTTACAAAGTCGGTTTTCTTTCTTTTTCGGAGATTTTTCCTTTTTCGCTGACGACGCGAAAAAATGGCAAATTTTTTTTTCTCGGGGGCTGCACCCCTGAACCCCCGCTTTTCAGGGGCTGTCACCCCCAAACCCCAGCCCATCCCCAGACCCTGGCAAGGACAGGGGGCCAGGGTGTACAATATACCATGGGCTATACAGTATAGCATGATCAGTCGCCACATACCAACAAATAATGCTAGAGCTCTCAATCATTGGATTCCTTGATACCAAAAAACCCTCCTCACAGATGTGTTTGTCATGATCAATTATGATTGTACCCTTATTCACTAAAGTAGTGTCACAAATAGGGGAGGTGTTGGGAGATGAAGGGAGAGTAGATAAAGTGGTGGAAATGCATTCATCTTGTATTTTTATACTATCTTCCCAAGGGGAATGAGGAGAAGGACAAACAAGACCTTCATGATGGGTATGTGCACAATCATTATGGAAAAAAGAGGCCTTTAAGTGGCAAAAAAATCTAAAAAATCAGAGTTAGGCAACTTGATGTAAAAATTTGAATAAGCTATCTATATTATTTTAAAAATATGTAAGAATAGAATCTATAGAAAATTGAATGTAGTTTGTAAACTACTAGGTTTGTTTAAAAAAATAAATTATTTTGTGAAAATTTGAAATTTCCATGTAGTAGTACTTAAATTTCAAGGAAAAATAAGTAGGTGTCCTCTGACTACCCTAACCACAATAAAATGATAATATTTTTTATAATATTTTATATATAAGTAGAGGACTCATGTCTCATGTGATACATATTTTTTTGTAATTTTTTCCAAGTAAATAATTAATTATGAATTTTTATTACAAATTTTAAAAAATATAAAAAACTTGTATGTCTGACCACCTTAACTTGGTCAAAACTTCATGAAATTCATTTTTTATTTTTTTAATCCTATAGTATATGAAGCATAGAATGTGACACATATTTTGGATTCAAAAAATGTGATATTGTTTGGAAGCTATAGATGTTTTTCAATTAATCTATCAATCAGGACTTTAGTTGTAATTTGAATAGAAAATGAATAATAATTACTTATTAAATTCAAAGTAAAGCATAATTTATATTGGTGGAAAGCTGATAATCTCCTTTAAAAACCCTTTTTGTTTCATCAATTTTGGTTAAAAAAAATGTCGTCAGCCACATACCCATCATATTGCCACTTTTTGGCCCATCATGATCTTGCACATACCCTGATTCTCAATGATTGTACCTTCTTTTTCTAAGATACCTTCATCACTTAAAGGAGAGGTATCGAGAGAAGTACAATTATGATCATCATGGTTATCTATGTTTGTATTCCCTTCTAACACATCATCCTCACAAATGGGAGAGATAGGAGGGAGTGTAATTTTAAGACAAGCATTTACATTTTCACACTCTTGTACTAAGAGACTATCATAACTAGGGAATGCAGTGAATGAATTACTAGCATGCTTATTAACTAAGTTTTTCAATAGAAACGTAGAAAGTATAGATACTAAGTTTTTTGAATAACAATTTATGCAAACATAAAATGTAATGTAAATCCTAAAATGAGATGAAATTTTTCAGATGATGATTGACTGATTATATGCTATGCAACAATGTGGGAATGCAAATTTTAAAATTAAGCAATGCATGAAATGCATGTAACAAAAACTTAACCAACTAATATAGATAGTTATTGGCAGCAAACAAAAGCTTAAAAATAGGGTTTTCAATTCTGTAAATGATAGTTTCAGTGATGCAAAGTACTAATTCACCAAAAATGGCGAAGGAGTCCTAGTGGAGGATTCTTTTCAGAATTTTCATTTTTTTTGGATTTTTTTTTCTATATTCTGTGTTGTATGATGTAGACCTAAGATGTAAATACAAAATTTCAAAAAAAATTAATGATTTGAGATGCAAAAATGCAACCTATATGCACTTTCACTAATGCAAAATTTGAAACCCTAGAATACAACTTAACTAATGCAAAATGCAATGCAAGCTAATTCTAGGATGATGATGGACTCCAAATCAGACAAAAAGGTATTCAAAAAGTAGGTTCACCAAAATGAACCAACATTTTTTGCGTGACTATGGGTTCTCTTGCTCGATTAGGGGTTTTAACCTAAAAGGAGAGAGATAGCCCAAAAACTGTGGTGGATCACTCAAAATAATGCAAGTATGATAAAAATACCTCTAAATAAAATGATCCAAATGAAACAAACTAATAAAAGAGATTGACTATATTTGCAAAAATAAAGAAATATGAAGTGTTTGAAAACATAGTGTTGTATAGAAAAAGACCTAGAAAGATGAATAGAAATGCAAGTAAAACAAAATAGAAAGTTGTAAAACTAGATGTGTACACCTATAAACTTGTTGAGGAATGGAAATGATTTTGAAATTCTGAAGATGCTGATTTTTAGTCCTGGTGGGGCTCATTTGCCATTCTGGGCGAATCATTCCTATTTCTGGAAAATTGCACCAAGGCCCATTTTAGCCAAATGGGTATCAAAATCTACAAAAATATTTGGGAATCAGGTGGGTATGTGTAGGATCATCATGGAAAAGACATGCCCTTCAGTGGCAAAAAATTCAAAAAAATCAGAGTTAGGCAACTTGACATAAATTTTTGAATAAGATATCTATATTATTTAAAAAATATGTAAGAATAGAATCTATAGAAAATTGAATGTAGTTTATAAACTACTAGTTTTATTTTTTAAAAAAAACTATTTGGTGAAAATTTGAAATTTCAATGTAGTAGTTCTTAAATTTTAGGGAAAAAATAAAAGTGGGTGTTTGTCTGACCACCCTAACCACAATAAAATGATAATTATTTTTTAGAAGATTTTAGATATAAGTAGAGGACTTATGTATGGACGTGATGCATATTTTTTTGTAATTTTTCCAAGTAAATAATTAATTATGATTTTTTTATTACAAATTTTAAAAAATATAAAAACTCGTATGTCTGACCACCTTAACTTGGTCAAAACTTCATGAAATTCATTGTTTTTAAACCTATAGTATGCAAAGCATAGAATGTGACACATGTTTCAAATTCAAAAATGTGATACTGTTTGAAAGCTATAGATATTTTTCAATCAGCCTATCAATCAGGACTTTAGTTGTGATTTAAATAGAAAATGAATAATAATTATTTATTAAATTCAAAGTAAAACATAATTTATATTGGTGGAAAGTTGATAATCTCCTTTAAAAGCCCTTTTCATTTCATTAATTTTGGGTTAAAAAAAAGTCGTCAGCCACATACCCTACACATACCCATCATATCACCACTTTTTGGCCCATCATGATCCTGCACATACCTAGGTGCAATGGGACTCATTCACTATTAATGGTGAACTAGTCCACTTTGGCTTTTCTGAAAATGCAAAAATGGAATTTGGAGCTATTGGTCAGCTCAATCTGCACCTCCAGGTGTCCAAATCCAAAACCCCAATTTTTGAAGTTGTAAATGACTTTTTGTGTAGATTTTTATCTTTCCAAAGTGGAGATGACTTCAAAAAATTTGTAACCTAATGTTCAATCATGTCCAAGCCATCCAAGCACCTAGATGTGCAATCACACAAAGGAAGAGAGATAAAATGTTGAATGTTAGGGATTGGGAGTTTGCCTTGGTCAAACCACATTTAATTAATTAAACCAAAATGAAGAAATAAGATAATGAAGCATGAAATATGAAAGAAAGCAATTAGAAACTTTCCATGATGATGGATCTTGAGTTTCTGCAATAATGGATGGAGAATCTAGCTCTTGAATGCTTTAGAATTGAGCTTGAATAATATCTTGAATGCTTGATTCTTGCTTGCTGGACTTGACAATATGAATGAATGATAATTGAATCATGAATGAATAATGAATTAGGTTTTAAAGGTCCCATTTTATAGAAAAGAGTTAAGAATATGGATCATGATCAAGGGCCAATATTAAATTAGAAAATAATTTAATCAAGGGTGGAGGTTAATTTAGAGAAGAAAGACATGGATAGATAAAGACTTGAGGTGGAAGATAAGATTGGCACAAAAAAAGAGGTTGTTGGAGAAAATTATTTAATTTAGGTGGCCAACATAATGAAATATTAATTTTATTTATTTAAAAAGAAAGGTGAGAAAAAATAATGATATAATTAAATAATTAAATATAATTATTTAATTATAAAGGAAAGGTGGGGTGTTAAACATTAAATAATTAAAAACAATTATTTAATGGAGAGGGAAGGAATAATTAAATAATTAAAATAATTATTTAATTGGGAAGATAAAGAAAGGATAAATAACATTTATTTAATTATAGAGAGAAAAGGCTATTGAATAATTAAATAAATTGAAATAATTATTTAATTATAGAAGAAGAAGGAAACACAAAATTTTGAATTAAAATAATATTTAATTCAAAAGTGGGGGGGGGGGAGGACCATTAGATTTAAACGCTTAATAAAAGTCAAGAAAAGTGTGAAATTCATTTACAATTCTTTACAACACCTTTACAAGACATGCATTTTATTCAATTTGCAAAGTTCCAAGACCTAATGTGGATGTGTAATACATCTCACAACACTAGACCAAGGTGAAATTATGTCCAATTTATCATTAATTATTCCCATATCAAGCAAGAGATCATTTTTCTATGGTACACTAGCAATAGAGGTATTGGTGGAGAAGTGAAAGAAGATGAGATTGTGAAGAAGGTTTTGAGATCTATCCCTAAATATTTTAGTCATAAGGTATATTCTATTGAGTATTCCATGGAATTGGATAAATATTTAGTAGAACAATTATTTGGTGCTATCAAAAAAATTTAAATGAGAGAGTTTGACAAAGATACTCCAAAGAAGGAAGCTACATTCAAATTAAGTAAAAAGGTAGAAGATGAAGCTGTAAATTAGTATGTTGACTTTGATGAGGTAGAAGAAAAATTTGTGAGAAGATTGAAGAAAGGCATTGAAAAATGCAAAGGTAAGTTACCTATCAAGTGCTTCAATTGTGGGAGAATTGGTCATTTTTAATCTAAATGTCCTTTTAAGGAATCAAAAGACATCAACAAAGAGAGAACTTCAAAAGGAATCTCTATTCTAGGGAGAGAAGATGTTCCTTGGATGAGTGCAAGATCACGGGGACCTAAAAACTGGTGATATGACCAAAAAAGTGGTTGTTGACTTTCTTTGATTTGAATTTGATGAAATGAAAAGGGTTTATTTATAAAATTGTCAGCCTTCCAAAAATATAAGATATCCCTTATTTGCAACCAAATAGATATTTATTATTGATTTTATACATACATTCTGAGTAAAGTCCCGATTGATAAACTGATTGAAAAGCATCTATAATTCTTGTATCGTAGAAAAATGGATCATTGAAATTTTCATGGTTATTTAGGTCTTGCTTCCTTAGTATTTGATCCATTTTGCTTGATTTAATGATGTAATATGACTTAAACATTCACATTAATTTTTAAATATTCAAATTATGATGTCTTGTGATAGTGTTGTGAAGTGTTGTAAAACATTTCTACACTTTTCTAGACTCTTCCTATCATAATTCATCTAAATATCACCTTTTTATTCATCATCAAGTCCTATTTTAAAGTGTTGTAAAGTCTTGTAACAAGGATTCATGCTTTTGTAGGCTTATTTTCACTATTTACACCTTTCTTATGTCTTTTATGACCCCTTTATACACATATAGGACACATTTAAGTGTATTTTTGAATGTAAACCTAGCAAACAACATTAAATCAAAATTAATTTCCGACACCCTCTTACAAGTCCAGGGTGGGACCCATTCTCCATGGGTGGTGAATGAGTCTCCCTTGGCTCCAAATTCAAAATATTTCAAATTTTCTTTCGGGTTTTTATTCAAAATTACCTTATGTCGGTCTGTGATGTATTATCAGGTTACTAGGGAACAAGTGTGTATAAATATGTGGTTTTCTCTCATTATTCACCCCCTCATTCATCTTAATTCATTCAAGCACTCAAAAATTTCATCTCTAATATTTTTTTATCATTTCATCAAGCAAATAATCAAGTACTTTAGAGCTTCCACTACTTTATCTTCAGATTTCTTCAACAAGGGTTTGTTAAGTGATAGCATTTACATGTTATTCATTTATCATTTCCTTCATATTTCATTTTATTATCAAGGGTTTGAATACCAAAGTGGGATTTGACCAAGGAAAATTCCTATATCCTAACCCTCAACCATTTCCCCCCTCTTGCATGTGTGTCTATAGACTTTTGTATGCAGATTTATCAAGAAAAAAAGTGTTGAAAGGTGGTCAATAAGTCAACATCAACCTATTTCAAGCTTGGAGAGGACCTACAATCTGTTTTCTATAGATTTGACTTCGACAGTCTGACAGGAAGAGAATTATAGATCCAGGCCCATAGTCTTGATTCCTGAATCTATACAATTTTGGGAGAGGACTGATTCACCATCTATGATGAATGAGTCCCACCTTAGGGCACAAAAGTTGATTTTGTTAGATTTTGGATCCCGACACTCAAAAATTAGTTTTCAGGTGTTTTCATCAATAGTAAGACTGATTTTCCATCATTGGTGAATGAGTCCCATTATTGATTTTCATTGATCTTTGTAAGCATTCAAAAAATTCTAGATTCTCCCAGGTGCATTATGTTTATCTGTTTTTTTGCTTCATTCAATTCTGTTTATATTTTTTGCATATCTCACTATGTTTTCAAAAATTTCATTATACATTAGTTTTTCATTCATAGTTAGTCAATTTCATTACTTAGTTTCATATACAAAATTTCATTTAGCATCATATATCTTTTATTTGAGTGAACCCTACAATTTGGAGTAGGTGGATTATGGCCTAGGGGATTCTATCTCTCTCCTTTTAGGTGAATGATCCTAAGAGTGTAAGAGAAGGACATAGAACCTTCCTCTCCCATTTCACCTCATTCATAAAATTGTTGGTTTTTTTTGGTGAACCTACATATTGAACATCTCTTTCTAATTTGCATTTTCATCCTAGGCTTAATTTGCGTCAACATTACATTAGGAAAAGTTTTGTTTTTGCATCCTAGGGTTACTTAAATGTGCATTAGTGAAAGCTTCATTTAGATTTATTTTTTGCATATCATATTATTGAAAACCTAAAAATATGCATTTGCATCTTTAGATTGCATCAGAAAAGCATTTAAATTGCCTTAAATTTTATGAAAAATACAAAAAAAATATCATCTTGGACTCATTCACCACCTAGGGTGAATCAATCTAGTTACCATTTCTGCATCTACATTTCTAGAATTTGCACAGTATTTCTTGCATTTATGTTTTCTTCTATAGTTGCTTTCTTGTTTCAATTTGTAGAATTTATGTTCTTAGCGTTTTCTTGTTCTTAGTTGGCATTTGCATTCATCCCATTCTTTTGTGGTACTTGTATGAGTGTTTGGTGTCCCATTGATAATACTCTAGTCAGATGAAGTTCTAGACACATGGCTTCCCATGATAGTACTTTCATTGTGGACCTTGGAATCTCAAGAGATCCTACTAGTATGGACAATAGTGCATTAGGCATGGATACTATCACTAGTATTCCTTTACCTTCACATAACATGCATGTTGACACATAATCAAATTCCATCCCGCAAGAAAAAATCATTAGTATTCATGAGGATTTCGCACATGTGCAACAAGATTTAAGTCTTGAAAACATCTCCACCACTATTATACCTTCCATAAAAAACACTCATCACTTGATTGAAAGTGACAATGGCTTACAAGTTATGAAAAGAATAGCTGAGATATACAATAAATATGATTCTTCCACATCCCAATCAAAAAATATTGTTGTGATCCAAGGAGGAAATCATATTCCTCCTCCTTCAACTGTAGCATCCATACCTACCTACACTGCTCCTCATGTTACAACAACCATGCAACAAGTTAGTCAAGTGAATCCTCCCTTCGTTCTTCCAACTAGCACTCCTAGTTCTTTTGTGACATCTAGCATTCCACTTTCCACCACCATTACCCCCCTTAGTGTACCTTTCACTTGCCCCACTACTACATTCACTCCATAACCTTTCTCTCTTCCACCTCATACCACTTATACCAATCCACTTATCACATAACTTTTTCACATAGTGTCCTCCATGCAACAACAAATTCCAACCATAAACCAAAACCAAAATGCACCCCCTACCTACTATGTCCATGGAAGTCCATTATCCTTAGAGATCATGAGAACCCTGATGCCACAGGGAATTGAGTTTCCTAGGTTTGAGAAGTATGGTGGTCAAGGAGACCCTACCAATCACATTAATGCCTATATATCCCTATATAATGACTTTGTTCTAGACAATAAACTTTTAGCCAAATTATTTCCTAGGACCCTAAAGGATACTGCTTTAGAGTGGTTTTCCTCTCTACCCAATCATTCCATCCGTTCATTCAATGAATTTTTGGATGCTTTTATAAGTCACTTTCAAGTCCATATAACTCCTAAAATATACAATTGTTGATTTAATGAGATGTAAACAAGATGTGAATGAAAAGATAACTGATTTCATTTCTCGTTATCAATCATTGTATGCTCAAGTCGATGTCCAAGTTCTTGATTCACATCTTTAAAATATGTTTATTGAGAACTTGCAATCCAATATCCAAGACAAATTAACTATGATGAAATTCCCTTCATTCATGCATTTATGCACTACCTTGTGTGATTATCATAACTCGATTACTAGTTGTAATTCAAAACCCACATCTAATCGAGCTGAGAAGTTTGAACAAACCAACTAGAATAACTCACAAAACTTTTGCAAAAAAAACAAAGGATTTTTACAATTTAACCCTCCACTTCCACAAAAAACTCCACCTGCTAATAACCAAGTGGAAACCACTAAAGAAACCATACTCTTCACCTATGGGGACCCGAAGAAATAATTCACCCCTTTACCAAATACCTTGCACAATACAATGAACCAATTGTTACAACAATAGATGATTACTTTGTATATTGTTAAACCACTTGATTTGAGAAAACCTCTGCCTCCTTCCTTTAAACATAATGCTTATTTCCATTTTCATCATGAAAATGGACATGATACAGAACATTGCAAGCATTTGAAGAATTTAGTTCAAGACCTCATTGATTCAAGTAGCTTGTCCATTGCAAATGTTAATGATCAAGGTAATAAGTCTACAGCTCCTCCTAATCAAAATTTACAAATATTTACCAATCCTATGCCCAAAAATGATGTCTCATTTGTCAAATCTAGTGAACCTTCACACACTAATGTGATGAGCATTGACACCAATGATGAACAACATGATAGCACTCTGAATGTTACCCATGTTTCTCCTATGACTGCAATGGTGGGGATGATAGAGGTTGTCCCTTGTAAGGGCCCAACCACTAAATATCTTGATATTACTTTTTCTCCTAAGGATATACTAAAGAAACTTCCTAATGGTCCTCTCTACATAACCGAAAGAATCTATGATAAACTTACCAATGGGATATTAATATTTCCTGCTTGTGGTGAGAATGTGATCATAGAAGAATATTTAGTATTACATAATCTATATCAAGATGATTATAATAATGCAACTACGTGATTTAAAAAAAAAATGGTTTCGTGTGCCCTACAATTGGATTGATTGTACTCCCATTAAAAGTAGGACCAAATACATTGTATGTGACTGTTACCTAATTTTCACCTACAGGCTCAATCAAGGAAAATTATGTTTCAAATTTGGCATGCGGATTAAATGTGGCTCCCATAAGGGTTGATCCCAGCATGCAAGTGCTCATATTTCATTAGGAAAGTTCTTATCTGGTGCTGCCTCATAGGGAGGTCTATTGGAAAGCCTCACCTCATTCTGTTTTGGCATAAAACTCATCAGAGTAGAAACTCAACAAGACCCTCCTATTGTCTTGCTGACTAGCAGTGCATTTTATTTGTTTGAATACACTAGTCACCAGGACATTCGGGTTGTCACGAGTCTTTATGTGTCTCTCTGCTAGTTAGGATCTTACCAAAGGTTGTTCACAAGTTGGCATCGGGGAAAGCTCTCAATGACTAACAAAGGTCTCAGTGAAAAGAGATGTCAACATGGACAAAAGGTGGGCCTAGACATGATGTCTTGGCGACCAATGATGTCTCACCAAAATAGAGTGCCTTCACCAAGAAATGAAGACCTCACTATGAGGTCTCACCAACCAAGCGATGTCTCCCCAAAATGAGGTACGCTCTTGGCGAGGGAAAGTAGAGTTGCCATGATGTCTCGGTGAAAGCATGAAGTCTTGCCGAAATAGAAAGGGACATCGGTAAGACTCTTCCCATTCGCCATAAAGTCTCACCGACGGGGTGAGGTCTCACTGAAGTGAAGCAACATCGGCGAAAGAAAGAAGTTCGACAAAAGGTTTCACCGAAAGCCGAAGGTCTTGCCGAACAAGTTGGAGCTCAGGGAGATGTTTCAGCAAAATGAAGAGAGCTCGGCGAAAGGAAGTGCTATCGACCAGATGTCTCGCCAATGGTTGTTAGTCATGCTGACATGTTTTGTGCCTTCGGTGTAACATAAAGAGCTTGAAATGATGTCTCGGCAAATGAGGGTTGTCTCGCCGAGAGATATTTCCTTCGGTATGAGGTTTGGCCAAATGACGAAGGTCCTACCTATAGGGGGTTCCTTTGGTATAATATTTTGAGGTAGGGGAGAAGTCTCCCTGACCTGATAATCTCGCCGACCATTGTGAATAGGAAGGTAGGCTCCCGCCAAAATAAGATGGCTTCGGCAAGATATCTTGCCAGCCCGATAGGGTCTTACCAAAATGAAGTGAGCTTGGGAGGAAGAAAGGAGCTCGCTATGAGGTCTTGCCGAAAGAGTTGTGTCTCACCGATAGGGAGGTGGCTATGGTAGGACTCATCCCCATGGGAAGGATTTCGGCATGAGGTCTTCCCAACTTACCAATGTCTCACCAAAGGATTAAGGGCTTGATGAAAACTCTCACCGATGGTTGTAAGCTATCTCAATGCTGCTGTAGAGTGTAATTACATCGAGGAGACACGGTAATTGTCTCACCGATATGTGATTCAGTTTGAACAACCTTTGACCATCTAGTGATCCCATGTAGCATCTATTTGACCAATCAGAGGAAGCTACAAGCAAGCCATTGTAGTTTGACTGGTGAGAGGAAGATCAACAGAATGAAAGTGATGTGGATTTGCTCTAAGCTCAGGAGCATTCAAAGCAACTCAGCAAGGAGATTTGAAGATGGACACGAGGACCAAAAGTTAATGTTGCAAAAGATCTTAAGGATTCCCCTGAGGGTGATCTGTCACCAAGATGGACACGAGGATGCAGATCTTTATGAGGCAGATATTTTTGTATGCCCTGGGGGCTGGCATCTTTTTGTATATAAGGCATTTTTGCCTCTTTGTAAAGGAGTTCTCCTAATGCTTTTCGAAATTCTATGACTTCTACAGTCCTTTCTTAGATTAGCAAACTTCTGTAACTCATTTTGGAGCATGATATATAAAATTTACCTTGGTTACCATTGATGGTTCAATTTTCCTTCTGGTTCTCGCAAAATATTATGCATTTTCAGATGATTGATCAAGCTACTTCGCAAAATATTTCTTTTCCTTATAGCTTCATCACATGTTAGCATGCCTTTCTTTGCAAAAGTAGTATTATGTAGGTTACAAATTGTGTTTACTTAATTGCACATGAGCTTTTAATCTATGAAAATATGCTTTTCCTTCTTGAAAGTGTGTGCATGTCAAACCTCTTTGTGAAACACTTATGCATAATCTATAGAAACTTGTTGTGCAGTACCATATCCATCATCAGTATTCAAGTGTAAATTGAGTGTCCCATTTTTCTTATCAGTTCAGTGTATTACCATAGTGTTTATTTTTATTTTTATGCACTCCTTCTCCCTTTCCCTTCATAGAATCAGTAGTTTAGGTGATACAAAAGAAAGCTGACCTTCTCTGGAGGTTGACCTCTATCTACAAGTGACCCACAACTTTAGAGGTCTTCCCATGTTACACTGAGGTGTTGAACATCAAGTTCAACAAGGGTTCAATTTTAGGTGATAATAGTTTTTGGCATGCACAGTGGGACTATTCGAATCAAAACAATTTAAAGAGTATATATTACTGCTGGTTTTTGATATGTAGCTAGTAAGTGTCAAGCCTTCAGACAAGTAAGCATCAGCATATCATGGCAACTCTGAGTTTGGGAAGTAGTAGAAAATCCAGTGTATTAATAAGAAATTTAGCATACTAAGAGATTTGGTGTCTACCTCAGTATCAATCAGCCTTTGGAGGTAGTTTGAACAACACCTGGCGACTCCGAGCAAATCTACTAGTTTGAACAAGTTTAGTATTGGTATGTTTCAATTACAAGCTTACTATTCTAGCTTTCAGCATTCATATGAGTAGAGATGACAGATTTCCATGGTCACCATGTATACCCACTTTAGTTTCATGAAAATCATGTCAACCAATCACCCTATCAGCCATATCAGGCCAATCATGCTGCTAGTTTAATCCCAAACAACCATGCAACAACTGCCTATCAGCATGCTCAACATGCTTACCTCCCACCCACCCCTGCTCAGTCTTCCGATCCACATTTGGATGTCCAAAATCAGCTCCACGAGGTTGATTATATAAAGAATAACATGAATAACATGAAGGACATACTGTTAGACATCGCAAGGTAGATAGAAGAGTTTAGGAGGCAGCAGGAGTATGATCAAAAAGAAGAAGAGATGGCCTATCAGGCCTACCTTCATGGGTAGGAATTTGAAACACAAAGGAGACAGTTAGAGAATAGGCTCGAGAGAGAGTTAGCTGCAAAAGAGGAGAAAATGAAGCTTTTGCTTGCTCAAACACAGAGGCGTGACATCCAAGTAGCTCCTTATATTCCACATCAACCTGTTCATGATGAGGTTTGTAACTTTAAATTTCCAAGTTTCAAGCAAAGTGAGTCTCTTACCCCTTTTGAAATCAAGGTTCCAAGTTTTAGAGATGTTTTACCAATACAAGAGTCTATGCTGGTACAACGTGAATTTGTCCAGCCACATGAAGTGCCTATTTTCCTTCAAGAAATTCAAGAGGTTCCTCAAGTTCCCTATATTTCAATAGCTCAGTCCCTATAGGTCTCCATGAACTCTTATTTTCAGTCATATCAAGAGCCTGAACCAAGTAATCAAATTACTGAACAGCCTTGGCGGCCTTCTTGGACCAAGCATCTTGACTTCAAGATGCCAAATCTAGTTCAAGAGGCTCCCATTCTAGGTTTCAGAGATCCTCTTCTATTGCAAAGTCAAGTACATGTAGCAAATCAAGCGATGAATCTTCATGAAAAGTCACCTATTCTTATTCAAGAGGGCCAACTTATGCATGCATGTCTTGATACCATTTGTAAAATAGACTTGCAGCAGGAGGTGAACATACATGATCAATCAGGACAATAGATGGAGGAGTTTCAAAAGAGGCAACTTGAGGGGAGTTTCAAAGAGTAGAGTGTTGTAGCTAAAGAGGAACAGACCCTTGATCAAACTAACTCAGGCTCATTCACCATGAATGAGATTAGAACTCCAAATCTGTTACATCTAGCTGTGGAGGAATATAGAAAGCAACAACAACAAATGATTGAACAACAAGATTGCATTGGTGAGTTGCTGATTGATGGCAACCAACATGACAATGGAGGCTTATTTCAGGAAGAAATGCCTAAAATTGAACTTGATTCTATCCCCCACGGTGAGAGTTTTGATTTTTTTGAGCATGTTCCAGGTAAGGAAGCCAATGTTGAGCTTTTTGAAGAGTTGTGCACATGTATTATTGAACAGTTTTGTTCAACATTTGATGCCCAAGAATCAAAAGAGGTTGAGGGTTATGATGATCTTGAGCAGCAACTTGTAGAAACGTTGAAAATATAGGAGGAGCCTCATGAACCTATCTTACAAGATTATATCTGGTTAGATAAGCTTCCATTCTTTTGTGCAAAAGATGAGCATACTGAGAAGGTTTATATCTCTTCACTAAGTCAGCCACAAGGGTTAGGCTTTTCCAGCCAACAAAGTGATGAAGAGGCCACCCACGAGCAAGAGATCAGCAAGGAGGGTTTAGGCTTTACCCTTACCAAAGTTCACCCAATCAGATACCTAGCTCAGATGAAGTCCAATAAAATACCAAGGACCAATCATGCACCTATGCATGAAGACACAATAGAAGATGGTATCCAAAATGCACTGGAAGTTAAAAAAGAGTGTGTTCAATATACTTATCCTCCTTTGAATACAAATGCATATGATTAGTTTAAGGAGGTAAGTGAACTTGTTACCATCTTTCGTGAGGTAATGCATTGTAATTTTAAACATTTTTTAGTGCACCATCTTTATTCAGTTGCCATTAAGCTTGAGAGTCATTGCATATTGAGGAGTAAGGGCAGCTATTTCAACCATCCTGTGAATGGTTTTGTTTGACCAGTTCTTCGCTAGTTAGAGTAGGGTAGGCTAGTTTCATTTCAAATGCATCTTTTTTTTCCCTAAGTGTTGTTTCGGCATAGTTAGATAGTTTCCTTTCTTCAGTTTTCCTGTTTTCAATAGGTTTCCAAGTGTTCTAATGAGTTATAAATAAGTTACAGCTATGTACAAAGCTGATTTTTTTTTTTTTAGTTTTCCTAAATGACTCCATGCCCAATGGACAAGTTTTGGCTACTGGTTTCCATGTTTATCAGGCAAACATCTAGTTGAGGTCACCAGAAATGTTACCCAATTTTCACCTACGGGCTCAATCGGAGGAAATTATGTTTCAAATTTGGCACGTGGATTAAATGTGGCTCCCATAAGGGTTGATCCGAGCGTGCAGGTGCTTGGATTTCATTGGGAAAGTCCTTATCTGGTGCTGCCTCATAGGGAGGTCTATTAGAGAGCCTCGCCTTAGTCCGTTTTGGCATAAAACTCATCAGAGTAGAAAGTCGGCAAGACCCTCCTGTTGTCTTGCCGACTAGTAGTGTGTTTTATTTGTTTGAATACACCGATTGATAGGAAATTCAGGTCGTCATGAGTCTTTATGTGTCTCTCTGCTAGCTAGGGTTTTACCGAAGGTTGTTCAAAGTTGGCGTCGGGGAAAGGTATCAACGACTAACAAAGGTTTTAGCGAAAAGAGATGTCAATGGGGACAAAAGGTGGGCCTCGACATGATGTCTCGGTGACCGATGATGTCTCACCGAAACAAAGTGCCTTTGCCAAGAAATGAAGACCTCTCTACGAGGTCTCACCGACCAAGCGATGTCTCCCCAAAATGAGGTATGCTCTTGGTGAGGGAAAGTAGAGTCACCATGATGTCTCAGCGAAATCATGAAGTCTTGCCGAAATAGAAAGGGACATCGGTAAGACTCTTGCCGTTCGCCATAAAGTCTCACCGACAGGGTGAGGTCTCACCAAAGTGAAGTGGAATGAGCGAAGGAAAGAAGTTCAAAAAAAGGTTTCACCAAAAGCCGAAGGTGTTGCCGAATAACTAGGAGCTCGGGGAGATGTTTCAGCGAAATGAAAAGAGCTCGGCAAAAGGAGGTGCTATCAACAGGATGTCTCACCAATGGTTGTTAGTCATGCCGACATGTTTTGTGCCTTTAGTGTAATGTAAAGAGCTTGACATGATGTCTCGGTGAATGAGGGTTGTCTCACCAAGAGATATTTCCTTCAGTATGAGGTCTAGCAGAATGATGAAGGTCCTGCCAATAGGGGGGTGCCTTCAGTATAATATTTTGAGGTCAGGGAGAAGTCTCCCCAACCCGATAGTCTCACTGACTGTTGGGAATAGGAAGGTAGGCTCCCACTGAAACAAGATGGCTTCGAAAAGATATCTCACT
Source organism: Sequoia sempervirens (assembly GCA_007258455.2). Taxonomy (NCBI): domain Eukaryota; kingdom Viridiplantae; phylum Streptophyta; class Pinopsida; order Cupressales; family Cupressaceae; genus Sequoia; species Sequoia sempervirens. Next base: position 390,250,335 of record VDFB02193867.1, read on the forward strand.
GACCTGATAGGGTCTTACCGAAATGAAGTGAGCTCAGGAGGAAGAAAGGAGCTCGCTATGAGGTCCTGCCGAAAGAGTTGTGTCTCGCCGATAGGGAGGTGGCTGTGGTAGGACTCATCTCGATGGGAAGGAGTTCATCGTGAGGTCTTCCCGACTTACCAGTGTCTCACCGAAGGATTAAGGGCTCAATGAAAACTCTCACCGATGGTTGTAAGCTATCCTGATGCTGTTGTAGAGTATAATCGCATTGGGGAGACATGGTAAGTGTCTCATTGATATGCGATTCAGTTTGAATGACCTTTGACATTCTAGCGATCTCATGTAGCATCTGTTTGACCAATTAGAGGAAGCTAAAGGTGAGTCGTGGTAGTTTGACCAGTGAGAGGAAGATCAATAGAATGAAAGTGGATTTGCTTTGAGCTTAGGAGCATTCAAAGTAGCTTGGCAAGGAGATTTGAAAATGGACATGAGGACCAAAAGTTAATGCAGCAAAGATCTTAAGGCTTCCCCTAAGGGTGATCTATCACTAAGATGGACATGAGGATGTAATCAGATGCATAATTAATTTCATTTAAAGATCTAAGGGCAGATCTTTCTGAGGCGGATATTTTTGTAAGCCCTGGGGGCCGACATCTTTTTGTATATAAAGCATTTTTGCCTCTTTGTAAAGGAGTTCTCCTAATGCTTTTTGAAATTCTGTGACTTCTACAGTCCTTTCTTAGATTAGAAAACTTCTGTAACTCATTTTGGAGCATGATATATAAAATTTACCTTGGTTACCATTGATGGTTCCATTTGTCTTCTGGTTCTCACAAAATATTGTGCATTTTCAGATGATTGATCAAGCTACTTCATGAAATATTTCTTTTCCTTATAGCTTTGTCTCATGTTAGCATGCCTTTCTTTGCAAAAGTAGTATTATGTAGGTTACAAACTGTGTTTACTTAATTGCACATGAGCTTTTAATATGTGAAAATATGCTTTTCCTTCTTGAAAGTGTGGATGTCAAACCTGTTTGTGAAACACTTATGCATAATCTATAGAAAATTATTGTGCAGTGCCATATCCATCATTAGTATTCAAGTGTAAATTGAGTGTCTCATTGTTCTTATCAGTTCAGTGTATCACCATAGCCTTTAGTTTTATTTTTATGCACTCCTTCTCCCTTTCCCTTTATAGAATCAGTAGTTTAGGTGATACCAAAGGAAGCCAACCTTCTCCGGAGGTTGACCTTTGTCTACAAGTGACCCACAACTTTAGAGGTCTTCCCATGTTACACTAAGGTGTTATCAAGTTCAACAAGTGTGCAATTTCAGGAGATAATAGTGACATTTTCTATTATTCCACAATTAGATTGGTTTTGTCTATGGTTGGGTCATCCTTGGCTCTGCTCAATGAAAGTTGTTCGCTTTGTTGTTCACAATTTTCTAAAGTTTCTGCTTGACAATGAGATATATATCGTACACCATAGTGGATTTAATCCCCTATCCTCTAAAGGTAACTCTTCCTTAGAAGCCTTCTTGTTTGAACCTATGGAACCCATTACCCCTTGAAAGGACTTCCTTTTCATATCATATCAAAAGTTTAAAGCCAAAAAGATAGCCAAATTTTCTCTTTGTGATCCATCCCCATCCACCTCTGATATTCCTATTTAGATGAGACAATGCTCCAACTTGAATCTAAACCTGAGCAACCATTACAACCCCCGCCATAAACAAATAGTTCACCCTCTTCGTCTGAAAGATGAAGAGATGCTGAAAATAACCCTGTCATGCCTCCATGCATTAAAACAAGTGTATAAAGCTAAAGAGAAAGTGACCGATCCCTCTTCTTCAGTTCTTTTTGTTCCTCCCCCTAGGGAAGAAAAGGAGCTTGCAGTGGACCAAGCTACTCTTAGACCTAAACATATTCAAAAGAGGATTAAAAGGAACCATGGTGCTGGGGAGCATTAGCGTCGTCATCATTTTCATGCTCGTCAAATGCAAAATGAGAACAATAAATAAAACCAACGTTTACCTTTGACATAAATAATTCTTGATAACCCTCCTAACCCAACACAAGATAGTCCATCACTGCCCTCACAATAAAATGATCAAATACAACAACCTCAAGTGTTGATACACCCCTCATTGTAGATTACTCTTCACCCTCCTGTCGTGATTAATTTGGATGATGATGATGACGACGAGGAAATTTCTAAAATAGATGAAGAGGTGCATAATAATTTAAATTCTTTATTCTCCTCTTCTATGAGCTTAGATGATAAATATCTCATACCAAGTGCAAAACTTGGTGATTCTCCTATTTTGGTACTTGCAATTCCCCCATTAGACAACCAACTTCCCTTACAATACAATGACCATGATTGGGAGGCAGATGACCTATTAGATGGTTGATTTTCATGCACATCACTAGCCTTTTTACACCTTTCTTTATTTACTTTTTCTTTCTTTTATGTGCGTATTGTGTTCCCCTATACTATGCATTTGATGTTCTCTCTCCCTTTGTGCACTTCTTCTATTTGTACCTCTACTCTATATGTCATACATCTCTTTTCACCTTTTTCACTTTTTCGCTTTCATTTTGTGTTTTCCTTTTGGGGATGATGAAAAGTGTTGAGACACCCTAAGTCTCTTCCATTTTGACCCAAAAGGTCCCTTTTCCTTTCACTTTTCTTTTCTTGTATTTTCCTTTTAGGGATGACACAAGGCATTGAGACCAAAATGTCTCCTTCATGTTGACTCAAAAGTCTTTCTTTTTCATTTCACCTTTTTCTTTTTCCTTTTCGCTTTCACTTTCAATTTTTGTGTTTTCCTTTTGGGGATGATGCAAAGTGGTGAGATCACAATGTCTCTTCCATGTTGACCCAAAACATACTTTTCTTCTTTTTTTTTTTCACTCTCTATGTGTCATTCTTCTCATTCTATGTGCTTTGGAGAATGATGACAATTTCAAGTTCTTTCATGAAAACTTTGCAACAAGAAACATACTGACCCCAAATCCTTAGATCCATTTTGTGTTTGGTGTTTCTCCTTTTGGGGAAACCCCTCTTTCTTTTTCTATTTCTTTTTCCTTTACATGACGCAACCTATTCGAAAAAATATGACTTGGCATAGGGGTTTTTTGACTTGGCTCTCATGTCTTCTTTTTGTTCACATTTTTCCTTTTGCTACTTTAAATGAATTTCTCATAGAATGGTGTGTAGAAATTCCTTTAAAGTGGGGGCATACATTGGCACTATTCATTTTGCATTTTACTTTCTTTTGCTTCTTAGTGCAGCCTTGTTATTTCATATGATGTGTTTGTCACTTTCTGGATGACATTGTGTGTGATTTCCTTCATAAGTGTGATCTATCTTAGCATACTACATTCCTCTTAGTGGCCTGATGCAATGCATTGCATCCTTTAAGATGTGAATATATTATTCTTTGATTGGTCCTCTCTTGGAGACATTAGACACAATGTTCCCTAAGTGATAGACCTTGCATGATCTTAACGAGACTCCTTTGAACATTTTCTTTTTTTTATTTTTGCACTTTTTACATGTTTACATTTTTACCACCTTCCATAATGAAACTTGCATGCCTATGGTACCATACTATCCAAACTTTTTCCTTTGTGGTAGGGTATGTGGAGGATCATCATGGAAAAAACAAGCCCTTAAGTGGCAAAAATTTCAGAAAAATCAGAGTTAGGAAACTTCATATAAAAATTTGAATAAGTTATATATATTATTTCAAAAATATGTAAGAATAGAATCTGTAGCAAATTGAATGTAGTTTCTAAAATACTAGGTTTCTTTTTAAAAAAAAATCTATTTGCTGAAAATTTGAAATTTCAATGTAGTAGTACTTAAATTTCAAGGAAAGAATAAGAAGTAGGTGTCTGTCTGACCACCCTAACCACAATAAAATGATAATATTTTTTTATAAGATTTTAGATATACGTAGAGGACTCATGTCCCGATGTGATGCATATTTTTTTATAATTTTTTTCCATGTAAATAATTAATTATGATTTTTTTTATTACAACTTTTTAAAAATATAAACACTCGTATGTCTGACCACCTTAACTTGGTCAAAACTTCATCAAATTTAATTTTTTCTTTTTTTAATCCCATCGTATGCAAAATATAGAATGTGATGCATGTTTTGGATTCAAAAAATGTGTTACTGTTTGAAAGCTATAGATGTTTTTCAATCAGCCTATCAATCAGGAATTTAGTCATAATTCAAATAAAAAATGAATAATAATTACTTCTAAAATTCAAAGTAAAGCATAATTTATATTGGTGGAAATTTGAGAATCTCCTTTAAAAATCCTTTTCATTTCATCAATTTTGGATTAAAAAAAATTCATCAACCACATACCCATCATATTGGCACTTTTTGGCCCATTATGATCCTACACATACCTGACATCTTATTAAAGTTATTAGGAGGTATAAATTTTATATGGTTGAGTGGGAAGCCCATTTCGAGGCATGACTTTCCCCATAGCCACATGTGTGTTGTGAGTGCATACCAACTAGCATATGTTTCTCTCTTTTGGGCCTTCTCACTTGGTGGACAACCATGAGTTCCATCGCCCCAGAGTGAGTTTGCATTTCTCTTTTTTGGACAAACAACCTAGATCTAATCTACAACTAGCTAGACAAACGATCAAAGCTTTATCCGACCTCTTTCCTTTTTTTTTTCTTTCTCTTCTTCATCTATGTTCCTTTGTTCTTATGTTTATCTAGCCATGGGATCTTCATCCTAGGGGCTTGATCATCCCTCTTGATCGTTGTTATTCCATCTTGCTAGCATAAGTGCATTTCAAATTATTTCTAGATATTGGTGGTTATTTTAGTGTGAGTCTAAAGCAAGTTCATCCTCTCACTAAAGTGGGGGATAAAAGTACCATAGAAAAATGGATCATTAACATTTTCATGGTTATTTAGGTCCTACTTCCTTACTATTTGATCTATTTTGCTTGATTTAATGATGTAATATGACTTAAATATTAACATTAAATTCTAAATATTCAAATTATGATGTCTTGTGATAGTGTTGTGAAGTGTTGTAAAACATTTCTACACTTTTATAGACTCTTCCTATCATAATTAATCTAAATATCACCTTTTTATTCATCATTAAGTCCTATTTTAAAGTGTTGTAAGGTCTTGTAACAAGGATTCACACTTTTATAGGCTTATTTTCACTATTTACACATTTCTTATGTCTTTTATGACCCCTTTATACACTTATAGGACACATTTAAGTGTATTTTTTATTGTAAACCTAAAAAACAATATTAAATGAAAATGAATTTCTGACACGCTTTTACAAGCCTATGGTGGGACCCATTTGCCATGGGTGGTGAATGAGTCCCCCTTGGCTCAAAATTTAAAATATTTGAAATTTTCTTTTTGGTTTTTATTCAAAATTACCTTATGTTGACCTGTGATGTTGCATTATCGGGTTACTATGGCACAAGTGTGTATAAATATATTTTTTTCTATCATTATTCACCCCCCATTCATCTCAATTAATTCAAGGACTCAAGCATTTTATCTCTACTTGCATTTTATATCATTTCATCAGGAAAATAATCAAGTACTTTAGAGCTGCCATTACTTTATCTTCATATTTATTCAATAAGGGTTTGGTAAGTGATAGCATTTACATGTTATTTGGTTATCATTTCCTTCACATTTCATTTCATTATCAAGGGTTTGATTGCCAAAGTGGGATTTGACCAAGGAAAATCCCTATATCCTAACCCTCAACCATTTTCCCCCTCTTGCATGTGTGTTTGTAGACTTTACAGATTCATCAAACAAAAAGGTGTTGAAAGGTGGTCAATAAGTCAACAAAGTGTTTCAATTCAAAATAAACCTATTTCAAGCTTGGAGAAGACCTATAGTCCATTTTCTATAGATTTGACTTCAACAACTCGATAGGTAGAGAATTACAGAGTTGGGACCATAGTTCTGATTCCTGAATCTACAAAATTTTGGGAGAGGATTGATTCACCATCTATGGTGAATGAGTTTGACCTTAGGGTAGAAAAGTTGATTTTGTCAAATTCTAGATCTCGACACTCAAAAATCAGTTTTTAGGTGTTTTCATCAGTAGCAGAACTGATTTTCCATCAGTGATGAATGAGTCCCACTATTGATTTTCATTGATCTCTAACAGCATTCTAAACATTCTAGATTCTCCCAAGTGCACTATGTTTATCTCTGTTTTTCTTCATTCAATTATGTTTATATTTTCTGCATATCTCACTGTGTTTTCAAGCATTGCATTATACATTAGTTTTACATTCATAGATAGTCAATTTCATTACTTAGTTGCATTTGCAACATTTCATTTAGTGTCATACATCTTCTATTTGAGTAACCCTACAATTTTGAGTAGGTGGATTGTAGCCTAGGGGATTCTATATCTCTCCTTTTAGGTGAAAGATCCTAAGAGTGTAAGAGAAGGACATAGAACCTTCCTCTCCCATTTCACCTCATTCTTAAAATTGTTGGTTCAATTCTTAAACAATTTCACAATTTTTGAATTTGAAAGATGCAACACATTTTATGCTTCCTAGATGATAGGATAAAAGAGAAAAAGAAAAAATGAATTTCATAAATTGTTGACCAAGTTATGGTTGTCATACAAAAAAGTTTTAATATTTAAAAAAAAAATTAATACAAAATTCATAACTAATTTTTTACTTGGAAAATAATTACAAAAAAAAATGCAGCACATTCAGGCATGTGTCCTCTACTTATATAGAATTTTTCAAAATAAATATATTAATTTTTACTTGTACTTAGGTTGGTTAAACATACACCTGCTTTTTATTTTTTCTTAAAAAATTAGTACTGTTGAATTGAAATTTCAAATTTTCACCAAATAGATTTACTTTTTCCCAAAAATAGAATAGTATCTTAGAAACTAAATTCATTTTTTTACAAATTTTGTTCTTGCATATTTTTTAAATTATGTTAATAGCTTATTTATATTTTTATGTTAAGCTTCCTAACTTTATTTTTTCTGAATTTCATCACCACTTAGGGGCCTAGTGTGGACCCCCATGATCCTGCACTGACCCTCTTAGAAGATGAGGATAATGATTCAAATGATGAAACCCTCTTTGGTGCCTTGAAAGTTGGTGACAAAAAGAGTTATGTTGAAAAATACAAGAAGTTTAGTATCTTACAAGATGACAAAGATAATGAAAAACCAATGGTTTTGTGGTCTTTCTTTGATGCAAAGAAAGAAGAAAATGCTTGGGTGATTGACAGTGGTTGCATTAACCACATGAATGGTAACAAGGGAAGTTTCAACAACCTTAAGAAGTGAAATGGTGGACCTGTTAACTTTGGTAGTGATGAGTCAACAAAATTTTGTGGAAAGGGTGCTACAACCTGTAGTGTAGAAAACTGTATACCTTTACAATTTCACATTATGTGTTTTCCCCCTAATTTATTGGACTTAATTAAGCTTCTAATTTTCCAAATTATGAATTCCAAACTGTAATTTTTATTGTTTTATGAAGGAAAAGAATAAAAAAAATGCATTCAATCATTAAATTATCCTCAAATGTGAGTGTCCTAGAAATTTGGGCCAAGACCCAACCATGCAAGGATGATTGGGCCCCCCTTCCTAATCAAGACCCAAATTCAAATATATTGCTGGCAGTATTTTAATATCCAAAATTCAAATATGAAATCCCAAATTTTAGAATCTAATTTCTATACAATTTGATAAAAAATTGTATATACCTAGTCTTTTGATTATTTGAAATATAACACACCTTGTAGCATTCAAGATCATAAATTATTGTGAAGAGAAGCATTTCATAGAATTATTATAGAAATTCAAGATCCAAGATCATTGAAGAGATGTGTATGACTTCAGTCCTTCAAGATAGCCATTGAAGGGTGGGGGATTGCAACATTGTGTTCATTCATCATTTGTTTCCTTTCTATTGATGTTTTACCATTAACATTGCCATTGTGGAATTGGAAAAACTTACACAAGGTTTGGCTTAGTCAAGCCCCTATATGGCACAACATTTCTCCTCTTTTTGAATGTGTAGGTTGCATGCTCGAAGTGGATTGAAGAGAGGTTGAAAATAAATCTTTCATTGTTGCATTTATTGTCATCAACCTTGTCTAGCAATGAAAACTCACTTACAAAATTTATTTATGACATTACGACTATGGGACAAGTGTAAAATAGAAGCTAAGATCCAACACTGGAGGACCCAAAAAATTGAGTAGGGCCCCTTAGTTTCTATTCGGAAACCCAATATTTGTAGGAATAGTAGATCATTTTTATTGGGTAGGTACACATTAGTCTACACCTGAACTAGATCTATCAGAACTTGACTATTTTTGTTTATTAGTTATCAAATAATTGAACTTATCGCATTAGGTCACATAGTGTAATTGGGGAAATAAATCAAGATCATCTCCAATTCATTCCCAAGTCTCAAAAGGATCAGATCCAAGTCTAATTGACTCCCCTTGAGGGTTGAATGTCAATAACTACACCTTGTTGATTTGCTTCCTAATGAAATATTAAAAATGATGGCCACCAATTGACCCTAGGTTTTGGAAATTAAACTTAGGGTCACCACATTTTTATGTTTCATTTTGGTGAACCTAATTTTTGACATAAAAACTTTCTAATATTGTAGTATTTCAAACCCTAGATCTAGGTTTTGCATCATTGTCTTCTTTTGTATTTCTCATTTAGGGTTGCATATTACATTATAACAAAAAGATTATAAAAAATCCAAAAATATTGCATCCATATTGCATCATAGATTGTATTAGGTTGTGTTTTAGTCATTTAGATCAATTTTTCATTTCAAAATTGCATTAAAAAATGTGTCATTTTTTTCCAAAATTATCATACATTTGCACTTCATTTACATTGATAAATTATTAAAAAATTGTCACTCTGAGACCTATTTGCAAATATGATCAACAACCTTAGACAACATATTAAATATTTAGTTTTTTATTTTTTAGAACCCTATACAAGGACGTGGTTGCCTTTGGGTGATGCTGTCCTTATACAAGTACACTAACAATCCTTTTCACAGTTGTATATCTATGTATACTCACTATGCATGTACTTGCAGATCTTAGCTTGAAATTCATAGTTGTGTATTATAGAGAATTTTGCATTTAGTTTATTTGGTGAAAGAAAGTGCATTGATTAGAATCAAAAAATTTATTCAATAATCATTATTTTTAGGTTCCTATATCTTAAAATCAATCAATTGTTACATTTAATATATGAAATTTGCATAAAATATTCTCCAATCATCTTCAACATTGCTATAAATTTATATTGTGCTTCAAATTGGAATGCATTAACCAAATTCCAAGAAATTGTTTACTATTTCAACTCTTTGCAAGTAGAGTCATCATTGTTAAATAGTATAGAACACAGTAAAGATTTGAACTTTCAAAACCCTTAACCAAGACTCAGATGCCCTTGGGTGGCTTTTTCCTATTGCGCATTCTTCAAAAACATTTTTTCACAAATCTCTGTTATTGCTTTTATTTTTATTTTCTTCTATTGTCTAATTCTTGTTTTTTACTATCTTGATATGTTTGATTATTAGGTTAGTGTTAATTTTGGGTGCACTTAAGTATTTTGGAACTTGTATGAGTTTCATGACTTGGTGTCCTATTGCTAATAATTTATTGACACATAGTTCTAGACTCATGACATTCCATATTAGTTCTACATCTGTTGTGGATCGTGAGTTTTCTAACTCCTTTATGATGAGTATTGTCAATACTAAACCTATCTTGGACTCTATTCCTGATGTTACTATGCCTATGAAAACCTTACAAGAACCTACCTTCATGGATGTTGAGACCATGGTTTCCCATGTCCTTGATGAAAGACTGGGAAAACTAGACAAGGACCTGGAAAAAATATAAAACAAGTAATGAGTACTAAATACTTTGTTGGTACAAGAGTTCCAATAATTGATAAAATTAGGAACTTTCTTGATGATTCTCAAGGACTAGAGGTTGTGTATCCTAGCCCATATAGTTGATAATATACCTACAATGGATACTTGTGCTCAAAATTTGGGATACAACCAAAGTTAAGGAGGAATTCAAGTATCTCTCCCTACCACCATAGCCTCAATTCGTACATACACAAATCCAATGGTTACTTCAACAATACAACCAACTCTTGGTGTAACTTCAACAATAGGTTTTTCCACTAAAAATCATTTTGGTTTTGGATCCTCACATGTAGCACCTCAAGCACCATATCCGCTCATAACTTCACAAAATTGTAACCTAAAAAATACATACAACATTACACCATATTCACTCCATCCCATAACATGTCAAACAATGATCTTCTATCATAAACTATATTTTACAATATGTAGCATCACTCCAACAATAAATCTCAACCATGAACCAAAACCAAAATAGACAACCATCATAATACATTGCAAAGAGCCCATTATCACTAGAGATTTTGAAAGTGAAAATATCTCTAAACATAGAGATCCCCTAACTTGATAAGTACAATGGTAAAGGGGACAATAGCAACCACATAACAACATATACTTCAATGTGTAGTGACATTATTTTGAGGATAAGCTACTAGCCAAACTATTTCCTAGGTCATTGAAAGACATGGCCTTGGAAAGGTTTTTCTCATTACCCAATAATTCAATTCACTCATTCAAAGAGCTTGTTGATGATTTCCTCAATCATTTCCAAGTCATCATTGGTCCCAGGATCAACATAACTAATTTAATGAGATGAAAATAAAAACAAGGTGAAAGGGTTACAAATTTCATAACTTGCTATCAATTGATATTGTCAAAAGTTAGTCTAACTCTTCCTGATGTAAAAATTCAAAGAATTTTCATTGATAATTTGCAAAAATAAATAAGAGAAAAAATTATATTTTAGAAGTTCCAATCCTATATAAGCTTGTGCATGATTCTTCATGTAGACACTGAAAAATTTCTCAAGCTTGCAAGCAACATTTTATCACTCATTTGTGTTCTTCCTAGCATAATTAAATAATTTTAATTATTTGATTATTTTTTAGTGTCATAATTCCTCTACTAATTAAATAATTCCTAATTATTTAATTATTTCACTTTGCCTTATTCTTCCTTTGATTAATTTAAGTAAATATATATTTTATTTAAATTGCATAATTAACTTATCATTTTCTATCTATAATTAAATAAATAAGATTTATCTAATTATTTTTTACTATTTAATTATTCATTAGCCTTTTCTTGCCACAATTAAATTAATTCTATTTATTTAATTATATATCACATCCTTATATCCATAATTAAATAATTATTTTAATTATTTAATTATTTATCATTTGTTCCCTTCCTTTATTAAATGATTATTTTTAATTATTTAGTGTTTAGCCTTCCACCTCTTCTTCTATTATTTAATAGTTTTTTATTTATTTAATTATTCATCTCATCCTTCCCTAAATTAAATAATGTTTCTTATTATTTAATTTATCCTTTTCCTAGCTAAGTCCTAAATTTGAACTACTTTCTTGAGTTTTCGTCCATTCATCATTTAATATTAGCCCTTCATTTGAACTAGGATTTCTATAAAAAATAATACAATTATGGAAAGAAGTTGTAGAGCAGTAGTAAGCAGGTTGATTGATGTCAAAGGGAGAGAATGAACAATGCAAATATTTAGGCCCTTTTCCATTTATGTCAAAGGGGGAGAGAAAGTTATGTGAAAAAGGACAAGTTATTAGGGAGAGAAAGTCATGTGAAAAATACAAGCCACAAAGGGGAGAAAGAGTAATAAGCTAGTTGAGTAAGGGGGAGAAGTAATATGAAGAGTTGTAGTATGTTAGTATTCAGAAATATTGCGCCTTTGATGGTTTTTCATATCATGTGTTGCCATCAATGATAAAGGGGGAGATTGTTTCAAGTATGAGTAGTTAGTGTTGTCATTGATGTCTGCTATTTGGTGATATTGTTGCAAGAGTGTGAGCAGTTATCCATGCTTTCCTTAGCTGCATTATGTTGTCATTAGTAAAGCTATTGGTGTCAACCTATAGTGTTCCTTTGATAAGCTTTTTTCTATGGATATGTGGTTGAGTTACTATGTTGCAGTTGGTTCAGTTGTGATGAGGAAGTGATGAACATGATGCATATGTGTCTTTGGTGCTTGATTTCCAAGTGCTTTTGAGAAAATTTGATAAAAAAGGAAACAATGTGTTACAATAGTATTTTGTATGAGGTGATGTGTTTTGGTTTTTCTCTACATTTCTTCTATGTTGAAGATCTACCTGTGCATTTTAGATATGTTGGTGAGAGATGTTCAAAGGTGTTATATCCAAAATTTGATGTGTTGGATCATTGTGCGAAAGAATTTGTGTTCACTAGTATGTGAATTGTATATTGCACTGGTGTCTGAGATAAATATTTTTGTTCCGCATTTCTCCATAGCTAAGTCACAGGTCTTGCAACTTTGAGGATTTGTTTTTAGTGTTGGTATCTATGTTTATTCAATATGGTTTGTGGTTTAGTACTTCAAAAGTTAGTTTCTTGAGTTGCAATGTATGACAAAGTTGTTTGATGGACTAGGGTGTGTACATTTTCAGGTGGAAGTTGTTTGTGAAGGATTTTGTTGGATTTCAAAGTATTTTAGGAATATTCTAGATCATTTTCAAGTGTGGTGTGTTTTTTTCAAGTCATCATTGGATTTAAGGAAGTGGGCACTTGAAAACTTAATCATGTTTACATGGGTAATGACCAACCTAGTATTTACTCTAATTGTGATGGATAATTATAGTTTATAAAAGTGTGTGGTTGAGTGGTGTTATAGATTTTGGTCGCAAATAAGGTGTGATGTGGTCCACTTTCACTTCTATCTACCACAAAATTCTTTTGGCATTGACCTAATTTGAATTTGCACGGTTGATGTGCATATCCAACCTTGGAGAAGGGTTTCAAGGTTGAGGTGGTATAAATAAGAGTTGAGTTGTTGAGGAATGATGAGATAAACAAGAGTGATTTGAATGATATGAATTTCAGAGTGTTAGAGTGAAAATTTGAGAAGTATAGTGTGAGCTTTCATGCATTAGACTATTGGATGTAGTGAGCATAAGGTGTCTATAATTCTTCAGTCAAGTTATGAAGGTGTTGGTAACATTCCGGTGGATTCTCTATTGCATTGAGATGGATTTCTCTATGTAACATTCTTCTCTATCTTCTTTTCATTTTGGAAGTGAGCCTTTGGCAATGAGTATTTCTTTCTTTCTTTCTTTGGGAAATGAGCCCTCCAACAATGATCCCTATTGTATTCAGTGTGTTGATATTACTTATATTGTGAGCTAATCCTCATCGTGTTTTTCCCTTCTTGGGTTTTCCACGTAAATCTAGTGTTCTCTTTTGTATGGTGTTACTATGTTTTAGTTTATGTTAAATCGTCTTTTGATGCTAATTCATCATAATAGATTAAGGTTTTATTGAATGAATATGGATCTAAATGTTAATGAGGGTTCTAAATTTTTAAGGTACAACTAATTCACCCCCCTCTCAATTGTCTTGTGCATTGAACAAACTATTCTCATATTTTATACTAACAAACAAATATTACAAGTAAAATGTAGAGTGAATGTTTGTACATTGAAGAACAAAATATCAGAAGTGCATGGCATAAAATCGTGGACATGAAAACTAGTGAAAACCTTATCATATATTGGAATACGAAACATATATAAAAAGAAAAATGCAAAGTTAAAATTTTTACATTAATAAATAGAATAGTACAAGTGCATGGCAGAATATCATTGATATGATAACCAACATAACCCTTTTTATATTTCATAGTAGAAATAAATTATTACAAGTAAATTATAGAGTGAAATTTTATGCAATTAAGAATAGAAGAGTACAAGTGCATAGTTCAGAGTATCATCAAAATGAAAACTAGTGAAACCCTTCTAATATTTCGCAGTAGCAATCAAATATAATGAGAAAATTGTACAATGAAAGTTTGTGCAATGAAGAATAGAATAATATAAGCATGTCAGAGAATACCATGAAAATGTTCAAATGACAATGGTATAGGACTAGTGAGGTAAAAAACCTCACTTGAAAGAAAAAGGGAGCTTTCAAGAGTGTAGAGTCGAACAATGAATTTGTTGTAAGTATGAATGAGTATGGTGGTGTTCTCATTAATGTTGTCATTGATGTCAACACAATATAGGTTGTTGCAGAGAAAGGAATCAAGTTATTGTAGGTGGTGCATGTATAGTTGAGATACTATTGATATGTTGTGAGTACATGGAGCTATCTTTATGGTGTTGCAGGTGTGCTGATATGATCAGTTACCAACTGCTTTTGATAAATTAATAAATAGTGAAGACAAAGTTGTGTGTGTGTTCAAAATGTGCTCCACTATGTGTTCCACATTTATTCTATGTTGATCCTATGCTTGTGCAGATTTGAAGAGTTGTTTAAGGGAATCCTTGGGTGATATATCTTGGATTATTGCTACTAGTTGGATGAAGAGTGAAAGTTGAGTTTACCAGTTTGTGAACTATTCTAGAAGAGTTGTTTGTATGTGGACTAGGAGAAATTCCTATACTTTGCAGTCCTTTGCTAGTATACTTTAGGTCTTACAGATCTAGAATAAGGCTTAAAATAGTGTTATCTATGTTTTATCAAAAGTGTTCATTGTTTGGTGCTCTAGAAGACTACTTTTAGAGTTGTTGTGTGTGTCTGTGTAATCTGGATGGACTAATAGGAAGTGTTTTGTGTATGATGGTTGTTGTAGTAGTTGTAGATGAATTTGAAGGTATCTATATGATGTGTTCCAATGTATGGTGAAGCATGTTTTGTGTTCTGCATGTTATCTTCTTGTTGTGGAAGCATGTACTTCAAAGTTCATTGGTGTTTTCATTAGGTTTGGCTGACTTGGTGTTTATACACCATGTAAATGATAAGTATCAATTAAGGAAGCATGTGGTTGATCCAAGATGTTGTTTTGGGTCTTGGTTAAGTGTTGGTTTGGTTCACTCTCATTCTTATCCACCATGAGAATGTTGAGTTTCTTACTAAATTTGAACTTGTAAAATGAAGCATGCGTAGCCGACCTTGGAGAAATTTTCTAAGGTTGAATATGGTATAAATGCAAGTCAAGATGTTAAGGTTAGGGATACACAAGTGTGATAAGTAAGATAGATGTGAGAGATTGTGCGAAAGTGAGTTGGGGAAATGAGAACATTAATGTGTTACACTCCTAAAAGTAGTGAGATGATGGTGTCTCCAATTCTTTGATCAAGGTTGTAGATGTGTGCAAGTTGTTTTGATGGATCTTCTATTGCATTGAGATAGTGTTCTCTATGTAACATTATTATTTCTATCTTTTTGTATCTATAGGCAATGAGCCTCTTATTCGGATAGCAAGTCCTATCTGGACAGCGAGTCATATCTTGGGTAGTGAGCCCCTTTGGTAGTGTTCCTCTTTGTAAATGGTTTTGTGATTACTCTATATTGTGATTTAATCCTCACCATGGTTTTTCCCTTATTGGGTTTTCCACGTAAATTTGGTGTTTCTTGTGTTGATATTACTTTGTGTTATTTTCACTTCATGCTCATACTTAATAATAGATTAATGTGGATGTGGAGCTAATAATTGTTTGAGATTTGTATCAGTGGTGACAACTAATTAACCCCCACATCTTAGTTGTCTTTCAACAATTGGTATCAGAGCATTTGTTCCTCAAAGAAGAGCTTAACTGCTTGAGGTAGATCTGATGGCACACAAATTGAAAATCACCGTGTTTGATGGATTTGACTACAGTTTTTTGAAAGTGCAGATGAGAGGTTAGTTGATCTCTCTTGGTTACAAGACTTAGAAAATTGTTGAGACAAAATATGTTGAGCTGGCAAGTGGTCCTTCTTCTGTAGATGAAGAAAACAAAAAAGTAAGGTATGCAATCTATAGTTCTTTATGTGAGACTAAGCTAACAAAAGTTATTCCATTAGGCACTACTTATGAAGTTTGGGAAAAGTTGAGAGATGTCTATGAAGGAAATGATAGAGTCAAATTATCAAAGAAGTTAACAACTAAGTGTAGATGTGAGAACTTGAAAATGGAAGAAGGTGAAGAAATTGCAAGCTACTTTGAAAGGGTTGATATTGCAGTAAATGAGGTCAAAAATCATGGTGGTATTTTGAAAGATGAAGATGTAATGGAGAAGATTTTGATGACCCTACCAGAGAGTTATAGGGATAAGGTCTCATGCATTGATGAAGTTTATGTTCCAAAGAAATTCACGAAAGAACAGCTATTTGGCACCTTGAACACATTTGAAATGAGGAAATTTGGAAATGAAAAGGAGAAAATAGAAATAGCCTTCAAAGCTACTAGGACAGAAGATGATCCAAATGGTGATAGTTCAGAGTAGTTGGAAGGAAATTTTACAAGGAAGTTGAAGAATGGTACTGGTAAGTACAAAGGTATATTTCCTTTTAAATGTTTCAGTTGTGGAAATATTGGTCACTATGCTTGAAGATGCCCTAATAGAGCCATAAACAAGAAGAGCAAAGACAACAAAGACAAAAATGACAAAAATTTCAAGAAACTGTATTATGTTAGAGAAGATGCTAGAATTTCTATTGATATTGAGGCTGATAATGATGAATGCTTGTTTCTAGCCTTAGAGAATAAATCAGAGTCTACTAACCATGGAAGATGTGCAAAGGAATGTGGTCTGGAAAACAAGGAAGATATGGAAAGTACTTGTGTTACTGCCTTCCATGCTAGGCAAGATGAAGACTATTGGGTAATTGACAGTGGCTGCTCAAATCACATGACAGGAGACAAAATCAAATTTACTAAAC
The DNA here is from genome assembly GCA_007258455.2 of Sequoia sempervirens. Taxonomy (NCBI): domain Eukaryota; kingdom Viridiplantae; phylum Streptophyta; class Pinopsida; order Cupressales; family Cupressaceae; genus Sequoia; species Sequoia sempervirens. The sequence goes on from VDFB02193867.1 coordinate 390,267,226, forward strand.
TTGAAAAGTATGATGGTGGATTAGTCATGTTTAGAGATAATTCTAGTGCAAAGATTGTTGGAAAAGAAACAATTAATTTTGATGGAAAATATAGTACTAATGATGTCTATTATGTTAAGGGATTAAGGCATAATCTCTTGAGTGTTGGAAAAATGTGTAGCAAAGGATTTAAGCTTGTATTTCAGGATAATATTTGTGAGATCAGAAAAGGGTCTAGAACTGTGGTAGCTGCAGGAAGAAGAACACATGGAAACATTTATTAGCTTAAGGGTGTTGATCGTTAGTGTTTTGTATCTCAAGTTAATGAAAGTTGGCTATGGTACCAGAGGATGGGACATGTAAACTTTGACAACCTAATCAGGATCAATTCAAGAGAAGCTATCAGGGATTTTCCTAGGATCACAAAGCCTACCAATACTGTTTGCAGAAGTTGTTAGTTGGGAAAACAAACAAGATGTGGCTTTAAAGAAAAATAATAATCAACTACCAGAATGTTGGAATTGATTCATACGGACCTCTGTGGTCCCACTAGAACAGGAAGTCTTAATGGTGATAGGTATCTTATGCTTCTTATTGATGATTATTCTAGAATGACATGGGTTACTTTTCTTAGGGAGAAAGCTCAAGCTCTAGACAGATTCAAGGTGTTCAAGGCTATGGTAGAGAAAAAGTGAACTTGAAAATCAAATGTTTAAGGTCTGACAGAGGTGGATAATTCACCTCCAATGAGTTTAATATGTTTTGTGAAGAACATTGTATAAAAAAGGTATCTTTTTGTTCATAGGACTCCTCAGCATAATGAAGTTGCTGAGAGGAAGAACCAGACAGTTCAAGAAGTTGCAAGGACTATGATGAAAGAGAAAAAAGTACCTGAATTATATTGGAGATAAGCAATTCACACTGCTATTTATATTCTTAACAGAGTTCATATCAAAGGTAATAGCACAAAAACCCCTTATGAATTGTGGCATGGAAAAATTCCTACAGTTAAGTACATTAAGGTGTTTGGAAGAAAATGTTATATTAAAAGAGATGATGAGAATCTAGGAAAGTTTGATTCAAGATGTGATGAAGGTATTTTCCTTGGATACTGAACTAATATCAAAGCTTATAGATGCTTCAATAAAATGTTGAGAAAGATTGTTGAAAGTGCAAGTGTAAAAGTTGATGAAGATATGTGAAAATCAATTAAAATAAGTGAAGTTGAACCAGATAAACCTATCTATGGAAAAGAGCAAGAGAAGGATAAGGAAGAAGAAGAAACTCTAGAACCTACTCCTAAGACTCCAAAATATATATTGAAAAATCATCTGGAAGAACAAATAATTGGAGACAAAAGCAAAGGTGTAAAGATAAGAAGCAAAGTGGTAGTAGCTGAGGTAAAATTGTGTTTACTTTTGAAAATAAAACCTAAAACAGTGTGTGAAGCATGCAAAGATGGAAATTGGGTTAAAGAAATGAAAGAGGAGTTACAATAGATAGAAAAAAATAAAACATGGGAATTTGTTCCTAGACCATTGAACTAGAACTTAATTGGTACAAAGTGGGTATTCAAGAATAAGCTAAATGAGAATGGTGAAGTAGTAAGAAACAAAGAAAGGCTTGTGTGCAAAGGTTATTCATAGGTTGAAGGAATATACTATGAGGAGACATTTTCCCTGGTGGCGAGAATGGAGGATATTCATATGTTTTTGGCATTTTCTACTCACAAAGATTTCATGGTATACCAGATGGATGATAAGTCTACATTGCAGAATGGGGAATTGGAAGAAGTCTACATGGAACAACTAGAGGGATTTCAGTTATCAAATCAACCAAACATGGTATGTAAGTTAAAACAGTTATTGTATGGACTTAAACAGGCTCCCAAAGCATGGCATGCAAGGTTGGACATGTATTTGACTCAGCAAAGGTTCAAGAAAGGATTTTTAGATAATAATATTTATTTAAAATTTGAAGGAACCAAAATGTTGATAGTGGTTTTGTATGTTGATGATATTATCTTTGGAGGAAATAAGGGAATGTGCAAGAGATTTGCAGAGGAAATGCAAAAAGAGTTTGAAATGTCTATGATTGGTGAGTTGAATTTCTTCCTTGGACTTCAAGTGAATCAATATAATTTAAGGGCATATTCATTTCACAATAAAAGTATGTTAAAGAATTGCTAAGAACTTTGGAATGGATGAATCCAAACCAATCTATACCCCTATGGTGATTGGATGCAAACTAAGTAAGGATGATGAATCTCCTAAAGTTGATCAAAGCATGTACAGATCTATGATTGGTGGACTATTATATCTTATTGCTACTAGATTGGATATCATGCATGGAGTATGTTTGGTTGCTATATTTCAATAAGAAACCAAAGAAACACATGTTACAACTATGAAAAGGATATTCATATATCTAAAAGGCCCTCTAGATTATGGTTTATGGTATCTTAAGGATACTTATTTTACTTTAAATGCTTACATAGATGCAGATCGGGTTGGTTGTGTAGATGACCGAAAGAGTACAAGTGGTGGTGAATTCTTTCTTAGATGTAGGTTGGTTTCATGGCTAAGCAAGAAACATGATTCAATTTCTTTATCCATTGCAGAAGTTGAGTACATTGCAGCAACATCTTGCTACACATAGGTATTGTCGATGAAGCAAACATTAAAGGATATAGGAGTGATGTGTGATGATCCTATCCCTATCTTCTGTGATAATACAAGTACAATAGATATTTTAGAGAATCTAGTAATGTATTCAAGGAAAAAGCATATATCCATTAGATATCATTTATTAATAGAGAAAGTATTGGAAAATGAAGTCAAGATTGAGTATGTGCCTACAAAAGCCTAGATTGCTGATATATTTACTAAGGATCTTCCGAAGGATAATTTTTAGTATCTCCGAGAGAAGTTGGGGGTGACTGCCCCTCCTTATTTGAACTAGGTGCACATAGAGTTGCATTAGTCCAATGGATCTACAATTTCTTCATTTGTCTAGATTGATGACTTGGGTCTACTCCTCAGGAGGAGTAGGAAGTATCACTGTTGGAATATGAGATTTGTGTTGCCACGAGTGCACTCCTAAGGGGGAGTGATCAGAATTATGTAAAAACCTTTTATTATTTTCCATTTATGTCAAAGGGGGAGAGAGAGTCATGTGTTGCCATCAATGAAAAAGGGGGAGATTGTTGAAAGTATGAATAAGTATGGTGGTGTTGTCATTAATGTTTTCATTGATGTCAACATAGTATAGTTTGTTGTAGAGAAAGGAATCAAGTGATTGTAGGTGGTGCATGCATAGTTGATATATTGGTGAGATGTTGTGAGTACATCAATATAACTTCATGGTGTTGTAGGTGTGTTGATATGATGAGTTACCAAGTGATTTTGAGAAAATTAATAAATAGTGAAGATAGAGTTGTGTGTGTGTTCATAATGTGCTCTGGTATGTACTCCACATTTCTTCTTTGTTGATCCTATGCTTGTGCAGATTTGAAGAGTTTTTTAAGAGCATCCTTGGGTGATATATCCTAAATTATTGTTTCTCATTAGATGAAGAGTGAAAGTTGAGTTCACTAGTTTTTGAACTGGTTTAGCAGAGTTGTTTTTATATGGACTAGGAGAAATGTATATAATTCATAGTCCTCCACTGGTTTTTTTCAAGTCTTGCAAATCTGGAAAAAGTCTTGTAATAGTGTTATCTATGTTCTATCAAAGGTGTTTGTGGTTTGGTTCTCTGGAAGACTAGTTTCAAAGTTTTTGTGTGTGTCTATGCAGTCTGTATGGACTGATAGAAAGTGTTTTGTGTATGAAGGTTGTTGCAATAGCTGCAGATGAATCTGAAGGTATCTAAGATGTGTTCCAGTGTATGGTGAAGCATTTTTTTGTGGTCCACATGTTATCTTCTTGTTGTAGAAGTGTGTACTTCATAGTTCATTGGTGTTTTCATTAGGTTTTTTGACCTGGTGTTTACACGTCATGCGAAGGATAAGTATCAATTAAGGAAGCATGTGGTTGATCCAAGATGTTGTTTTGGGTCCTGGTTAAGTTTTTATTTGGTCCACTCTCATTTTTATCAAATGCAAGAATGTTGAGTTGCTGACCTAATTTGAATTTGTAAAATGAAGCATGTGTAGCTGACCTTGGAGAAAGTTTCTAAGGTTGAAAATGGTATACATACAAGTCAATATGTTAAGCTTAAGAAGAAACAAGTGTGATAAGTAAGATAGATGTGAGAGATTGTGCAAAAGTGAGTTGTGGCAGTGAGAACATTAATGTGTTAGACTCCTGATAGTAGTGAGTTGATGGTGTATGCAATTCTCTAATCATGGTTGCGGATGTGTGCAAGTTTTTGTGGTGGATCTTCTATTGCATTGAGATAGTGTTCTTTGTGTAAAATTCTTATTTCTATCTTTTTGTATTTGTAGGCAAGGACCCTCTTATTTGGACAATGAGTCCTATCTAGATAGTGAGTCATATCTTGGGCAGTGAGACCCTCTGGTAGTGAGCCTCTTTGTAAATGGTTTTGCAATTACTCTATATTGTGAGTTAATCCCTCACCATGGATTTTACCTTATATTGTGTTTTCCATGTAAATTTGGTGTTTCTTGTGTTGATATTGCTTTCTATTATTTAGACTTCATGCTCATACTTAATAATGAATTAAAGTGGATGTGGATCTAATAATTGTTTGATATTTATATGATTGGTGACAATTGATTCACCACCCCCTCTCAGTTGTCTTTCAACAAAATCGTGTCGAGCCAAAAAATGAATCATGGAGCATTGAATGTCTATGGGTTCCTAATAGAATGAACACTCCAGAAAAAACAAAAATAAAAGGAATTTAAATGAGTGGGATATGTGATAATTTGGAGCATTGAATGAACCTTGATCTCTAAATTATATGGTTGTCAGGTTGATTAATTATGGAGGGATGCATAAGGAAATTTTCTAAGTGGAGGTAAAAAATGGAGTGAAATGTGATTACTTCTTTGAGTTGGATGTTTGGGGTGGTGAAGTATCATGTGCCACATGTTGCTCCAACCCAACAAATTCATTCCTTTACGCTAGATTCAAAGGTAGACCCACTTCATTGTTTATCAAACCCAAAAATGAGCCTATCAAGAACATAGTGGACCAATCAATGTGTCACACATTGTGGTGGGCTAGCAAAAAATGAAAAATAAAATAAAATTGATAGGTGCACAAATGGTAGGGTGATGTGGTAGGAATTTTCATTGTTTTTTTGGTCCACGTGGAACTCCATGTTGACCTCCAAATATAGGGTGCACCAGTATGGGCCCATCTCTCTTCTTAGAATTGAAAGTTTCACTTTCAGTATAAGTAAGCTTTGGTTTGAATTTCAATTTTCATACATTTTACCCTTTTCTGGCTTTCCATTTCTTACAATTTTCATGGGAAAGTGTTGTTTGCACTAAGAACAATAATTTTATAGGAGAGAAATATAAGTAGAATAGTTGTCCAACAACCTATAACTTATGATGTATCATAATATCCCAAGTTTGTCAAGACATCTTGAAGACTTATTTTTTGAAGGAGCTTGGAAGTGGGCACCTTCAATTTTGAGGGTTGGGATAGAAAATGGTTTATATTTTGAATGATTTAAAGGTTTTATTTCTCATGTACACTTACAATATATATGATCTATAGTATATTATATTGTACATAATAAAAATTAACTAAAAGTATTAGGGTTCATAGATACCAAGCAATCATTTTATTTTCAGTGTTGTTCTAGTACAAAATTGTTGCAAGAATGGAAAGAATGAAGGTGTTGTCATTGATGTCAACTGGCCAATTGATAATTGTGAATAAATATTCAACAAGCTCCTTTCAGGTATATTTTTTCTCTAAGCATTGGCCCACTCATCGTAAATAAGTTGCTCGACCTTTTTTGTCAAAACTCTTTTGCCCCCTCCATGTGTCTACTTTGTGCTCCCTAGAGGTTTCATTTCCTTCATATTTTGGGAATCCCCACTATGCTTCCACATGTCTACTCTATGCTCCATGGAGGTTTCCTTTCCTTCACATTTCGGGAATACCCGCTATGCTTCCATGTGTCATCATTGCGCACAACTAATGATTGCTTCCCTTCACTTTTGAGTAAAGCTCTATCCACACACCACATGTCACCTTGGCACAAGTTTTCAATGGTGAAAGATAAATATTCACATGGGATGCACCATGCCACCACATGTCTCTTCAATAGGTTTTGTATTTGGGCAGCTAATAAAGTGAACCAAATGTTGTGACTAGTTGCCGCATGTCATAATTACTTTATAAGGTGATGACACTCACCTGCTTGACCTTGTCAAGACCACTACCATCATTTGCAAAGGATGCACTTGAGCCTAGAATGACCAAATGCTTGGTTTCAAATCTTTTATGTTGCAAAAAATTGAAGATATACTCAATTCTACATCATTTCTAGGGATCGTGAAATGATTTGTTACTGCTCTCCAAGGTGGTGGGACTTTTCAGGGTATGTGCAGGATCATGATGGGCCAACAAGTGGCAATATGATGGGTATGTGGCTGATGACTATCTTTTTACCCAAAATTGATGAAATGAAAAGGGTTTTTAAAGGAAATTCTCAGCTTTCCACCGATATTAATTTAGGCTTTACTTTTAATTTAATAATTAATTATTATTCATTTTCTATTCAAATTATGACTAAAGTCCTGATTGATAGGCTAATTGAAAAATATCTATAGCTTTCAAACAGTATCAATTTTTTTGAATCCAGAACATGTGTCACATTCTATGCTTCACATAATATAGGTTAAAAAAAAGAAAAATTGAATTTCATGAATTTTTTACTGAGTTAAGGTGGTCAGATGTACAATTTTTTATATTTTTTAAAAGTTGTAATAAAAAATTCATAATTAATTATTTACTTGGAAAAAAATTACAAAAAAATATGCATCACATCGGGGCATGAGTCCTCTACTTATATGTAAAATATTATAAAAAATATTATCATTTTATTATGGTTAGGTTGGTCAGATAGACACCTACTTCTTATTTTTCCTTGAAATTTAAGTACCACTGCATTGAAATTTCAAATTTTCACCAAATAGATTTCAAAAAAAAAAAACAAACCTAGTAGTTTAGAAACTGCATTCAATTTGCTACAAATTCTATTCTTACATATTTTTGAAATAATATAGATAACTTATTCAAATTTTTACGTCAAGTTGCCTAACTCTGATTTTTTCTAAATCTTTTGCCACTTAAGGGCCTATTTTTCCCATGATGATCCTGCACATACCCTTCAACTATATATACTTCTCTCTGTTTTGAGGGAAAGCCAATTTTTTATAAGTACACTAATTTTAGAAAGACACCAGGCCTTTATTATTGTTATTTTTATTGCAGAGACTCTCAAACATGCCATTGTTTGGCCTTTCTATTCTTTTATGCTATTTAATTAACTATAGACTGTGTTGCTATTGTCTGGATACTTCATTTGAGAACTTCTATAAATTGAATGCAATTTTTCCTATCTAGATCATGTCTTACGACTCTTCTCGGTAGTAGGATTTTATGCAATGTTATTTTATGTCAATGAATGGATTATCTATACCTTAATCTTTAGTTTTTTCCTTTCTAGGACATCACAAATTACCAATTGGGCCCTTAAATCTATGATTTATCATGCCTATTTTTAAGTCTTGGTGCATTGCCTTAGTTTAGAATTTATATATATATATATATATATATATATATATATATATATATATATATATATATATATATATATATATATATATGTTTCCTTTTCCCTTTCCAAACCCCATTATAGAAGAAGCTGACTTCCTTAAAAATCCAAAGGTCACTCAGTTTAGTGCAAAAAGGTTCTCAATAAACTGAGTTTCACATAAGTATTATTACCTTGTCAACTATCAACATCAATAGTTTGTTTTTGCTGGCACACTCGGTGGGATCCAAGCTTAAATGAATTTGTGCTTAAGAAAGTTGTATGAGCCATTGGCCTATAACTAGATCCCGCACTGCAAAGAACCTTGGTCTACTAGTACTGCCACTAGGAACAATGTAGGCCGCAAGTTAGTTGGTAACCATTTTGCTCCCTCCACCCATTTCTCTAACCATGTTTCCAGCTGCCAATAGAAATTATGTGGCATGGGACACCGGAAGTCCCCTAGTAGCTCTAGTAGCACCTGCTATCTGGGCTATTAGCCTGGTGTCAGCTATGAAAGTTATACCCATGTTTACTGAAGATGGTTCAAGAACACCTGTAGAGCATCTGTAAGATGTGGCAGATGTGTGTCTGGTGCATGGGATCACTGTGCAGAATGTAGCACTAAGGCTCCTCGCCATATCCTTCAAGGGAAAAGTGTTGGATTGGTACCAAACATTGCCAGCTAGCACTATTTGTACCTTGGATGAGCTTAGAGATCCATTCTAAGAGAGGTTTTCAAATGATGGAGATCACTCCTTGTTGTACCATCAACTATCTGTCATAAACCAAGCTCTTTAAGAGGCTATGATGGACTTCAATGCCTGATTCCATAGAAACTAGCAGAGGATCCATGTTTCTGTATGCCCGACTCCTGAGTTGGCATTCATATTTTATCTAAAGTCCATCAACTCCAACATTTCTATGATGATCAAATCTTTGGGAGGAGCTACTCTGCTAGATGCTTACAGTATCGATCTTAAAGTTGAGAATCATTTGATAGATTGTGGAAGGTTTCCTCCTAAGCCCATCATGTTAATATTTTCTAAAATATCGATGCTCGCACCTCCCCAGTCAATGTACACATATACGACAGTGCTAAAAAATGTTGCCTCTACATCTAGTTCTCCCAAGGATGAAATGAGTGATCTCAATGAAATGTTGCGGACTATGGAAAATGACATAAACACCCTTAAGAAAAACCAATCAATGCCTCTAAAGCCTACCTATCAGAATTATCAAGGCGGACGGTCTTCATATTAGCAGAATTAGTACCAAGGTGGTACCCGCACTAATCCACCAACTCTGACAACAAACCAAATAGTGTCGGTACCTACTCTGCTGATGAGCGCTTCACCAAGCTCGAGTAGGGAATTTACCATGAGATAGAATAACCTCATTGATAATATCAATTCATGTGCTTCCCTTGTAGTGATGCACACATGCCCTAATATTGTTTGTGTGGCAACTTACAAAAACATTTGGCAGAACAGCGCAACCAAGGTGCAACTTCAGACCATGGAGGTTATGTATATGCCTCACCACAAATGGAGACTGTGGTTCTTATTGCACAAATGCAAGGAATGTCCCTAGAACAAGAATCTGACATTGCTCTTGATCATGCGCTCTTCTCATGGATGGAAGAAGAAGAAATAGTGTTTGCTAATGATACATTCATATCCAAAATGTTACAAGTGTAATCCGACTATAACACTCACTCAAATAGGAGACTTACTAGCAAATTAGCTGCCCCACAACTATCCAGTCTACAACCTGAAAGTGCTTTCAATCAGATACTTGGCACTTCCATTGCGCTGCCACAATATCAGCCGTGGAAGGAAATTATCATAACGAGAGAAAAGGAGTAGAAACCTCCAAGTTTGCCACCTTTTCATGTGGTGTAAAAATTGAAGAAATCATTTGCTAATGTGTCTCTGTGGGACATTCTAGCTATCTTAGAGCAGAAGACACTATTACAGAAGGCTCTTCAAGTAGAGATCAACACAATGCCAACGAAGAAATTAGCCAATGCAAAGGTTGTTGATCAACTATCTCTTGCTAAAGTCCTTATGAATAACACAATAGAAGCCCCTGTTGAAGTCAGAGATAAGTCAAAGCCCCAACCCTTCTTCTTAACTCTCATTATAGGGAAGAAGTTATTGCACAATGCTATGATTGATTCTGGTGCTAGCACCATGGTTATGCCTAAACAAATAGTTAAAGATTTAGGACTCAGCTATGAACCTATGAAAAGGGGAGTAATGCAGCTTGATGCAAATAGATTTGAAACAATAGGCGTGATCAAGAAACTTCCTTTAACTCTATTTTTTTCCCTAGTATTACTATGCCATAAGACACTATGATCATAGATTTTCCTCCCATGTTCGGCATTTGTCTATCTCAAGAATTTACTTCAAGGGTGGGTGGATACCTGTGCCTAGATTGGTCACATATAGTTCTTAGAACCAAGCATGATGCAAAAATGAAGATAGAATTGGAAGCGTTACATTTTGAACATATAGCGGATGAGGCCATGGTCAATTTTCAAATCACGCATACCTCTATCACCAAGCAAGCAATGCATTGCATTGAATTACTAGAGGAAGAAAATGTGACCGAAGACTAGAATGATCAAGAGGATGCTCTATTAAGTGAACACATGGACAACGACCCTTTCAAAAATTACCATGCTATAGGATTGGGAACCTATGTAATCTATGATGAAGATCAAGTGCTCCTGAAGGTTGCCAAAGAGTTTGAAAGTGGCCAAGAACCTAAGCTATGGACATTGTAATTTGACGGGGCAAGACGCAAAGTAGGCACTAGAGTAGGGATATGTTTGATATCCCCACAAAATGAAAAAATACTAAGGTATTTCCACTTCCAGTTCATTGTTCAAACAATGAATCCAAATATGAAGGATCAATTTAGGGTTTAACCCTTGTAGAGCGAATGGGCATTAAGCAATTAATGGTGTTTGGAGATTCCAAACTAGCGATCAACCAAGTCTGAGGAATTTATGTGGCAAGGAATGTCTACATAAGATCCTATCGGTGTTGGTTTTGGGACCTGATTGAGGGTTTTAAAGCCTTCAACATTAAGAATATTTCTCGAGACCAAAACGGCGACATAGATCTCATGGCAGCAATTGGATCCCAGTTCAAGCATCTTTCCAACCTTATACACAAAAAGCACTATATACGAGTGATAGTCCAACCAGAAATTCTTGATAATGATCAAAGCTTGCAAGTATTTGAAAGTGATGAACACATTTCCTCTTTCATCCAGCAGTCGAGAGAATTCATCGATCAGTTACAACCAAAGATTGCTGAGGCTTATGAAGGAAAAATCATGCAATTCAAATCTAACAAGCTTCCAAAAGGATTGGTTACTCTTGAAAACCTTTTTTATTGTGATGATGCAAGAAATGATAGATGGAAGTTTGTGCCAAAAAAAAGCGACTATATAGACCTTCTGGTCTAAAACAACAGAAACCTTTGAGTCGGGAAAGATCTCACACCATGATAAAGAAAGGCTCATCAATTTCTACAAGAAATATGGAGTAGTGGTCTAGTCCTATGATGACTTGAAGGGATACAATCCTGGCATCATCCAGCACATGATTGAGCTAATTGAAGGTGCGAAACCAGTCCAGCAAAAGTAGAGGCCAGTAAACCCCAAAATTAAAGCACTAATGGTGCAAGAGCTAACAAAGCTAATCAAGTCAGAAATTTTCTTCTCAATCAAGCATAGCATGTGGGTGTCTAATCTAGTCCTGGTCTGAAAGAAGAATGGAGATATCTGCTTGTGTGTGGACTTCCAGGACCTGAACAGAGCATCCTTAAAGGATCATTATCTATTGCCTTCTATGGAGACAATCCTGCAAACAGTAGCAATATTGGAGATGTTTTCTCTGACTGATGGATTCTCTGTTAGAATCAGATCTAAGTTAAAAAAGAGAATCAACACAAAACTACATTCACTACAAAGTGGGGAACATTCACATATGCTAAAATGCCTTTTGGTTTATCCAATGCAGAGCCAACATTCTAGTGGGCAATGGACATTGCTTTCAACGAGCTGATCAATAAGATTATCCTAATTTATTTAGATGATCTTACTGTGTTTTCTAAGTCTAAGAATGATCATTTTGATCACTTAGAAATGGTTTTTCAAAAATTGCAAGATTTTAGGGTTTCCCTGAATCCAAAAAACTGTGTATTCAGAGTGCCGCAAGGCAAGCTATTAGGACACATGGTGTCCAAAGAAGGAGTTTCAATCAACCCCGACTAGGTGAAAGCCATCAAGGAACTTCCCCTTTCGATTAACAAGAAAGGCATTAACTCCTTCCTGAGAAAGGTAAATTTTTTTAGTAAGATTATTTTTGACTTTGCAGGAATAAGTAAGCCAATCACCTTGATGATTAAAAAATACCAATCATTTAAGTGGACAAAGTAAGCTAGAGAATCCTTTGAAAAAGTTAAGGATGCTATTTCCTCAGCTTCAGTACTGGTTAATCTAGACTTATCTAAGGACTTCATAATGTATGTATTCAGTAGCAAGTCCAGTATTGCTACTATCTTAACTCAAAAGGATGATGAAGGAAAAGGGGAACATCCGGTGGCATTTTATTCCTAGACCCTAAAGGAATATGAGACGAATTATAATTTCATCAAAATTTAAGCCTTTGCAATAGTAAAGGGACTTTAAAAATTCTCCCATCTAATTTCCTACAAAAAAGTGATTGTCTATGTCACACATTCTAGTGTGCAAGAATATATCATGGAGGGAGAAATCACAGAAAAAAGAGCTAATTAGATCACCAAGATCCTTGAATATGACATTAAGGTTAGACCCACTAAAATCATCTATGGAAGAGGACTATGCAAATATATGGTGCATGATGAAGAGATACCCACTGAGGAAGAGCAACCAGAGCTTGTTTTGATGATGAACGAGGGTCTGAGGGTTGTTGGCTAATAGATAAAGTGAGGTTTATGCAAACAGGAAAGTATCTGCTAGGTCTTTCCTCCCAAAAGAGGAGATACTATCGACTATAGAATTTTTGATATGCACTAGCAGAAGGGGTCCTTTTCAAAAGGAATTTCAATGGCCTTCTCCTACGATGCATTATTGTAGAGTAAGCGAAGAGAATCCTCGACACTTTCCACAACAACATTGCAGGTAGACACTTCTCTACTAAGACCACCACCATCAAAATCATGTGCATAGGTTACTATTGGCCCACACTTTTCAATGAATCACTCCTTGGTGAAATCTTGCAAAGAATGCCAATTTTTCATAAGCAGAAGGAAGAATTCCACAGTGCCTCTCAAGCCTATTGTGGAGGATAAACCATTTGCACAATGGGGCTTGGACTTCATCAGGATGATCAATCCCACTTCTAGTGTTGGACACAAGTGGATTATGACGACTACTAATTACTTCATGAGATGGACAAAGGCCACTCCGCTTAAAAATGCAACAGAGGTAGAAATAGTGGATTTCCTCAAAGAGCTGGTGACAAGGTTTAGCTCTCCAAAGACTATCATTTCTGATGATTCCAGAGCTTTCTTAGGCTCAAAGGTATGTCACTTATCATTAAAAATGGAATATTCCTTAAGACATCATTGAATTATTACCCACAGGGAAATGATCTAGCTAAACCAATGAACAAGAACCTAGTTTGAATCCTTAAAAGAGTTGGTTCAGAGCACCAGAGAGAATGGCACAAAAACCTTCGAGTGGCACTTTGGGTAGACTGCATAACTCCTAAGAAAGTCCTTAAGACTTTGCCTCATGAGTTGGTATATGGGAAAGAAGCACTCTTGCCTATATCTATGGAGATTCTAGTGCTTCAACTATTGAAATCCCTCAAGATAGTACAAAATGGCACCATGGAGGTTTGGCTTGCCAAACTGTTAGAAGTATAAGAAAAAAGGGAGAAGTCCCTAATAGCCATGAAAAACTGCCAGCAAGTTGTCAAGCGATGGTTTGACAAGAGGGCATCCAACCAAGGCCTAAAGTGCAGAGACTTAGTGTTGAAATTTAATGAAAGGGCTGCTAAACCAGGTCAACATGGAAAGTTTGATAGCCTGTGGGAAGGTCTATTTAAGATCATTAAGTTCAAAGAACATAATGCTTTTGAATTAGGAAGCATGGAACAAGAAGCCTTGGGAATTTCAGTCAACGAGATTCATCTTAAGTTGTTCCATTGCGTGGCAAAGTTTTATTATTGTATATATGTAGATAATGCTTTTATTTTCTTTCCCTTTGTGTCAGCCGATCTTTTTTGAAATTAATTCATGTTTCGGTGGAAAAGCGACCCATCATTGTAGACAACAAGGCAATAAAATTACTTTGTAGGAACAATAAAAAAAGCACACCCATATGCAAAGTAAATAGACAAATATGTTGAATGAAAAGGAACCCATACACCAAATTTGCTGAAAGAGAAGGAGCCATGGATTTTATAAAGATATATGTCATTATTTATATTATTTCATTTTTACATAGAAAAAATGGCTAAAAGAGCCATAATTCAAAAAGTATATGATTATACATGATATTCTTTTCATATATACTATGTGTATGGCCTTTTTTAGGCTTATATACAAAAATTAGAATAGGGTGGTGTATTCTTAATAGCAAAAAGCAAGGAGACAAGGAAGAATTTCATCCAATAGCATAGGTAGTAGCAATCAACACATTAACAACAACATCTACTGCATCTTCATCAGCAGGTACATCAGTAAAAGAAGTAGAATCATTTCAAGCAACTGCCATTAGCAGAGGGAACACCAGGTTCCTAAAGTTAGTGTACCAATCAATGTTGTAGAATGGCACTACATTGTAGATGTGGAACAAAAAGTGCAAGGCCTAGGTAACCCTCCACTGGTGCTTGTCATGTGTCTAGAGGCAGAATCCACTAAGAAAAGATAGCCATAGGATGACTGCTTCTTCCTCAATGTAGTGCTAGAGGTCACTGGTCATTGGCAGGCATACCCCATACACAACATGAGCCATGAATTCACCTAGACCATTCAGTCCCAACCCATAACCCACTTCACGGCTATCAAAGCCAAGGAGTGTTTGTTTTTGGTCATCCTTTTCAAGCACCTAGGTGAAATCTCTCTGAGGAAATTTTTTTGTGACTTATAAGAAACTAGCCTAATGGGAGTGTCAATGGTACCGACTCACTGCTACTACCTTTTCCCTATTCCTAAAATTTTCCTACAACCTAGCCTATGAGGAACCTTGCCAGTAATAAAAGCCAGATACTTAGCCAATGACCTATTGCTACAATTTTCTCAAATGCTAAGTATGATTTCCTCACTACTTAGAGGCCTAATTATAGAAAAAATGAGGTAAAGCATGCTAATTTTTTTCAAAAAATGTGATGATAACCAAGTACCAATTTGAAAAGTGTGCTTGTGCTTGCTCACATTCCCTAACCGGTTGCATCTATAAAAGTACAAATCAAAGCATGCAGAGTTAATGAGAGCTAATTAATTAGCTTAAAAATGGTGGCGCTCATCGACAGTAAGCTGCATAGTTTGTTGGTTTTTGTGTCACCTCACAGGTGTTTCCTAGAATCCAAGGCAGGATTCATATCTTTTCAAGCGGTGGTCATTTGCTTTAGCTTAATCATTCTATTCGGGATATTAATTGCTAGCGCATGCTAATGCAAGGTTAGAAGGAAAATCGCTGGCTCAAGTTCCAAGGATATCACATCGTATCACATGGTTTCCAAATGCGATAATGAATTCTTGTCACTTCTAAATGGAAAGTAATTTATTTTCGCATGAAGCAAGGAGTTGGCGGTACATGTTGAATTAAATGTAAAAAGATCACTTTCTTCTACCATCTTGAGGAAAGATATCTAAATATCACCTACAAAACTTTTAATGCTTAAATGTATTTTGAAATACACTAAGCCAAGTGAAGAGAAGTTTTATCATATCTAGAGATGAGTAAAATTACAGGGAATTCAAAACTTGCAGAAGCTTTCATTTAAGGAAAAATGTTAGAGAGTTCATCATAGTAAATTCAGGAGGAGACTGACCAACACTTTCTTAGAGCTATACGGTCATCAAAGGCTATGTATGTCTATGGATATTTATCATATGCTACACCTAGTATACTAGATAAGTTGAAGAGGGAAAATAAAATGCAGCTGGATAGGCCCAAAGATTATAGAAACTAGAAAAGGGTTGAGGAGAAATGGGATAATATTCATGACCCACGCCTTGCAAAAATCCCTAATTCTTTAAGAGAAGTAACCTATGAAAGGATGAGGGCATCTCAGAAAACCATATCAATAGCAAAAAAGGTATAGTATAGTGGTCTTCTACAATACATGGTCCCACTGGTACATTATTGCCTGGAGATAGTTAATGTCGCCATTCATCACTATAACCAGAACACCCACTGCATCAAGGGTCAAACCTTAAATGTTAACATCAGCCCACAAGCCATTTCACATATGCTATGTGTCCCAGACCCAGGTACTAGAAAGGAGAAAATTGAGTCCTTCTCTCCTGCTAAAGGAGAAAACCCATGGAAGGCGATGAAAAAGGGCCTAGATTTCCTAATGGAGGAAATTGGCAAGAAGGGAGTCCCAGGTGCTAAGTTGCCAAGTATCCCGTTTCCACATTGTTCATTTCTTGAAGACATGTAGGATTCCTTGTCGATGCTAGTGTTTGTGTGCAATCAGGACTCTGACAAGATGGTGGAGGCCTTTCAACTAGGGTTTCTTTCCAATTATGCAAGCAACACAATATCTTCTGGTACAATGTCGCCAAATTCCTCGTGGAGGAAATGATACAGAAAATAGAAAATTACTCGGTGGAAGGGATGTTTAGATTTCTCTCCTTCCTAGTTCATATGGTACTGCATCAAAACCCTGACTTCTTCAATAGATATTTTGAATTTTCTATTTTTGATGAGAAGCAGAGGAGGAAGCCAATACCCACATGGACACCCTTTCTTTCCATGACATATGGTTACTAAACATTTTCAGATTATTTTATAACTCCAGTCTTGCAATATTTACAAGGAGTTGACATAATCTAGCTCAACATAGATCAGACCAGATATATGTAGAGTTTCACTCCCACTTGTGACTGGTTCTTTGAAGTGGGTTTCACAATTCTCCAGATACAGGGCTTCACCGATAAACCTTTCCTACTCCCATTATGTGTCACGAATAGGGTGCTCATGCTTGAAATGTATTGGTAGGTGTGCATTATTGATTATACCTTCTACAGCAGCCAAAGCATCAAGAGGAAAGGATTCTTCACTTGTCCGAAGAATTTCAAAACAGTGACTCTGGTAAAGAAGCAATCACATCAGCTATTGTAGGATAAACTGGCTCATTTAGGGTTGGTTTTGGTATGTGATAAATGGGAGTACACTCCTTTCAATGATCTACTACAGTTGCACATGAAGGTTATTCAAATTCCTCGACCCTACTGGGAAAAGAGGTGCAACCCGCAGGTGGATAAGGATGAGAGTTTTGTTGAACTAGCGCGTGTTCCCACATAAGATAATAGAGAGCCATGGCATAATTTTTACTTTGTTGTGGCAGAGGCTAAGGATAGTGTCCAGATGGAATGCACCATGTACAACAATTTGTGGAATGATGAGGAATGGACTAATGAGAAGATAGAAGCTTTTTGGAAATATTGCCAAGAGAAAAGATAGTTGAATGCTCCTTATGAAAGCTTGAAGGAGGACAAATAATTTGAAAAATGGTGGGATGAAGAGCATCCCAACTCTGTCTCTAGTGCCAATAAAGGAAATGACCTAGAAAGTGGGTCCGAAGAATAAGAAGAAGAAGAAACAATGACTTTTGCATCCTCTACACCACATGAGAAAAGCTAGATAGCCTATCTCTGTAGCCACAAATGTGCGGTTTAATGTATTAAGGGCTTCACATACACTCATTTGGGCCACTAAGGTAACTAGAGTATCATAGTAGTAGCTGGTGGTAACTGTTGAGGCTAGGGAAACCCCACCTGCAAAGCAGCAGTAGACGAAGGCCATTGTTGGGGAGATTTCACAAGAACCCACTGAAAGATAGGTTCTTGTAGCTAGCTAGGAGCCCAAAGAAAGGGAAGAGTCACTAACGAGTCAAGGGCCACCATCGATCAATTAATAGGTAAATTTTTCTCCTTCTTCTCTTGCTTCTCAATCCTTGGTATCCTCCACTTTCTCTGCGGCAATCCCCACCATGAGTGTTGGCTCTCTGTTTCCCACCTTTGATCCAACGCATGTAGGAAGTTTCGCCCAGTTCTCACAGGTCACTCCACCTGCCTTTACTCCTCTACAAACCCTTATGCCAGTTGTTGCTGCTCAAATCTTCCTTGCCTCACTTTTTCGAAGGCATACCCCCTACCGACACCCCTACTTCTACTATTGCTGCAACTCCTCTTTCCTTATAGTAGGTTGACTCCACGATGAAAACTCCTTCACCAAGTCAACCCATGAGTCCTCCCATCAGTTCACCAATTGAACCTTGGAAAGTGGCAAGCCATTCTGCTGGTTCTCAAGCCAAGCTTTGGAATATACCCCCATTCTCCCCACAAACTCACTCTCTAGAAGGAGAAAATGCCCGGGCCTATAAAAATTACCTATCCATATGCCCTACCTTCTGGTGCTCCTTTCGCAGGTGGGAAAGTCTCATCATTGGCCCTATTCATGGCACAAATTGACTCTGGAAAGGAGGCACATGCAAATAGAATACAAAAGTGCAAGGCAAAGGATGATGGTAAGCAAGTGCGGAACCAAAAATGAAAACCATGTACCCGACGGTTACCAAGCCACGAGGGGAGATGCATCAAGAAGACTATTAGGTATATGTAGTAGGGATTGACATGAAGGAAGTCTACCCACATGATAAGGTTGAGCTTATGGAGGAGACATAATGGGTGGTCACCTTTGACTTCCTTAAAATTGGTTGTCGGCTAAAGAAAATGGATGAGCAGCTTAAATCAGTAAGGGAAAAGGCTAGTTTTTTGGAGAAAAAGGAAAAATCCCTAGAAGTGGATGTTGTGCATTTGACAGAGAGGGCACTGGTAGTAGAGAATGAAAGAAATAGACTTTAGGGGGAGCTTGCAAAAGTTTAGACTATTGACCCTGCTATGATTAATGAGTTGCATACTAAGAATCTAAAGGCAGAGTAGAATTTGCAGCTAAGGAACGAGGAGTTGGAGCAGCGTCACATTGAATATGATCAAGGGATGGCACAAAAGAATGAGGCCTTAGAGAATTAGCGATCTCAATATGAACAAAAGTTATAGGAGAAAGATGTCGAATTTGAGGGTTGAAAAAACCAATTAGAAAAAGAACTTTAGGAGACAAAGTCCTCTCTTGACATGCATTTGGAAAACCACTCCTGAGCCGAGGAAAATTGGCATAAAGAAATGAGCATCTCTAGGGAGCAACTAGCGTCCAAAAAGAGAAAAAGTGTGGAATTGGTCAAGGTCATTAACTCAAAGGATGTAGAGATCGCTTCTCTTAAAAGCTCTCTCCCGGTCTCCCCTGCATAGCCAGATCTTGTTCCATTGGTTAGGCAATTGTATATTTCTCATTGGGAAAAGATTAAAACTTCTTGCCTAACTCTGCAGCCCACTCTCCAGTTCATTGCCAAAGTAGCAAAATTGAGCCAGGAGGCTCATAGTACAATTGAGCATTTTTTTGTAGTTCATCTCAGAAAAGGTTTTAGAAGAAAAAGATCTGCTCACCAAACTATATTCAGTCTCTGATGAAGACCTCGCCAAAGTAGGAATTGAAGATCAGAATGTTGCCACCCAGACTGCAAATAATTTTATCCATTGTCGCTTTGCCTTCCAACGCACTAAAGCGGATGCAGCTAGTCTGAACAAGACAATGGATGACATGCAGGAGAGTTACTCTAGATTAAGTGAGATGGGTCTGCCATCCCCATTCTTGGAAGATGGCTCTATTGCTACAGCTGAACAGATTGTAGAAAGAATAGAGAAGAAGGAAAATGACTTGGGTGCTTTCCAGAATTTCAGCCATTCTCCCACCGCAACTGACATTGAGGGAGTTATTTATCCACTTACACAACTATTCTTTCATTGTGAAGTAGGGGCCAACTTGCCCGACACACCGCCTTATAAGAAAAAGTTTGACCTAGCTAGAGCATAGGAGAATTTGTGCATTTGAGGATGATTGGTCACCACTGCATGCAGCTCTTTCAAAGCTCTAACTCTATCACCTGGTGAATGGTGCTCTGGTCTATAAACCAGAGAAATTTTGGGTTCTCCAATCCTCAAGTGAAACACCCCTGGTAGTCACCAAAAGTTGTGAATAAATATTCAACAAGCTCCCTTTAGGTATATTTTTTTCTCTAAGTATCATCCTGCACATCACAAATAATATACTTGTCCTTCTCTATCAAAAATCTGCTGCCCCCTCCACGTGTCTGCTCTACGCTCCTCGAAGGTTTCCTTTCCTTTGCATTTTGGGAATCCCTGCTATGCTTCCACGTGTTTGTTATGTGCTCCCTGGAGTTTTCCTTTCCTTCGCATTTTGGGAATCCCCGCTATGCTTCCACGTGTCATCGCTATGCACAACTAATGATCACTTCCCTTCAATTTTGAGTAAAGCTCCATCCACTTGCCATGTGTCACCTTGGCACAAGTTTTCAATGGTGAAAGATAAAGATTCACATAGGTTGCGCTATGCTGCCACATGTCTCCTAGGTGGGTTTTGTATTTGGGTGGTTGATAAAGTGAACCAAATGCTATGACTAGTTGCCACATGTCATAATTACTTTATAGGGTGATGACACTTGCCTGCTTGACCTTGCCAGGACCATCGCCATATTTTGCAGAGGATGCACAGGTGAGACTAGAATGATCGAATACTTGGTTTCAAATATTTTTTGATGCAAAGAACTGGAAATATACTCAATTTTGCATCATTTCTAGGGATCGTGAAATATTTTCTGTTACTTCTCTCCAAGGCGGTGGGAATTTTCAGCTATATATACTTCTCTTTGTTTTGAGGGAAAGCCAGATTTTTCATAAGAACAATGATTTTAATAAAGACACTAGCCCTTTATTATTGTTGTTTTTATTGTAGATACTCTCAGACTGTGCCATTTGTTTCACCTTTCTATTCTTTTATGCTATTTAATTAACTATATCTAGAGTGTGTTATTATTGTCTAGATACTTCATTTGAGAACTTCTATAAGTTGAATGCAATTTTTCCTATCTAGATCATGTCTTATGACTTTTCTCAGCAGTAGGAGTGTATGCAATATTATTTTATGTCAATGAATGGATTATCTATCCCTTAATCTTTAGCTTTTTCCTTTCTAGGACATCACAAATTACCAATTGGGCCCTTAAATCTATGATTTATCATGCCTATTTTTAATTCTTAGCGCATTTCCTTAGTTTAGACTTTGTTTTTATATATTTGTTTCCTTTTCCCTTTCCAAAACCCATTATAGAAGAAGTAGACTTCTTTAAAAATTTGGAGGTCACTCAGTTTAGTGCAAAAAGGTCCCCCATAAAATAAGTTTCCCATAAATATTGCTACCTTGTCAACTATCAACATCAATAGTTATCAGCTGGTTGTTGTTGTCATTAATGTCATAGATGTAGGTTATTGGTTGTACATGTCGAGGATATAGAGAAAATTGTATTGAAAAAAGATTGTAGGTGTTTAATGGTTGCTTTGGGTTTTTCTTTGGGATTTGATTCTATGTTTATGTCACGGTTCAGATATGTTGATCATGGGTGTTGGAAGTTACTATATCCAAGTTTTTGGTTGTTGATTCATTGTATAGCTCGAGTTATGTTCACTAGTTTTGAACTATGGTTTTTTGTGTTTTTGGTTGAGGTCCGAGAGAAATGTTGTTGGTCTAGATTTCTCTTTGTTAAAGTATTATGACTTACGGTTCTAGAGTTGAGTTCTTTTGATTGCATTGAAGATAATTTTGAAATCTAGAAGGTTTGAGGGCTTAATTATTCTGTGTTTTACACTGGTTTGGATGACCTTCTATTGAACACTACCTTCAGAGTTGATAAAGCATGTTGGATCTATTTGTGTCCTTATGAAGCATATTTTTGGATCACCCTCATTCTAATTCCACCTTGGGATGTTTTGGTGCTAACCTAATTTGAATTTGAATTTGTATGGCCGACTTTGGATAGTTTTCAAAGTTGAAGATGGTATATATACAGGATGAGTTTGTGGTGAAATAAAGCATAGAAAGAGGGATGAGAGATAAGTGCAAAGAGATAGAGTAGATGGATGTGAGATTGATGTGAATTAGTGAGTATGTGTGATGCAAGTGTCACAGATCAGTGAGAAGACTAATGCTAAGTTTCTAGATGCAGTGAGCAAAAGGTGTACTCTATAATTCATGCATGTCTGCAAATGGTTGAGAAAATTATGGTGGATTTCTCCATTGCATTGAGATTGTCTTCTCTCTATAATGTATCTCTTATATCTTCTTTGTATCTCTATGGTAGTGATCCCTCTAGCTTGTTAGCCCTATTGGAAAATGAGTCTTGATCCAAACAGTGAGTCCTTATTTAAGAAGTGTTAAGGATTAGTTCAAGTGAATGGATTAAGATTTAAATCTATGACAATTGATTCACCCACCTCTCTGTTGTCTTTTTCAACAATTGGTATCAAAGCTTGGTTCCTTGGTGAATAGCTTAACCGCTTCTGGAAGGTTTGGGATGGCTAACAGAAAGACTTTTGATTATCTGAGGTTCGATGAAGCTAATTATGCTATCTAGAAATATTGATGGAAGATTATTTGGAATATTGTAGATCTATGATGTGGAGAAAGATTACAATAATCCTTACAGTCCTTCTGCCAATGGTCTAAGTATAGTTGATGATATCTATAGTAACGAAAATAGTACTACCCCACCTTTGAGGCATAAAACACAAGGATAGGTTTCCTACTTCATACTTGCTACACTCATGGACACCTTAGAGATCTCAATCCAATGAAGAATAGAGGATGAGATCTAACAATAGGGCATCCTAGGGTATTTTTAAACATTAATGAGGGGTTCAACACCAAGATAGAGCTTGGAAAAGATAATGAAATGTAAGATCTAATGCAAAACCCTAATATGATGCAAAATTGATTTAAATGACCTACAAATGAATATGAAATGAAATAACAAGTTGTAATACAAAACGTGTGCACCTGGGAATATGAAGAATGTTGGAAGGATCTTTGAAATGCTAGAAATTATGACTTTCTGACCTAGTGGGACACATTCACCATTCTGGGTGAATCAGTCCCAGTTCTGGATTTTTGCACAGGAGTAGGTTTGAGACAAAAGGGTATCTGAATCTGCAAAAAATTCTAAAAATCACCTAGATTGGGGCTCATTCACCACTTGTGGAAAATGAGTCTAGTTTGGATTTTCTAGAACATCAAGGTTTGAATCTGTTCTTTTCAGTCTACTCAATCTACTTCTTCAAGTTTCCAGTTCTAAAACTTATTTTTGGGACTACATAAGTGAATTTTTGTGAAGATAATGACCTTGTGACAACTTGATGACTTTCTCCACCCTTGCAACCTAATCTCCAGTGATCCTCAAATCTTCAAAGCACCTAGATCTGCAATCACACAAAGAGAGGGAAAAAGTGTTGATTGTTAGGGAATAGGGGTTTTCTTTAGTCAAACCCCTTTTAGATAATTAAACCAAATGATGTGACAATGAAATGAAGGCATGAAACATGAAACAAAGAACATAAATCATGGAAAATAATACCTTGAATGATTTCTTGTAAATCTACAACTCAACTTAAAATGGCCATCAAGGATGTACATCTTGATCTTGACAATAAGAGTAAAGAAATGCTTGATCTTGGATCTTGGATGCAACATCACAAGACTAGCTCAATAACATGCTTGATGCTTGATATCCTTGAAATGATAATGGATCTTGAATTGCTACAACAATTGATGAAGGATTCTACCCTTAAATTCCTTAGAAATGATCTTAAATGCTCTCTTGATGATGTTGTAAAGTCTTGGAATTCTTAACTCTTGCTTGTTTGTATTTATAGGTTTATCTGAAATAGGCTCATGTCAAATAATGATTTGAAAGCTTATTTATATAGGAAATGCACTCAAATGACCATTTATTTGATCCCAAAGGTTGAAATCGAAGAAATTTGAACTTAAAACCAAATTTTCTCTCTTGAAACTGCAAAAATAGGCTAAATGGACTTATTCACCATCTGTGGTCAATGGGTCCCACCTGGATGGGACTCATTTACCCAAAGTGGTGAATGGGTACCACGAGGCCTATTTTGACTACTAAAGTGTCGAGGAGTGTGTAAATTAAGCTTATATGTTAATACTGTCAAATTTTTTTTATCAAAATATGTCTTGGGATGCATAATATATGGTCATAGGGGCCTATTAATGATGATATAAAGGTCATAAATGTAGGAGGGCCCAAAATCCAATGTGAAAGTGTAAATAAATATGCTTTACAACACTAACTTAAGGAAAAATTGGGTCTATTTAGTTTAGAAGGGCCCTAAATCCCATGTGAATGTGTAAAACACATTACAACACTAGATTAGGTCCACCTTAGTTTACAAGCCCCTTAAATTTAATGTGAAGGTGTCAATAAATACACTTTACGACATTAAATTAGTGAAAAGTAAGGTTTATTTAGTTTAGAAGGGCCCAAAACCTAATGTGGATGTGTAAAACTCATCACAACACTAGATTAAGGCAATATCAAGTCCAATTTATCATTAATTACTCCCAAATCAAGGAAAAATCATATTTTTTCTATTGCCACATTTAGCCCCCACTTTAGTGAGAGGATGAACTTGCTTCAAAATCACACTAAAGTAGACATTCAAGAGGGTTCCCAATATACTGATGAAGATGACAAAGGATGACAAAGATCGAAGGAGGTTGCCAAGCCCCCAAGATATAGGATCCTACATCAAATTGACATAAGCACAAAGGGACATGCACAAGGTGTATGATTTGTAGAAAAATAAGATACACAAACATACAATGCCAAAGAAATAAAGCAGAAAGAAAAGAATATGATGGGTGAATCCAACTTTGAAAAAAATTCTCTCACTCTAGGGTCATGGAACTTCAAGTCATCCATGAGGTGAGTATCCACAATACACTCACTCTGGGGTCACAAAACTTCAATTCGTCCACAAGGTGAGTAATCCAAAGAGGTGAGACACGTGAATAGTATGTGCCCACATACATGAGTGTTAAGGGAAGTCATGAATTCGTTCGGTTCCCATACAACTATACCAAAGCTATACCTCCTGATAACTTTGATAAGGCACCACACAATAATGATCTTTTAGCTTAATGAGACAAGCAAGACTTTGTATGCTTAGACTCATGATCAAACAACATGGCTTCACAAGCATGCAAAGTGTGTTATGCAAGGTGGCCATATAATGATTTTTGTAAATACGAAATAGTGTAAGGAATGTCCAAAGGGATTTTTATTAGTTCATGCAAGGTCTCTTCTTAGGAAACATTGTGCATAATGTCTCGAAGGGAGGACATGTCAAACAAGTATCACATTCTCATAGGAAATAAAACCCAATGAATCCACCAAGAATAGGATCCATCCCAAGAATAAAGAAAACCACACAGTGAAACATGAGTGTTGATGTATGCCCCCACTTTAAAGCAATTGCTAACACCAAATGTACTATGAGAAATTGCTTTAAAGTAGAATAAGATAGGAAAGCTTATTTAAAATTCCCTATGCCAAGTCATATGTTTCCAAAAAGGTAGTATGTCACATGCGAGCCAACTTAAGGCATGTTGTCCACATACCAAGCTTTCTCTTATATGTACATGAAAGGTGGTTGACTAGCAAGAAGAGGCAATGAAAAGTGACATATGAGGACAAGGATACCTAACCCCTTGCCTCCACTTAGTGCTAGACAAGGGTGAGCCAAATAGGATGGAAATAAGTATTAGTTAGAGGAATTAGGTGCTTCAACACAAGGAATAGCACCAAACTCCTTGAGATGTTGAATTTGATTACTCAAGTCCTTACATACATTAGTAGAATGACCATGAACTCTATGATATGCAAAAAATGAATTCTTGTAATAGAATTTATTTCATTTTCTTGGAGGGAAGGATATCAATTGATCTTCAAGGAGTCTCAAAAAGATACTCTCTTGATCAATAGTAGAGAATGTTTATTTATTTTGTAGCAAATATATCTCTTGCTTAGCACAAGGTTTCATACTTACACAAACTCTTTAGATTATGAGATTTTGTTCTCTCCTTTACAAGAGGATGTAAAATCTATCGAATTCAAATCCTTAGTGTTTTGTGTAATGTAATTGACATTAACTGCAGATTTATTTGTTTCTTGTAGATGATAACAATCAAGACCACTAGTGTTTATCAATTCAGGATGCACTATTGTTAAAGTCGGCTTAGAAGAATCTTTTATTAGAATGTCGATATTAAGCGAAGGCTTTTTTATTTCTATAAAAGGACAATAACCAAGAGCATCAGTTGTTTCTTATGTGTTAGGCTCTATAGGGATACAAATACCTTTCTCTCTTGCATCACATCCTTTTCCATTGTAACAAAGTTGTTTCATGAATTCATAACCTTTTCCATAAAGATTTTTCATCTCTTTTGGATTTGTGGGTTTTTCATAATTAAGTTCATCAAACTTTGTTGTGTAATTTGTTTTCTTTTGTTCTAAAGTGTTTG
This sequence comes from Sequoia sempervirens, assembly GCA_007258455.2. Taxonomy (NCBI): domain Eukaryota; kingdom Viridiplantae; phylum Streptophyta; class Pinopsida; order Cupressales; family Cupressaceae; genus Sequoia; species Sequoia sempervirens. The sequence continues at coordinate 390,293,701 of VDFB02193867.1, forward strand.
AGGTGGATGCTTTCAAAGGGTCTTCCAAATTTTGTGTTGACATTACCACTTTTTCTTTTCCCTTTTTACATTCTTTTTTTATGTTCTTGTATTCTCCCACGAATGTTGGTTTGAGGTCTAAGGAACCCCAGTCATCTTCAAATAGCTTCATTATTTTCTTAATATCTTTTTCTTTGTATTTTTGTTGCATGGGATCCACTTGTGTAGCTAGTGTCAATGTTTTCAAAGAATTTTCTTTGTTTTTCTCAATGTTTAGACAACTTTTTGGGTTAGGGTCAGCTTTGAGTGTGTACACTTTGTTGTTCTAAACATACTTTATTATACGATGAAGAGTAGAAGGCACCCGATTCATTGCATGAATCTGTGGTCTACCTAAACTTGGAGATTATATAAAATATCACAAGGAATAACATGGATTGGTGTTTCTAATGTGGCCTTTCCAACTATAATAGGAAAAGTGATCACACCAAGCGGTTGTGTTCCTACATTGTCAAATTCGTTGATAGGTAAAGATTTAGGTTGAATTTTTTATTTATCCACACCAAGCCTATCCAAATGGTTTATGCTACACACATTAAGAGTAGATTCATTGTGACAAGGGTTTGATTTATCCCTATTCTACTATATTTATATATTATTATCAAAGCTTCATTTTGTTTTTTCACTTTCAAAGGGGGGAGTTCACTTTGGTGGAAAACAATGTCAAAATTTATTCCTTGAATCAGAGTTGTTATGTCATTTGATTGTACATTAGAAGGGATAATAACTTGTTGCAAGGCACTTTGAAACATGTTATGATAGTGAGGGGAGGCTTGAATAAGGTCCCTCAATGATATCTTAGCAAGAGTATTCTTAAGTTGTTCAACAATATCATACTCCTTTCCACTTTGTGTAGGAAAATAAGGGGGACTAGGAATGATAGGGTTAGGAAATGGAAGGGGTCTTGAAGGTGTTTTTCTTGGTTGCAGATTGTTTCTAGTGTTATATGTATGAGCAAAAGTATTATTCTTAGGTGGGTAAAGGATAAGTTCATGTTTACTTTGAGTTTGGGGTTTGTGTGAAGGTGGATAAAGAATTAGAGGATTCTTAGGATGTCCCACAGGGTATGTAGGAGGTCCATTAATCAAGGGGGATCTAATGGACACTTGTGCATTCATAACCTCAGTTGTCTTTTTTTGATGTATTTCTAATGAAAGGAAATCTAGAATCACTTTTTTATAATCACCTAAGGAAGCCAGCTTACTATTGTTGTCATTTTCTTGCACCATGATATTCTCCCTAGGAGGAGAATTGTTAGGATAACTACAGACCAAATGTTCTTGACATTCAAGGATGAATTCATTGCAAGTAAGGGAATGATCAATGGTTGGATTTTCTTGCTTGTCAAAGATGGTGTTTCCTTGTTCAATAAAGTTTTCTCTAGGGTAAGAAAGAAAATAAAGATTCCCATGATTTTCATCGCTTGAATTTTCTAACATCAAAGTTCTTCTTCACAACTAGGAGAGATACTAGGAGAATAAAAAATGTGATTCTCATGATCATTTATGATTTCATTCCTTTGTTCCCTAATTTCTTCCAAAATAGGAGAGGAAACATAAAGAGGGTTGTCATAGATCTTAAAGTTTTCATCATCCAACAACAACATATCTTCCTCACTTACACTTTAATCCTATAAAACATTATCACCAGAGGGGAAGATGTTGGGAGATGAATGTAGACTAGTTGAAGTTTCAATTGTCTCTTGTTTTGTTATGTTATCATCATGATTACCTATGGTTGTTTCTTCTTGTTCATCAATGTATTGCCTAATAAGAGAGGGAGAAGGAGAGAAACAACTAGAATTCTCAAAACTCTCATTGTTTGGTTTTTCTAACACCAAAATATCTTCTTCTCCAATAGGAGAGATATTGAGAGAAGAATGAATAAGAGCGTGAGGAATGTCCAAGGTCGTATTCTCTTTCACTAAAACAATCTCATAAGGAGGGGATATGAACTTTTTATTAGTATGCCTAGAAAGGTAAGGTACTAACATTGTTTGAACCAAAATGAAAAGAACTTGTAACCATTTTATGCAATGCTTCAAGAATGTAAATAATGTATATCCAAAGATGATTTTTTTTTATCCAATGTGTGCAAAACTTTAAGAATGCAAACAATGTATATCCAAAAATGAAAAGCACTTTTATTAAACATATGAAAAGTTTTATGAATGTAAACATTGTATATGCAAAATTGAAAAATAATTTTATCCATACGATGCAAATTTTAAGAAATGTGAGCATTTTCAAATCTAATGATGCTTGTGATTGAAATGATTTCAAAAATGACTACCCTAAATTGATGTTTTTGACCTAGATGCATAAAAAAAATGTTCCTGAAACTTTCTATAATTATAGTATATGTTACCAGTAAGCTCAGGAAGTACAAAAATGCGGTTTTTAATGATATTAAAGGCAGTTTGAAATCTGGACTAGGACTGATTCGCCCAAAGGGGTGAATGAGTCTCAGTTAGTGTTTTTTTCACAATTTTCAAGAAATTTTAAGTTTTTTCTATGCTTCTAGTTTGTATGATCTATAACTTAAATAAAAATTCACATTTTATGTATTTTGAATTATTTGAGATGTAAATGCAACCTATATGCACTTTCACTAATGCAAAATAAAAAACCATAGAATTCCAATTAACAAATGCAAACTCTAATGCAATGTTAGTGCAGGAAAAATCTAGGATTATGATGCAATACAAATCAAAATTATGATGTTTTAAATGCAGGTTCACCAAAATGTAGTAACAAAAATAGTACTCCCCCACCTTTGAGGCATGAAACACAAGGAAAAGGTCCCTATTTCACACTTGCTACACTCAAGGACACCTTAGAGATCTTAATCCAATGAAGAATAGAGCAAGAGATATGAAAATAGGGTATCCTAGGGTATGTTTAGAGATTAATGATGGGTTCACCACCCTACTAGAGCTTGGAAAAGATAATGAAATTCAAGATCTAATGCAAAACCCTAATATGATGCAAACTTGATTTAAATGGCCTAGAAATGCATATGAAACAAAATAATAAGTTGTAAGACAAAACGTGTGCACCTGGGAATCTGAAGAAAGTTGGAAGGAGCTCTAAAATGCTAGAAATTCTAACTTTTTGACCTAGTGGGACTCATTTACCATTCTACATGAATCAATCCCAATTCTATATTTTTGCACAAGAGTAAGTTTCAAACAAAAGGGTATCTGAATCTACAAAATGTTTTGAAAAACACCTAGAGTGGGACTCATTCATCACTTGTGGTGAATGAGTCCAGTTTGGATTTTTTGGAACTTCAAGGTTTGAATTTTTTCTTCTCAATCTGCTCAATCTACTTCTCTAGGTTTCTAGATTTGAAACTCTATTTTTCAGGACTATAAGTGAATTTTTGTGAAGATAGAAACCTTGTGACAACTTGATGAATTTCTCCACCCTTGCAACCTAATCTTCAATAATCCTCAAATATTTAAATCACCTATATCTGCAATCACACAAAGAGAGGGAGAGAGAGAGAGAAAAAGTGTCGATTGTTAGGGAATAGGGGTTTGCCTTGGTCAAACTCCTTTTAGCTAATTAAAGAAAATGATGAGACAATGAAATGAAGGCATGAAAAATGAAACAAAGAACATGAATCATGTACAATAATACCTTGAATGATGCCTTTTAAATGATTTCTTGTAAATATGCAACTCAACATGAAATGGCCATGAAGGATGTAGATCTTGATCTCGACAATAGGAGTAGAACAATGCTTGATTTGGATCTTGGATGCAATATCACAACACTAGCTCAACAACATTCTTGATACTTGATATCCTTGACATGATAATAGATCTTGAGTTTCTACAACAATTGATGAAGAATTTTTCCCTTGAATGCCTTAGAAATGATCTTGAATTCTCTCTTGATGATGTTGTAAAGTATTGTAATGCTTAACTCTTGCTTGCTCGGCATGATATCATGTAGGCTTATACATGAAATAGTGATTTTAAAGCTTATTTATATAGGAAATGCACTCAAATGACCATTTATTTGATCCCAAAGACTGACATTGAAGAAATTTTAACTTAAAACAATTTTTTCTCACTTGAAACTTGAAAAATAGTCCTAATGGGACTCATTTACCATTTGTGACAAATGGGCCCCACTTGGATGAGACTTATTTTCCCAAAGTGGAAAATGGGTCCCACTGGGCCTATTTTGATTGTTAAAGTGTTGGGGAGTGTGTAAATCAAGCTTATATGTTAATATTGTCAAGTTTTTTTTATTGAAATTGCATTGTAGAAAAAAGGACCTCTTACTTGACATGGGAATAATTCATCATAAAATTGGACTTAATGAGGCCTTGATTTAGGTGTTGTGAGGAATTTTATGCATCCACACTCGGTCTTGGACCCTTCTAAATTGAATAACATGCTTTTAATAATGTCTTGTAAAGGTGTTGTAAAGTCTTGTAATGGACTGTCACGCTTTTTTAGGCTTAATGAACCCATTTTCCCTTAATTAATTCAACATTATAAAATTTATTTAATTACATCTTAACATCAATCTAGAATGCTTGTAAACTAAATTTAACTTTAACCAGGTGTTGTAATATGTTTTACACATTCACATTGGTTCTTGTGCCTTTCAAGGCTATGTGGACCTCATTTTAGTGTTGTAAAGTGTATTTAATCACACTTTCACATTGAATTCTATGTCCCAAGTCCCAATTAAACTTTACATAATCACTAATAGGCCCCTATTAACCCATATTGTGTATCACGATGCTTAAATTGGTCAAATAGTTGACAAGGTTACAATTTAAACCTTATTTCCTTATCTCTTGGCATCTTAGCTGTGAAAATGGCCCCTATGGGACCCATTCACCATGCATGATGAATCAGTCCCATCTAGGTGGGACCCATTAACCATGTGTGGTGAATCAGTCCCATTTTTCCCAATTTTGACCTTTGAGTGGGAAAAAAGAGAAATTTAAGTTTATTATTACTTCATGTCGCCCTGTGATGAGGTATTAATGGGTGAAATACGTGAAATGCATATAAATATAATTATCTTAACCCTAATTCACATCTCTTATCATTCATTTATCCACCAATATTTCATCTCAAGTCAAGCAACTTAAGGTTTTAACATTACAAGTCATTCAAGATCAATTGTCAGACATTCAAGGGCAGATTCTTCATGTTTTGTTGTAGAATTTAAAGATAAAACATAATGTAAAGGTAATAAATTCCATTATTTCATGTTTCATTCCATTCTTTCATCATTTTGGTTTAATTACCTAAAAGGGGTTTCACGAAGGCAAACCCCCATACCCTAACATTCAAAATTTATATTTCTTGTCTCGTTTGTTTGCAAATTTAGGTCTCTTGGAAGCTTGGAAATCATTAATATTCAAGTTTCAAGGTTCTTTAAGTCTTCTCTTCATTTAACAAGTCAAAATATCAACTAAAACTCATTTTCAAGTTCAAAAATTAGAGTTTTGGAAGCAGACACTTGTAGAAAGCCACAGTACAGCTCGAAAACTCTAGAATCCACCTTTGAATATTCAAAAATTCAAACTAGACTCATTCACCATGGGTGGTGAAAGAGTCCCACTTGTAGTTCAATTTTTATTTTTTTGCATATTTAGATGCCCTTTTGTTAGAAATAGATTTTGGCACAGTTTGGCAGAACTGGAACTGATTTTCCTAGAATGGTGAATGAGTCCCTCCAGGCCTAAAAATCAACATTAACAACATTCTAGAATCCATTTCTAGTCTCCATCCACATTCCAGGTGCACACTTTGAGTTTGATTCATTTATGTTTAGTTTTGCATTCATTTCTAGTGTTTTTTGCATAACACAATGTGTTTTCAAACAAGTTGTTTTCCTTTAGTTTCCATTCATTAAATAATCAATCCTATTAGTTTCTTGCATTCAAACATTACATATTTGTATATTACATCAATATTGCATTGACATTGAATGTAACATGAGTACTTTTGGCCCTTCTTTCTCCTTTTAGATGAAAAACCCTAGAAGAGTTAGAAAGGATTAGGGTGCCAAAAATCTATGGTTAATTTTCATGAACCTAATTTTTGAATACTTCTCTTTTCTTATTTTTAATCCATCATGATAGATATGGCCTTGCATTGATCTTGCATTAGGGTTTGCATTCATTAATTTGCATGCTAGGTTTCAAAATTTGCATTCATAAAAAGTGCATATAGGTTGCATTTTTGGCATCTAATTTCATGTAATTTTTTTTAAATTCTATATTTTTCATTTAGGTCTGCATCACAACACTCAGAAAACATCAACATCCATCAAAAAATTCTGAAAATTTGGAAAAAGTCCATACTGGGACTCATTCGCCACCCTGGGCGAATCAATCCCTTTTGACCCCTGAAATTTCCCTTTATATAACTAAAAAACCTTGTTTTTAAGTTTCTATTTGGTTCCTTTACCTACCTATATCAGTTAGTTGCATTTTTGTAACATGCATTTCATTAAATCTAGCCTAAATAAGCTCATTTCATGCATGCTTTCAATTTCAAGTTTGCGTTCTCATATTGTTACATATCATAATCAATCAATTATTCTATGAAAGTTACATTGCATTTCAGCCTTTTATATTTTGAGGTAGCATAGATTGTTGTTTTTCAATGTTAGTTTCAATCTTCTCCAAATTTGCAAAGAAAAAGTTATTCAATAAGTACAATTTCCATTCATTCAATGCATGTCATAGTTATGAGAATCTCTTATCACAAGAGAGTGAAAATGACAATGTTAACCTTAAACTCACACCCTCTCCTATCTCCCCTATTTCTGTGGATAATGTGATAGAAGAGCTCATACAAACATAGATACTTATGATGATCATAATTGTGCTTCTCCTATTACCTCTCCTTTTAGTGACTAAGGTATCATGGCGAAATAAGACACAATCATTGATAATCATGAGGATCTTGTTTGTCATTCTCCTCATCCTCTTTGGGAAGATATGTTATCACATGAGAATGAAATCATAGACACATTCTTAAACATCACCTTACCTAATTTCCATTGTGAGGATAATTTTGAGGAAGATAAGTGTGATGTTTAAGAATGTTTAAGAAACATTCTTAACCATCACATTCTTAAATGATGAGGATATGTTGGTCTACCAGAACCCTCTTTATGATCCTTCCCCTATTTATCCTATTTTGGAAGAAATTCGAGAACAAAGGCATGACATAAATGCTCATGATAATCATACTTGTTCTTCTCCTAGTATCTCCCCTAGTTGTAAGGAAGATGCTTTGATGTTAGAAAATACAACCAATGAGATTCATGAGAATCTTAGTTCTCCCATTTCACCTAAGAAAAACCTTATTGAGCAAAGAAAGTCAACCATAAATGATCCTCATACTTGTGATGAAGTCCTTTTAGGAGAACCAACCTTAGAATTTCAAGAAAATTTGGTTTGTATTTCTCCTCAAAACCCTCCTCTTAGGAAGGATAACATGATGCAAGACAAGAATATCAATAATGATTTAGACTCTCACTAGCTAAGGGATGTTAACATTATTCAACCTCAACTCATCCTTTACTCCCCTTCACACAAAAAAACTCAAAATAAAACCGAACCCATCCTACACCCACCTAAGAATAATGTATCATAGCAGCTGATTTATAATACCGTTGCTCATACATATAACACTCACAATAATCCACAATTTCCACAACCAATCCCACCCTTTTTACCTTTTCCCAATCTTCCTAGTGCTCCTCATTACCTCCCACACACAAATGATTATGATCTTTTTGAACAATTAAAGAATACTCCTGCAAATATTTCCCTTTGGCATTTACTTGAAACTCACCAAATTACCACACTATTCTTCAAACAGCCTTACAACAAATTGTAGTTCCTCTTGGTACAACTCTAAATGATGTGGAAGCTCTAATCCAAGGAATGAACCAAGTTAATCTAGATATTACCTTTCACCAACATGAGCTCCTTCCTTTAGAGTTGCGAAAATAAAATAAAGCCTTCATGATCATTGCTCAATATAATCGCATAGGTATCAAAAGAACCCTTATCGATAATGGTTATGCCCTTAATGTGTGTATTGTGAATCTCCTTGATAGATTGTGTGTTGACAAGTCATAAATAATACCTGATTCTATATCCATTTGAGGATTTGACAATACAACAAAGCAACCTCTCGGTATCATCACTTTACCTATTACGGTTGGGATGGCTACTTTGCAAACTCCTATTCATGTCATGCCTTATGATCTTTTGTATAATATTCTTTTCAGAAAACCATGGATTCATGAGATTAATGTAGGGTCTTCAAACCTTCATCGTATAATGAAATATGTCTATAACAATAACATTTATCAACTTGAAATAGACCCTGAGCCTAAAAGTTGCTTGCAACTTGAAAAAGGAGCTACAAGTCCTCTAAAAACATTAATTCCAACATCCAACATAGATCCTCTTGAAATTAAACACAACAATGAGGAATTTCCATCTAAATTATTTAGTGATGATTGGGGATCCTTAGAATTCACACCATCATTTATGGGCGAATACATAATAACACAAAAGAAATATGAGAAACCAGAACAACCAACCATCATGACAACTCAAAATTCCGCACAATCTTCTCAACCATCTACACAATAAAATACATCCACAAGAATCTTTGATGAAGACAATAACAAACCATCACCCAATCCAAAAGCAATGAAGATGCTTTATGGAAAATCTTATGACCTCATGAAACAACTTGGGTATAGTGGAAAAAGATGTGCTCGAGAACAAGGTATCTGCAACCCTATCAAGCCTAACACACAACAAACAACTCATGGTCTTGGCTATTGTCATGTGATACAGATGAAAAAATCCTCACAACATACTCCTAAATCAACCTTCACCATCATCCATCCTAAACTCCTCAACACTAGTGGTCTTGAACCTCATCCTTTGCAAAACATGAAACAAACAAATACACCTTCACTTAATGTCAATGCCATCTCGCAAAATGTTCATGAATTGAATATGTTAGATTCTCTACCCTCCAATAATGGAGAGAAAAAAAATATCGCAATATCAAAATCCTTGCATAAGTATGCCATCTAATAATAAGCAAGATGTATCTTTGACACAAATCACAAACCTACCTTCTACTATTGATCAAGAGGATATCTTGTCAAGAATCCTCCAAGATCAGTTGATCACCCTTCCATGTAGAACTCATAAGAAATTTTATTCTAAGACTTCATTTTGTGCATATCATAGAGTTCATGGTCACACCACTAATGAATGTAAAGCTTTCAGTCACAAAAGACATCTTAAGGAGTTTTATATGCTTCCCTTTGTGGGGGGAACCTAATTCCTCTAATTGATACCGATTTTCACTCTCGCCTAAATTTCATCCATTTTTTTGGCTCACCTTTGTATTACACTCAATAGGGGAAAGGGGTTTAGTAGCCTTGTCCTCATGTGTCAATTTTCATTTCCTCCTTTGGCTATTTGTTAACCTTTCATGAAAATATAAGAGAAATATTAGGATGTGGATGACATGCCTTAAGTTGGCCCGCATGTGACATACTATCACTTTCCTAACATAGATTATCAGAAACATATGACTTTGCATAAGGATTTTTGAGTAAGCTCTCATGTTCTCTTCTTCTAATTTAAAGCAATTACATACAATACTGGTGTTTGCAACCACTTTAAAGTGGGGGCATACATCACCACTCATATTTCATTGTGTTATTTTCTTCTTTTTCTTGTGATTCCCTCTCTTGGAAACATTAGGTACAATGTTGCTCAGGTTGAGACCTTGAACTTGTCCTCTCTTGGAAACAAGATGAGACCATTTGCGCTTATCCTCTCTTGGAGACATTGAGCGTGATGTTCCCAAAGATGAGACATTGCACAAACAAAGAAAAATTCCTTTGAACAATCCTTACACTATTCTGCATTAACAATGTCTATGAGTGTCGAGCATATGAAGTTTTGCTTACCTCATAAAGCTCGAACCAACATTTTCCTTTGTGGCACCTTATTAAAGTTATCAAGAGGTATAACTTTGGTATGGTTGAGTAGGAATCCCATTCAACAACATGACTTTCCCCATAGCCACCTATCTATTTGTGAGTGCATACCAACTAGTGTATGTTTCTCACCTTTTGGGCTTTCTCACCTAGAAGATAGCTAAGAGTTCCATCACCCCAAAGTGAGTACGCATTTTATTTCCCAAACAAATAGCCTATATCTGATCCAAAACTAGTTGGAAAAATAATTGAAGCTTGATCCACCTCATTTTCATTTCTCTTTCTCCTAATTCTTTCCATTACATGATTGTATATCTTGTTGACTTAGGATCTTCGAACCTGGGGGTTTGGCCACCTCCTCTGATCTTTGTCATTCTTTGTCATCTGCATCTATACACTCAGATCTCTCTTGAATGTCTACTTTAGTGTGAGTTTGGAGTAAGTTCATCCTCTCACTAAAGTGGGGGCTAAATGCACCGTACAAAAAAGGACCTCTTGCTTGACATGGGAATAATTCATGATAAAATTGAACTTAATGAGGCCTTGATTCAGGTGTTGTGAGGAATTTTATGTATCCACACTAGGTCTTGGACCCTTCCACATTGAATAACATACTTTTAATGATGTCTTGTAAAGGTGTTGTAAAGTCTTGTAATGGACTTTCACGCTTTTCTAGGCTTAATGAACTCATTTTCTCTTAATTCAACATTATAAAATGTATTTAATTACATCTTCACATCAATCTAGAAGGCTTGTAAACTAAATTTAACTTTACCCAAGTGTTGTAATGTGTTTTACACATTCACATTGGTTCTTGTTCCTTTCAATGTTATGTGGACCTCATTTTAGTGTTGTAAAGTGTATTTAATTGCACTTTCACATTGAATTCTATGTCCCAAGCCCCAATTGACCGTTACATCATTACTAATAGACCCCTATTAACCCATATTGTGCATCTTGAGGCTTGAATTGGTCAAATACCCAAAAAGGTTGCAATTTAAACTTTATTTCCTTATCTCTTGGCATCTTAGCTATCAAAACGACCCCTGTGGGACCATTCAACATGCATGGTGAATCAGTCCCATGCAAATGGGACCCATTCACCATGTGTGGTGAATTAGTCCCATTTGGCCCAATTTTGACCTTTGAGTGGGAAAAAGGTGAAATTTAATTTTGTTATTACTTCATGTCAGCCTGTGATGAGGTATTAAAGGGTGAAATAGGTGAAATTCCAATAAATATAAGTTTTTCAACCATAATTCACATCTCTGATCATTCATTCATCCACCAATTTTCCATCTCAAGTCAAGCAACTTAGGGTTTTAACATTACAAGTCATTCAAGATCAATTTTTAGATATTCAAGGGTAGATTCTTCATGTTTTGCTACATAATTTCAAGGTCAAATATCATGGAAAGGTAATCAACTCCATTATTGCATGTTTCATTACATTTTTTCATCATTTTGGTTTAATTACCTAAAAGGGGCTTGACCAAGACAAACCTCCTTACCCTAACAATCAACATTTCTCTTTCTTGTCTTATTTGTTTGCATATTTAGGTCTCTTTGAAATCATTAAGATTCAAGTTAAAAGGTTATTCAAGTATTCTCTTCATTCAAAAAGTCAAAATATTAATGAAAACTCATTTTTTAGGTTCAAAAATCAAAGTTTTAGAAGTGGACACCTATAGAAAGCCAAAGTGTAGACCAAAAGCTCCATAATCCACCTTTGAATATTCAAAAATTCAAAAGTGGACTCATTCACCATGGGTGGTGAATGAGTTCCACTTTGAGGTCAATTTTGAGTTTTTTGCATTTTTAGATACCCTTTCGTCAGAAACAAGTTTCAACATAGTTTGGCATAACTAGGACCAATTCGCCTAGATTGGTGAATGAGTCCCTCCAGGCCTCAAAATTAGCATCAACAGCATTCCAAAATCCATTTCTAGTCTCCATCCACATTTCAATTGCACACTTTTAGTTTGGTCCATTTTTGTTATAGTTTTCTATTCATTTCCAATTGTTCTTGCATTACACAATGTGTTTTCAAACATGACTTTTTTCTTAAGTTTTGCATTCATAATCAACCAAGTACTTAGCTTAATTTCATCTATATCATCTCATTTATCTTTAATAACATCATACACATCTTAATTTTAGTGAACCGACTAGACTTTTGAGTGGGGTTTATCTCTCTCCTTTTAGGTGAAACATCCTAAGAGTGCAAGAATAGCCTATAAATCCTACCCAAAAATATATAGTTTATAAATATACCTTGGGATGCATAATATAGGATCATAGGGGACTATTAATCATGATATAAAGGTCATAAATGTAAGAGGGCCCAAAATCCAATGTGAAAGTGTAAACAAATACACTTTACAACAATAAATTAAGGCAAAATTGGGTCTATTTAGCTTAGAAGGACACTAAATGTGAATGTGTAAAAAACATTAGAATGCTAGATTAGGTACACCTTATTTTACAAGCTTCTTAAATTTTATGTGAAGGTGTCAATAAATACACTTTACAACATTAAATTAGGGAAAAGTTAGGTTTATTTAGCTTAGACTTGGGCCCAAAACCTAATGTGGATGTGTAAAACTCATCACAACATTAGATTAAGGCGATGTCAATTCCAATTTATCATTAATAATTATATAATTCTTAATTACATTTATTTTTAAATATAGATATGCTAGCTTTAAATATATTGCTTTAAAAATTTATTTTATGTGTATAAATTTATTATATTTTCTTTGTATTTAATTTTATAATTTTAAATTGATTTTAGATGTCCATTTATTATGGAAAACTTATCTATTTAAGTTGCTATATTTTTGTACAATAAAACCTTTAGTAAAGCCTTAAAATTTTAATATTTATTTACATATATATGTTAATTTTGAATAAAATAGAATATTAGTGATTTTTCCTTTTTGAAATGTTCTTAATTTTTTTTTAAATATTGAAGATTTTTTATGTTGGAAGATTTCTACTATTCATGTATAGTGTTAATTCATGTGTATTTTGAGCAATCATTATTATAGTTGAAGATTATTTTGATTTTATAACTGTTTTTTTCCTTTTTGAAATGTTCTCAATTTTTCCTATAGTTAAATTTGACATGTTAAAGACTTTCATTACCAACTTGATATTAATCTAAATATGCAGTAATCCAAAGACTATACATTCAC
>VDFB02193867.1:390307070-390334996 GCA_007258455.2 Sequoia sempervirens
ATGGTTGCGGATGTGTGCAAGTTTTTGTGGTGGATCTTCTATTGCATTGAGATAGTGTTCTTTGTGTAAAAATTCTTATTTCTATCTTTTTGTATTTGTAGGCAAGGAGCCTCTTATTTGGACAATGAGTCCTATCTAGACAGTGAGTCCTATCTTGGGTAGTGAGACCCTCTGGCAGTGAGTCTCTTTGTAAACAGTTTTGCAATTACTCTATATTGTGAGTTAATCCCTCACCATGGCTTTTACCTTATATTGGGTTTTCCATGTAAATTTGGTGTTTCTTGTGTTTATATTGCTTTCTATTATTTAGACTTCATGCTCATTAAAGTGGATGTGGATCTAATAATTGTTTGATATTTGTATGATTGGTGACAATTGATTCACCACCCCCTCTCAGTTGTCTTTAAACAAGATCGTGTCGAGCCAAAAAATGAATCATGGAGAGCTAAATGTCTATGGGTTCCTAATAGAATGAACACTCTAGAACAAACAAAAATAAAAGGAATTTAAATGAGTGGGATATGTGATAATTTGGAGCATTGAATGAACCTTGATCTCTAAATTATATGGTTGTCAGGTTGATTAATTATGGAGGGATGCATAAGGAAAGTTTCTAAGTGGGGTTAAAAAATGGAGTGAAATGTGATTACTTCTTTGAGTTGGATGTTTGGGGTGGTGAAGTATCATGTGCCACATGTTGCTCCAACCCAACAAATTCATTCCTTTATGCTAGATTCAAAGGTAGACCCACTTCATTGTTTATCAAGCCTAAAAATGGGCCTATCAAGAACAGTGGACCAATTGAGTGGTAATGCACACAATGTGGTGGGCTAGCAAAATGAAAAATAAAATAAAATTGATGGGTGTTGCACAAATGGTAGGGTGATGTGGTAGGAATTTTCATTGGTTTTGGTCCATGTGGAACTCCATGTTGACCCCTTAAATATAAGTGCACAGGTATGGGCCCATCTTTCCTATTAGAATTGAAAGTTTCGCTTTTAGTATAAGTAAAAAGCTTTTGGTTTGAATTTCAATTTTTTCATACATTTTACCCTTTTTTGGCTTTCCATTTTTCTTATAATAATTTTCATGGGAAGTGTTGTTTTGCACTATGACAATAATTTTATAGGAGAGAAATATAAGTAGAATAGATGGAACAACCACCATAACTTATGATGTATCATAATATCCCAAGTTTGTCAAGACATCTTGAAGACTTATTTTTTGAAGGAGCTTGGAAGTGGGCACCTTCAATTTTGAGGGTTGGGATAGAAAATGGTTTATATTTTTGAATGATTCGAAGATTTTATTTCTCATGTACACTTACAATATATATGATCTATACTATATTATATTGTACATAATAAAAAATTAACTAAAATTATTAGGGTTCATAGTTACCAAGCAATCATTTTATTTTAAGTGTTGTTGTAGTACAAAATTGTTGCAAGAATGGAAAGAATGAAGGTGTTGTCATTGATGTCAACTGGCCAATTGATAATTGTGAATAAATATTCAACAAGCTTCTTTCGGGTATATTTTTTCTCTAAGTATTGGCCCACGCATCGCAAATAAGCTACTCGACCTTTTTTTGTCAAAACTCTTTTGCCCCCTCCACGTGTCTGCTTTGTGCTCCCTGGAGGTTTCATTTCCTTCATATTTCGGGAATCCCCACTATGCTTCCACGTGTCTACTCTATGCTCCATGGAGGTTTCCTTTCCTTCATATTTTGAGAATCCCCGCTATGCTTCCATGTGTCATCACTGCGCACAACTGATGATCGCTTCCCTTCACTTTTGAGTAAAGCTCTGTCCACATACCACATGTCACCTTGGCACAAGTTTTCAATGGTGAAAGATAAATATTCACATGGGCTGCACCATGCCGCCACATGTCTCTTCAGTGGGTTTTGTATTTGGGTGGCCAATAAAGCGAACCAAATGTTGCGACTGGTTGCCGTGTGTCATAATTACTTTACGGGGTTATGACACTTGCCTGCTTGACCTTGTCGGGACCACCGCCATCATTTGTAGAGGATGCACCTGAGCCTAGAATAACCAAATGCTTTGTTTCAAATATTTTATGTTGCAAAAAACTAGAGATATACTCAATTCTGCATCATTTCTAGGGATCGTGAAATGATTTGTTACTGCTCTCCAAGGTGGTGGGACTTTTCAGGGTATGTGCAGGATCATGATGGGCCAACAAGTGGCAATATGATGGGTATGTGGCTGATGACTATCTTTTTACCCAAAATTGATGAAATGAAAAGGGTTTTTAAAGGAAATTCTCAGCTTTCCACCGATATTAATTTAGGCTTTACTTTTAATTTAATAATTAATTATTATTCATTTTCTATTCAAATTATGACTAAAGTCTTGATTGATAGGTTGATTGAAAAATCTATAGCTTTCAAAGCGATATCACATTTTTGAATCGAACATGTGTCACATTCTATGCTTCATATACTATAGGTTCAAAAATAGAAAAATTGAATTTCATGAAGTTTCTACCAAGTTAAGGTGGTCAGATGTACAATTTCTTATATTTTTTTAAAAAGTTGTAATAAAAAATTCATAATTAATTATTTACCTAGAAAAAAATTACAAAAAAATATGCATCACATCGGTGCATGAGTCCTCTACTTATATCTAAAATATTATAAAAAAATATTAGCATTTTATTATGGTTATGGTGGTCAGACAGACACCTACTTCTTATTTTTCCTTGAAATTTAAGTACCATTGCATTGAAATTTCAAATTTTCACCAAATAGAAACTACATTCAATTTGCTACAAATTCTATTCTTACATATTTTTGAAATAATATAGATAACTTATTCAATTTTTTATGTCAAGTTTCCTAACTCTGATTTTTATGAATTTTTTGCCACTTAAGGGCCTATTTTTCCCATGATAATCCTGCACATACCCTTCAACTATATATACTTCTCTTTGTTTTGAGGGAAAGGCAGATTTTTTAGAACACTAATTTTAGAAAAGACACCAAGCCTTTATTATTATTATTTTTATTGCAGAGACTCTCAAACTGTGCCAATTGTTTGGCCTTTCTATTCTTTTATGCTATTTAATTAACTATAGACTGTGTTGCTATTGTCTGGATACTTCATTTGAGAATGAAACTTTTATAAATTGAATGCAATTTTCCCTATCTAGATCATGTCTTACAGCTCATCTCAGTAGTAGGATTTTATGCAATGTTATTTTATGTCAATGAATGGATTATCTATACCTTAATCTTTAGTTTTTTCCTTTCTAGGACATCACAAATTACCAATTGGGCCCTTAAATCTATGATTTATCATGCCTATTTTTAAGTATTGGTGCATTGCCTTAGTTTAGAATTTATTTATATATATATGTTTCCTTTTCCCTTTCCAAACCCCATTATAGAAGAAACCGGCTTCCTTACAAATCTAGAGGTCACTCAGTTTAGTGCAAAAAGGTTCCCAATAAACTGAGTTTCCCATAAGTACTATTACCATGTCAACTATCAGCATCAATAGTTTGCTTCTGCTAGCACACCCCATGGGATCCAAGCTTAAATGAATTTGTGCTTAAGAAACATGTACGAGCCATTGGCCTATAACTAGATCCCAAACCGCAAAGAACCTTTGTCTACTAGTACTGCCACTAGGAACAATGCAGGCCGTAAGTTAGTTGGTAACCATTTTACTCCCTCCACCCATTTCTCTAACCATGTTGATAGCTTCCAATAGAAATTATGTGGCATGGGACACCAGAATTCCCCTAGTAGCTCCAGTAGCATCTGCTATCTGGGCTATTAGCCTAGTGTTAGCTATGAAAGCTATACCCATGTTTACCGGAGATGGATCGAGAACACCTGTAGAACATCTGCAAGATGTGGTAGATGTGTGTTTGGTGCATGGGATCACCATGAAAAATGTAGCACTGAGGCTCCTCACCATATCCTTCAAGGGAAAAGTGTTGGATTGGTACCGAACATTGCCAGTTAGCACTATCTATACCTTGGATGAGCTTAGAGATCCATTCTAAGAGAGGTTTTCAAATGATGGAGATCACTCCTTGCTGTACCAACAACTATTTGTCATAAACCAAGCTCCTCAAGAGGCTATGATGGACTTCAATGCCTGATTCCACACAAACTAGTAGAGGATCCATGTTTCTATATGCCCGACTCCTGAGTTGGCATTCATATTTTATCTGAAGTCCATCAACTTCAACATTTCTATGATGATCAAGTCTTTGGGAGGAGCTACTCTACTAGATGCTTATAGTATTGATGTTAAAGCTGAGAATCATTTAATAGATTGTGGAAAGTTTCCTCCTAAGCCCATCATGCTGATATTTTCTAAAATATTGATGCCCGCACCTCCCCAGTCAATGTACACATATATGACAGTGCTAAAAAATGTTGCCTCTACGTCTAGTTCTCCCAAGGATAAAATGAGTGATCTCAAAGAAATATTGCAGACTATGGAAAATGACATAACCACCCTTGAGAAAACCCAATCAATGCCTCTGAAGCCTACCTATTAGAATTATCAAGGCAGACAGTCTTCATATTAGCAAAATTATTACCAAGGTGGTATCCGCACCAATCCACCAAGTTTGACAACCAACCAAATAGTGTCAGTACCTACTCCACTGATGAGCGCTTCACCAAGCTCGAGTAGGGAATTTACCATGAGATAGAATAACCTCATTGATAATATCAATTCATAGTGCTTCCCTTGCAGTGATGCGCACATGCCCTGATATTGTCTGTGTGGCAACTTACAACAAAATTTGGCAGAACAGTGCAACCAAGGTACAACGTCAGACCATGGAGGTTATGTATATGCCTCACTACAAATGGAGAGCATGGTTCTTATAGCACAAATGCAAGGAATGTCCCTAGAACATGAATCTGACATTGCTCTTGATCATGCGCTCTTCTCATGGATGGAAGAAGAAGAAATAGTGTTTGCTAATGATACATTCGTATCCAAAATGTTACAAGTGTAATCTGAATATAAAACTCAGTAAAATAGGAGACTTACCAGCAAATCAACAGCCCCACAACTATCTAGTCTACAACCTGAAAGTGCTTTTGATCAGATACCTGGCACTTCCACTATGCCACCACAATATCAGCCGTGGAAGGAAATTATCATAACGAGAGCAAAGGAGTAGAAACCTCCAAGTTTGCCACCTTTTAATGTGGTGTAAAAGTTGAAGAAATCATTTTCTAATGTGTCTCTATGGGACATTCTAGCTATCTCACAATAGAAGATGCTATTACAGAAGGCTCTTCAAGTAGAGATCAACACAATGCCAATGAAGCAGTTAGCCAATGCAAAGGTTGTTGATCAACTATCTCTTGCTAAAGTCCTTATGAATAACACAATAGAAGTCCCTATTGAAGTAAGAGATAAGTCAAAGCCCCAACCCTTGTTCTTAACTCTCATTATAGGGAAGAAGTTATTACACAATGCTATGATTGATTCTGGTGCTAGCACCACAGTTATGCCTAACCAAATAGTTGAAGATTTAGGACATAGCTATGAACCTATGAAAAGGGGAGTAATGCAGCTTGATAAAAAGCTTTGAAACCATAGGTATGATCAAGACAATTCCTTTAACTCTATTTGTTTTCCCTAGTATCACTATGCCCCAAGACACTATGATCATAGATTTGCCTCCCATGTTCGGCATTTTTCTATCCTAAGAATTTACTTCAAGGGTGGGTGGATACCTATGCTTAGATTGGTCACATATAGTTCTTAGAACCAACCATGATGCAAAAATGAAGATAGAATTGGAAGCATTACATTTTGAACATATAGAGGATGAGGCCATGGTCAATTTTGAAATCACGCATACCTCTATCACCAAGCAAGCAATGTATTGCATTGAATTACTAGAGGAAGAAAATGTAACCGAAGACTAGAATGATCAAGAGGATGCTCTATTAAGTGAACACATGGACAACAACCCTTTCAAAAATTACCATGCTACAGGATTGGGAACCTATGTAATCTATGATGAAGATCAAGTGCTCCCAGAGGTTGCCAAAGAGCTCAAAAGTGGCCAAGAACCTAAGCTATGGACATTGTAATTTGACGGGGCAAGATGCAAAGTAGGCACTAGAGTAGGGATATGTTTGATATCCCCACAAAATTAAAAAATACTAAGGTATTTCCACTTCCAGTTCACTTTTTCAAACAATGAAGCCAAATATGAAGGATTAGTTTAGTGTTTAAGCCTTGCAGAGTGAATGGGCATTAAGCAATTAATGGTGTTTGGAGATTCCAAACTAGCAGTCAACTAAGTCCAAGGAATTTCTATGGCAAGGAATGTCTACATAAGATCCTATCGGCATTAGTTCTAGGACCTGATTGAGGGTTTTGAAGCCTTCAACATTAAGAATATTTCTCGAGACAAAAACGGTGACACAGATCACATGGAAGCAATTGGATCCCAGTTCAATCATGTTTCCAACCTTATACACAACAAGCACTATATACGACTAATAGTCCAATTAGAAATTCTTGATAACGATCAAAGGTTGCAAGTATTTGAAAGTGATGAACACATTGCCTCTTTCATCCAATGATCGAGAGAATTCATCAATCAGTTACAACCAAATATTGTTGAGGCTTATGAAGGAAAAATCATGCAACTCAAATCTAAAAAGCTTCCAAAAGGATTGGTTAATCCTGAAAACCTTTTTGATTGTGATGATGCAAGAAATGATAGATGGAAGTTTGTGGCAAACAAAAGCAACTATATAGACCTTCTGGTCTGAAACGATAGAAACCTTTGAGTCAGGAAAGATGTCTCACACCATGATAAAGAAAGGCTCATCAATTTATACAAGAAATATGGAGTAGTGGCTTAGTCCTATGATGACCTGAAGGGATATGATCTTGGCATCATCTAACACATGATTGAGCTAACTGATGGTGAGAAACTAGTCCAACAAAAGTAGAGGCCAGTAAACCCAAAAATTGAAGCACTAATGGCACAAGAGCTAACAAAGCTAATCGAGTCATAGATTGTCTTTTGAATCAAGCATAGCATGTGGGTGTCTAATCTAGTCCTGGTTTGAAAGAAGAAAGGAGATATCTGCTTGTGTTGGACTTCCAAGACCTGAATAGAGCATCCCTAAAGGATCATTATCTATTGCCTTCTATGGAGACAATCCTGCAAATAGTAGCAATATTGGAGATGTTTTCTATGCTTGATGGCTTTTGGTTTATCCAACACAAAACTACATTCACTACAAAGTGGGGAACATTCACATATGCTAAAATGCCTTTTGGTTTATCCAATGTAGGGCCAAAATTCTAGTGGGAAATGGAAATTGCTTTCAGCGAGCTGATGAAAAAGATTATCCTAACTTATTTAGATGATCTTACTATGTTTTCTAATCTAAGAATGATCATTTTGATCACTTAGAAATGGTTTTTCAAAAATTCCAATATTTTAGGGTTGCCCTGAATCCAAAAAAATGTGTATTCAGAGTGTTGCAAGGCAAGCTGTTAGGACACATGGTGTCCAAATAAGGAGTTTCAATCAACCCCAACCATGTGAAAGCCATTAAGGAACTTCCCCTTCCAATTAACAAGAAAGGCATTCACTCCTTCCTGAGAAAGGTAAATTTTTTTAGTAAGATTATTTCTGACTTCATAGGAATAAGTAAGCCAATCACCCTGATGATTAAAAAAGACCAATCATTTAAGTGGACAAATGAAGCTAGAGAATCCTTTGAAAAAGTTAAGGATTCTATTTCCTCAGCTTTAGTATTGGTTAATCTAGACTTATCTAAGGACTTCATAATTTATGTATTCAGTAGCAAGTCCAGTATTGCTACTGTCTTAACTCAAAAGGATGATGAAGGAAAGGAGAACATCTAGTGGTATTTTATTCCTAGACCCTAAAGGAATATGACAAAAATTATAATTTCATCAAAATGCAAGCCTTTGCAATAGTAAATGGAATTTAAAAATTCTCCCATCTAATTTCCTACAAAAAAGTGATTGTCTATGTCATGCATTCTAGTGTGCACGAATATATCATGGAGGGAGAATTCATAGAAAAAAGAGCTAGTTGGATCACCAAGATCCTTGAATATGACATTGAGGTTAGACCCACTAAAATCATCCATAGAATGTGAATATATGGTGCATGATGAAGAGATACCCACTGAGGAAGAGCAACCAGAGCTTGTTCTGATGATGAGCGAGGGTTTGAGGGTTGTTGGCTAGTAGATAGAGTAGGTTTATGCAAATAGGAAAGTATCCTTTCTGTCTTTCCTCCCAAATGAGGAGATACTATTGACTATAGAATTTCCGATATGCACTAGTGGAAAGGGTCCTTTTCAAAAGGAATTTCAATGGCCTTCTCCTGTGATGCATTACTATAGAGCAAGCGAAGAGAATCCTTGAAACTTTCCACAAAAGCATTATGGGTAGACACTTCTCCGCTAAGACCACCACCATCAAAATCATGTACATAGGTTACTATTGGACCACACTTTTCAATGGCTCACTCCTTGGTGAAATCTTGCAAAGAATGCCAGTTTTTCATAAGTAGAAGGAAGAATTCTGCAGTGCCTCTCAAGTCTATTGTGGAGGATAAACCACTTACACAATGGGGCTTGGACTTCATTGGGATGATCAGTCCCACTTCCAGTGTTGGAAACAAGAGGATTTTGATAGCTACTGATTACTTCATGAGATGGACAAAGGTTGCTCTGCTTAAAAATGCAACAGAGGCAGAAATAGTGGATTTCATCGAAGAGATGGTGACAAGGTTTAGCCCTCCAAATAATATCACTTTTGATGATTCCAGAGCTTTCTTAGGATCAAAGGTATGTCACTTTGCATTAAAAAATGGCATATTCCTTAAGACATCATCAAATTATTACCCGCAGGGAAATGACCTAGCTAAACCAATGAACAAGAACCTAGTCTAAATCCTTAAAAAAATTGGTTCGGAGCACCAAAGAGAATGGCACAAAAACCTTCGAGTGGTGCTTTAGGTAGACTACATAACTCCTAAGAAAGTCCCTAAGACTTCACTTTATGAGTTGGTATACGGGAAAGAGGCACTCTTGCCTATATCTATGGAGATTCTAGTGCTTCAACTATTGAAATCCCTCGAGATAGAACAAAATGGCACCATGGAGGTTTGGCTTGCCGAATTGTTAGAAGTACAAGAAAAAAGGGAGAATTCCCTAATAGCCATGAAAAACTGCCAGCAAGTGGTCAAGCAATGGTTTGACAAGAGGGCATCCAACCAAGGCCTAAAGTGTAGAGACTTAGTGTTGAAATTTAATGAAAGGGCTGCCAAACCAGGTTAGCATGGAAAGTTTGATAGCCTATGGGAAGGTCTGTTTAAGATCATTAAGTTCAAATAAAATAATAATTTTGAATTAGGAAGCATGGAATAGGAAGCCTTGGGAATTTTGGTCAATGAGATTCATCTTAAGTTGTTCCATTGAGTGGCAAAGTTTTACTATTGTATATATGTAGATAATGCTTTTATTTTCTTTCCCTTTGTGTTAGCTGGTCTTTTTTGAAATTAATTCATGTTTCAGTGGAAAAGCAACCCATCATTGTAGACAACAAGGAAATAAAATTACTTTGTAGGAACAATAAAAAAACACACCCATATGCAAAGTAAATTGACAAATATGTTGAATGAAAAGGAACCCATACACCAAATTTGTTGAAAGAGAAGGAGCCATGGATTTTATAAAGATATATGTCATTATATATATTATTTTATTTTTATGTGGAAAAAATGGCTAAAAGAGCCGTAATTCAAAAAGTATATGATTATACGTGATATTCTTTTCATATATACTATGTGTATGGCATTTTTCAGGCTTATATACAAAAAATAGAATAGGGTGGTGTATTCTTAGTAGCAAAAAGCAAGGAGACAAGGAAGAATTTCATCCAATAGCATGGGAAGTAGCAATCAACACATTAACAACAACATCTACCGCATCTTCATCAGTAGGTACATCAGTAGCAGAAGCATAATCATTTGGAGCAACTGCCATTGGTAGAGGGAACACTAGGTTCCTGAAGTTAGTGTACCAATCAATGTTGTAGAATGGCACTACATTGTAGATGCGGAACAAAAAGTGCAAGGCCTGGGTAACCCTCCACTGGTGCTTGTCGTGTGTCTAGAGGTAGAATCCACAGAGAAATGATAGCCACAAGATGACTACTTCTTCCTCAATATCTAGTGCCAAAGGTCACTGGTCATTGGCAGGCATACCCCATACACAATGTGAGCCATGACTTCACCTAGACCATTCAGTCCCAGCCCATAACCCACTTCATGACTATCAAAGCCAAGGAGTGTTTGTTTTTGGTCATCCTTTTCAAGCACCTAGGTGAAATTTCTCTAAGGAAAGTTGTCTGTGATTTATAAGAAACTAGCCTAATGGGAGTGTCCATGGTACCAACTCACTACTACTGCCTTCTAACTATTCCTAAAATTTTCCTACAACCTAGCCTATGAGGAACCTTTCTAGTAATAAAAGCCAGATACTTAGCCAATGACCTATTGCTAGAATTTTCTCAAACGCTAAGTGTGATTTCCTCACTACTTAGAGGCCTACTTATAGAAAAAATGACGTAAAGAATGCTAATTTGTTTCAAAAAATGTGATGATAACCAAGTACCAACTTGAAAAGTGTGCTTGTGTTTGCTCACATTCCCTGACCGGTTACATTTGTAAAAGTACAACTCAAAGCATGCAAAGTTAATGAGAGCTAATTAATTAGCTTAAAAATGGTGGCGCTCATTGATAGTAAGCTGCACAATTTGTAGGTTGTTGTGTCACCTCACAGGTGTTTCCTAGAACCCAAGGCAAGATTCATATCTTTTCTAGCGGTGGTCATTTGCTTTAGTTTAATCATTCTATTTAGGATATTAATTGCTAGCCATGCTAATGCAAGGTTAGAAGGAAAATCACTGACTCACGTTCCAAGGATATCACATCATATCACACAGTTACCAAATGCGATAATGAATTCTTGTCACTTCTAAATGGAAAGTAATTTATTTTTGCATGAAGCAAGGAGTTGGCGGTACATGTTGAATTAATGTAAAAAGATCATTTTCTTCTACCATCTTGAGGAAAGATATCTAAATATTGCCTACAAAACTTTTAATGCTTAAATGTATTTTCAAATATGCTAAGCCAAGTGAAGAGAAGTTTAATCATATCTAGAGACAAGTAAAATTACAGGGAATTCAAAACCTGCAGAAGCTTTCATTTAAGGAAAAATGTTGAAAAGAGTTCATCATAGAAAATTCAGGAGGAGACTGATCAACACTTACTTAGAGCTATACGGTCATCAAAGGCTATGTATGTCTATGAATATTTATCATATGCTACAACTAGTATACCAAGTAAGTTGAAGAGGGAAGATAAAATGCAGCTGGATAGGCCCAAAGATTATAGAAACTAGAAAAGGGTCAAGGAGAAATGGGATAATATTCATGACCCACACCTTGCCAATATCCCTAAGCCTTTAAGAGAAGCAACCTATGAAAGGATGAGGGAATCTCAGAAAACCATATCAATAGCAAAAAAGGTATGGTATAATGGTCTTTCGCAATACATGGTCCCACTAGTACATTATTTCCTAGAGATAGTTAATGCCACTATTCAGCGCTATAACCTGAACACCCACTGCATCAAGGGTCAAACCTTAAATGTTAACATCAGCCCACAAGCCATTTCACACATGTTGTGTATCCCAGAACCAAGTACCAGAAAGGAGAAAATTGAGTCCTTCTCTCCTGCTAAAGGAGAAAACCCATGGAAGGCGATGAAAAAGGGCCTAGATTTCCTAATGGAGGAAATTGGCAAGAAGGAAGTCCTAGGCGCTAAGCTACCAAGTATCCTATTTCCACATTGTTCATTTCTTGAAGACATGCAGGATGCCTTGTCGATGCTAGCATTTGTGTGCAATCAAGAATCTGACGAGATGGTGGAGGCCTTTCAACTAGGGTCGCTTTCCAATTTCGCAATCAACACAATATCTTTTGGTACAATTTCACCAAATTCCTCATGGAGAAAATGATACGAAAAATAGAAAATTACTTGATGGAAGGGAAGTTTAGATTTCTCTCCTTCCTAGTTCATATGTTACTACAACAAAACCCTAACTTCTTCAACAGATATTTTGAATTTTCTATTTTTGATGAGAAGTAGAGGAGGAAGCCAATATCCACATGGACGCTCTTTCTTTCCATGACATATGGTTAGTATACATTTTTAGATTATTTTATAACTCCATTCTTGCAAGATTTACAAGGAGGTGACATAATCCAACTCAACATAGATCAGAGCAGATATATGTAGAGTTTCACTCCCACTTGTGACTGGTTCTTCGAAGTGGGTTTCACAATTCTCTAGATATAGGGCTTCACTGATAAACCTTTCCTACTCCCATTATGTGTCACAAATAGGGTGTTCGTGCTTGAAATGTATTGGCAGGTGTGTATTATTGATTATACCTTCTACAGTAGCCAAAGCATCAAGAGGAAAGGATTCTTCACTTGTCCAAAGAATTTCAAAACAACGACTCTGGTAAAGAAGCAATCACATCAGCTATTGCAGAATAAACTGGCTCATTTAGGGTTGGTTTTATTTAGGTTTGGTTTTGGTATGTGATAAATGGGAGTACAACCCTTTCAATGATCTACTACAGATGCACATGAAGGTTACTCACATTCCTCGACCCTACTAGGAAAAGAGGCACAACCCGCAGGTGGATAAGGATGAGATTTTTGTTGAACTAGCGTGTGTTCCCGCACAGGATAATAGAGAGCCATGTAATAAGTTTTACTTTGTTGTGGTAGAGGCTAAGGATAGTGTCCAGATGGAATGTACCATGTACAACAAGTTGTGGAAGGATGAGGAATGGACTAATGAGAAGATAGAAGCATTTTGGAAATATTGCCAAGAGAAAAGATAGTTGAATGCTCCTTATGAAAGCTTGAAGGAGGACAAAGAATTTGAAAAATGGTGGGATGAATAGCATCCCAACTTTGTCTCTAGTGCCAATAAAGGCAATGACCTAGAAAGTGGGTTGAAAGAACAAGAAGAAGAAGAAACGATGACTTTTGCATCCTTTGCACCGCATGAGAAAAGCTTTGGATAGCCTATCTCTGTAGCCACAAATGTGCGGTTTAATCTATTAAGGGCTTCACATACACTCACTTGGGCTGCTAAGGTAACTAGAGTATCATAGTAGCAGCTAGCGGTAACTGCTGAGGCTAGGGAAACCCCACCTACAAAGCGGTAGTAGACAGAGGCCGTTGTTGGGGAGATTTCACAAGAACCCACTAGAAGATAGGTGCTTGTAGCTAGCCAAGAGCCCAAAGAAAGGGAAGAGTCACTAATGAGTCAAGGGCCACCATCAACCAATTAACAGGTAAACTTTTCTCCTTCTCTTGTTTCTCAATCCTTGGTATCCTCCACTGTTTTTGTGGCAATGCCCACCATGAGTGTTGGCTCTCTGTTTCCCACCTTTGATCCAATGCATGTGGGAAGTTTCACCCAATTCTCACAGGTCACTCCACCTACCTTTACTCCTCTATGAACCCTTATGCCATTTGTTGCCACTCAAATCTTCCTTGCCTCACTTTTTGAAGGCATACCCATTACCGACACCCCTACTTCTACTATTGTTGCAAATCCTCTTCCCTTATAGTAGGTTGACTCGATGATGAAAACTCCTTCACCATGTCAACCCATGAGTCCTCCTGTCAGTTCACCAATTGAACCTTGGAAAGTGGCAAGCCATTCTGCTGGTTCTCAAGCCAAGCTTTGGAATATGCCCCCTTTCTCCCCACAAACTATCACTCTCTAGAAGGAGAAAATGCCCAGACCTATAAAAATTACGTATCCATATCCCCTACCTTCTGGTGCTCCTGTCGCAGGTGGGAAAGTCTTGTCACTGGCCCTATTCATGGCACAAATTGACTCTGGAAAGGAGGAACATGCAAATAGAATACAAAAGTGCAAGGAAAAGGATGATGGGAAGCTTGCAGAACCAAAAATGCAAACCATGTACCCGATGGTAACCAAGCCACGAGGGGAGATGCATCAAGAAGACTATAATTATATGCAGTAGGGCTTGACATGAAGGAAGCCTGCCCACATGATAAGGTTGAGCTTATGGAGGAGACACAATGGGTGGTCACCTTTGACTTCCTTAAAATTGGTCGTCAGCTAAAGAATATGGAAGAGTGGCTTAAATCAGTAAGGGAAAAGGCTAGTTTTTTGGAGAAAAAGGAAAAATCCCTAGAAGTGGATGTTGCATGTTTGACAGAGAGGGTGCTGGTAGTAGAGAATGAAAGGAATAGACTTTAGGTGGAGCTTGCGAAAGTTTAGACTATTGACCCTACTATGATTAATGAGTTGCGTACTAAGAATCTAGAGGCAGAGTAGAATTTGCAGCTAAGGAACGAGGAGTTGGCGTCACATTGAATATGATCAAGGGATGGCATAAAAGAGTGAGGCCTTAGAGAATTAGTGATCTCAATATGAACAAAAGTTATAGGAGAAAGATGTCGAATTTGAGGGCTGAAAAAACCAATTAGAAAAAGAACTTTAGGAGACAAAGTCCTCTCTTGACATGCATTTGGAAAACCACTCCCGAGTAGAGGAAAATTGGAATAAAGAAATGAGCATCTCTAGGGAGAAATTGGTGTCCAAAAAGAGAAAAAGTGTGGAATTGGTTAAGGTCATTAACTCAGGATGTAGAGATCGATTCTCTTAAAAGCTCTCTCCCAGTCTCCTCTGCACAGCTGGATCTTGTTCCATTGGTTAGGAAATTGTATATTTCTCATTGGGAAAAGATTAAAAATCCTTGCCTGACTCTGCAGTCCACTCTCTGGTTCATCACCAAAGTAGGAAAACTGAGCCAAGAGGCTCATAGTACAATTGAGCATTTTTCGTAGTTTATCTCAGAAAAGGTTTTAGAATAAAAAGATCTGCTCACCAAGCTATATTCAGTCTCTGATGAAGACCTCACCAAAGTAGGAATTGAAGATCAAAATGTTGCTACCTAGACTGCAAGCAATTTTATCCATTGTTTCTTTGCCTTCCAGCACACTAAAGTGGATGTAGCTACTCTAAACAAGACAATGGATGACATGCAGGAGATTTTCTCTAGATTAAGTGAGATGGGTTTGCCATCCCCGTTCCTAGAAGATGGCTCTACTACTACAGCTGAACAGATTGTAGAAAGAATAGAGAAGGAAAATGACTTGGGTGCTTTCCATAATTTTAGCCATCCTCCCACCGCAACTAATATTGAGGGAGTCATTTATCCACTTACACAATTATTCTTTCATTGTGAAGTAGGGGCCAACTTGTTCGACACACCGCCTTATAAGCAGAAGCTCGACCTAGCTAGAGCATAGGAGAATTTGTGCATTTGAGGATGATTGGTCACCACTGCAGGAAGCTCTTTCAAAGCTCTAACTTTGTCACCCAGTGAATGGTGCTTTGGTATGTAAACTAGAGAAATTTTGGGTTCTCCATTCCTCAAGTGAAACACCCCTAGTAGTCGCCAAAATTTGTGAATAAATATTTAACAAGCTCCCTTCAGGTATTATTTTTTCTCTAAGTATCAGCTTGCACATCACAAATAAGCTACTTGGCCTTTTCTATCAAAAATCTGCTGCCCCCTCCACGTGTCTACTCTACACTCCTCGAAGGTTTCCTTTCCTTTGCATTTTGGGAATCCCTGCTATGCTTCCATGTGTCTGCTATGTGCTCCCTGGAGTTTTCCTTTCCTTCACATTTTGGGAATCCCCACTATGCTTCCATGTGTCATCGCTACGCACAACTAATGATCACTTCCCTTCACTTTTGAGTAAAGCTCTATCCACTCGCCATGTGTCACCTTGGTGCAAGTTTTCAATGGTGAAAGATAAAGATTCACATGGGTAACGCTATGCCACCACATGTCTCTTGGGTGGCTTGTGTATTTGGGTGGTGGATAAAGTGAACCAAATGCTATGAATGGCTGCCACATGTCATATTTACTTTATAGGGTGATGAAACTTGCCTGCTTGGCCTTGTCGGGACCATCACCATCTTTTACAGAGGATGCATAGGTGAGCCTAGAATGATCAGATACTTGGTTTCAAATATTTTTTGTTGCAAATAACTAGAGATATACTCAATTTTGCATCATTTCCAGGGATCGTGAAATATTTTGTGTTACTTCTCTCCAAGGCAGTGGGAATTTTCAGCTATATATACTTCTCTCTGTTTTGAGGGAAAGCCAAATTTTTCAAAAGAACAATGATTTTAATAAAGACACTAGCCCTTTATTATTGTTATTTTTATTGTAGAGACTCTTAGACTGTGCCAATTGTTTGGCCTTTCTATTTTTTTGTGCTATTTAATTAACTATATCTAGAGTGTGTTGCTATTGTCTAGATACTTCATTTGAGAACTTCTATAAATTGAATGCAATTTTTCCTATCTAGATCATGTCTTATGACTTTTCTCAGTAGTAGGAATGTATGCAATATTATTTTATGTCAATGAATGCATTATCTATACCTTAATCTCTTTAGTTTTTTCCTTTCTAGGACATCACTAATTACCAATTGGGCCCTTAAATCTATGATTTATCATGCCTATTTTTAATTCTTGGTGCATTTCCTTAGTTTAGAATTTGTTTTTATATATTTGTTTCCTTTTCCCTTTCCAAACCCCTTTATAGAAGAAGTAGACATCTTTAAAAATTTTGAGGTCACTCAGTTTAGTACAAAAAGGTCCCCCATAAACTGAGTTTCCCATAAATACTATTACCTTGTCAACTATCAACATCAATAGTTATCAACTGGTTGTTGTTGTCATTAATGTCATAGATGTAGGTTATTGGTTCTATATGTCAAGGATATAGAGAAAATTGTATTGAAGAAAGATTGTAGGTGTTTAATGGTTGCTTTGGGTTTTTCTCTGGGATTTGATTCTATGTTTGTGTCATGGTTCAAATATGTTGATCATGGGTGTTGGAAGTTGCTATATCTGAGTTTTTGGTTGTTGATTCATTATATAGCTTGAGTTATGTTCACCAATTTTGAACTATGGTTTTTTGTGTTTTTGGTTGAGGTCGGAGAGAAATGTTGTTGGCGTGGATTTCTCTTTGTTAAAGTTTTATGACTTGCGGTTCTAGAGTTGAGTTCTTTTGATTGCATTGAAGATAATTTTGATATCTAGAAGGTTTGAGTGCTTAATTATTCTATGTGTTTTACACTAGTTTGGCTTACCTTCTGGTGAACACTACCTTTAGAGTTGATAAAGTGTGTTGGATCTATTTGTATCCTTATGAAGCATGTGTTTGGATCACCCTCATTCTAATTCCACCTTGGGATGTTTTGGTGCTAACCTAATTTGAATTTGAATTTGGATGGCTGACTTTGGATAGTTTTCAAAGTTGAAGATGGTATATATACAGGACGAGTTTGTGGTGAAATAAAGCATAGAAAGAGGGAAGAGAGATAAGTGAAAAGAGATAGAGCAGATGGATGTGAGATTGATGTGAATCAGTGATTATGTGTGATGCAAGTGTCACAGATCAGTGAGAAGACTAATGCTAAGTTTCTAGATTCAGTGAGCAAAAGGTGTACTCTATAATTCATGCATGTTTGCAAGAGGTTGAAAAAATTATGGTGGATTTTTCCATTGCATTGAGATTGTCTTCTCTCTATAATGTATCTCTTATATCTTCTTTGTATCTCTATGGTAGTGATCCCTCCAGCTTGTTATCCCTATTGGAAAATGAGTCTTGATCCCAACAATGAGTCCTTATTTTGGCAGTGAGCCTCTTGTAATCGATTTTGATATTCTCTATATTGTGAGTTAATCCTCACTGTGATTTTTCCATTATTTGGTTTTCCACATAAATCTAGTGTTATTATGTTTGTGTGATGGATTTTAGTTTTTACATTAGTATTTAATGTTTAATCATTTAATCAGTGTTAAGGATTAGTTCCAGTGAATGGATTAAGATTTAAATCTATGACAACTGATTCACCCACCTCTCCGTTGTCTTTTGCAAAAAATTCTAAAAATCACCTAGAGTGGGGGTCATTCGCCACTTGTGGAAAATGAGTCTAGTTTGGATTTTCTAGAACATCAAGGTCTGAATCTGTTCTTTTTACTCAATCTACTTCTCCAAGTTTCCAGTTCTGAAACTTATTTTTGGGACTACATAAGTGACTTTTTGTGAAGATAATGACCTTGTGACAACTTGATGACTTTCTCCACCCTTGCAACCTAATCTCCAGTGATCCTCAAATCTTCAAAGCACCTAGATCTGCAATCACACAAAGAGAGAAAAAGTGTTGATTGTTAGGGAATAGGGGTTTTCTTTAGTCAAAACCCTTTTAGATAATTAAACCAAATGATGTGACAATGAAATGAAGACATGAAACATGAAACAAAGAACATGAATCATGGACAATAATACCTTGAATGATTGCTTGTAAATGATTTCTTGTAAATCTACAACTCAACTTGAAATGGCCATCAAGGATGTACATCTTGATCTTGACAATAAGGGTAGAGCAATGCTTGATCTTGGATCTTGGATGCAACATCACAAGACTAGCTCAACAAAATGCTTGATGCTTGATATCCTTGAAATGATAATGGATCTTGAATTGCTGCAACAATTGATAAAGGATTCTTCCTTTGAATTCCTTAGAAATGATCTTAAATGCTCTCTTGATGATGTTGTAAAGTCTTGGAATTCTTAACTCTTGCTTTTTTGTATTTATAGGCTTATCTGAAATAGGCTCATGTGAAATAATGATTTGAAAGCTTATTTATATAGGAAATGCACTCAAATGACCATTTATTTGATCCGAAAGATTGAAAAAAAAAAAAATTGAACTTAAAACCAAATTTTCTCTCTTGAAACTGCAAAAATAGGCCAAATGGACTTATTCACCATCTATGGTCAATGGGTCTCACCTGGATGGGACTCATTCACCCAAAGTGGTGAATGGGTACCACAAGGCCTATTTTGACTACTAAGGTGTCGAGGAGTGTGTAAATTAAGCTTATATGTTAATATTGTCAAGCTTTTTTATCAAAATATGTCTTTGGATGCATAATATATGGTCATAGGGGCCTATAAATGATGATATAAAGGTCATAAATGTAGGAGGGCCCAAAATCCAATGTGAAAGTGTAAATAAATATGCTTTACAACACTGAATTAAGGAAAAATTGGGTCTATTTAGCTTAGAAGGGCCCTAAATTCCATGTGAATGTGTAAAACACATTACAACACTAGATTAGGTCCACCTTAGTTTACAAGCCTCTTAAATTTAATGTGAAGGTGTCAATAAATACACTTTACAACATTAAATTAGCGAAAAGTAAGGTTTATTTAGTTTAGAAGGGCCCAAAACCTAATGTGGATGTGTAAAACTCATCACAACACTAGATTAAGGCAATATCAAGTCCAATTTATCATTAATTACTCCCAAATCAAGGAAAAATCATATTTTTTCTATTGCCACATTTAGCCCCACTTTAGTGAGAGGATGATCTTGCTTCAAACTCACACTAAAGTAGACATTCAAGAGGGGTCCCAGTATACTGATGAAGATGACAAAGGATGACAAAGATCAAAGGAGGTTGCCAAGCCCCCAGGATATAGGATCCTACATCAGATCGACATAAGCACAAAGGGACATGCACAAGGTGTATGATTTGTAGAAAAACAAGATACAAAAAATACAATGCCAAAGAAATAAAGCAGAAAAAAAAGAATATGATGGTTGAATCCAACTTTGAAAAAAATTCTCTCACTCTAGGGTCATGGAACTTCAAGTCATCCACGGGGTGAGTATCCACAATACACTCACTCTGGGGTCACAAAACTTCAATTCATCCACGGGGTGAGTAATCCAAAGAGGTGAGACACATGAATAATATGTGCCCACATACATGAGTGTTAAGGGAAGTCATGCCTTCGTTCGGTTCCCATACAACTATACAAAAGCTATACCTCCTGATAACTTTGATAAGGCACCACACAATAATGATCTTTTAGCTTAATGATACAAGCAAAACTTTGTATGCTTAGACTCATGATCAAACAACATGGCTTCACAAGCATGCAAAGTGTGTTATACAAGGTGGCCATATAATGATTTTTGTAAATACGAAATAGTGTAAGGAATGTCCAAAGGGATTTTTCTTAGTTCTGCAAGGTCTCTTCTTAGGAAACATTGTGCATAATTTCTCCAAGGGAGGACATGTCAAACAAGTATTGCACTCTCATAGGAAATCAAACCCAATGAATCCACCAAGACTAGGATGCATCCCAAGAATAAAGAAAACCACATAGTGAAACATGAGTGTTGATGTATGCCCCCACTTTAAAGCAATTGCTAACACGAAATGTACTATGATAAAGTGCTTTAAAGTAGAATAAGATAGGAGAGCTTATTTAAAATTCCCTATGCCAAGTCATATGTTTCCAATAAGCTAGGTCATGAAAAAAGTAGTATGTCACATGCGAGCCAACTTAAGGCATGTCGTCCACATCCCAAGCTTTCTCTTATATGTACATGAAAGGTGGTCGACTAGCAAGAAGAGGCAATTAAAAGTGACATATGAGGACAAGGATACCTAACCCCTTTCCCCCACTTAGTGATAGACAAGGGTGAGCCAAATAGGATGGGAATAAGTATTAGTTAGAGGAATTAGGTGCTTCAACACAAGGAATAGCACCACACTCCTTGAGATGTTGAATTTGATTACTCAAAT
This sequence comes from Sequoia sempervirens, assembly GCA_007258455.2. Classification (NCBI taxonomy): domain Eukaryota; kingdom Viridiplantae; phylum Streptophyta; class Pinopsida; order Cupressales; family Cupressaceae; genus Sequoia; species Sequoia sempervirens. The sequence goes on from VDFB02193867.1 coordinate 390,327,906, forward strand.
CCTTACATTCATTAGTAGAATGACCATGAACTCTATGATATGCAGAAAATGAGTTCTTGTAGTTGAATTTATTTCATTTTCTTGGAGGGAAGGATATCAATCGATCTTCAAGGAGTCTTAAAAAGATACTCTCTTGATCAATAATAGAGAATGTTCATTTATTTTGTGGCAAAGATATCTCTTGCTTAGCACAAGGTGTCATACTTACACAGACTCTTTAGGTTATGAGATTTTGTTCTCTCCTTTACAAGAGGATGTAAAATCTATTGAATTCAAATCCTTAGTGTTTTGTGTAATGAAATTGACATTAATTGAAGATTTATTTCTTTCTTGTAGATAATAACAATCAAGACCACTAGTGTCTATCAATTCAGGATGCACTATTGTTAAAGTTAGCTTAGAAGAATCTTTTATTAGAATGCTAATATTGAGTGAAGGCTTGTTTATTTATATAAAAGGAAAATAACCAAGAGCATGAGTTATTTCTTAAGTGTTAGGCTCTATAGGGATACAAATACCTTTCTCTCTTGCATCACATCCTTTTCCATTGTAAGAAAGTTGTTTCATGAATTCATAACCTTTTCCATAAATATTTTTCATCTCTTTTGGATTTGTGTGTTTTTCATCATTAAGTTCATCAAAATTTGTTGTGTAATTTGTTTTATTTTGTTCTAAAGTGGTTGAGGTGGATGCTTTCGAAGGGTCTTCCAAATTTTGTGTTGACATTACAAATTTTTCTTTTCCCTTTTTACACTCTTTGTTTATGTTCTTGTATTCTCCCATGAATGTTGGTTTGAAGTCTAAGGAACCCTAGTCATCTTCTAATAGCTTCATTATTTTCTTAATATCTTTTTCTTTGAATTTTTGTTGCACGAGATCCACTTATGTAGCTGGTGTCAATGTTTTCAAAGAATTTTCTTTGTTTTTCTTAATTTTTAGACAATTGTTTCGGTTAGGGCTAGCTTTGAGTGTGTACACTTTGTTGGTTTAAACATACTTTATTATGCGATTAAGAGTAGAAGGCACCCCATTCATTGCATGAATCCATGGTCTACATAAACTTGGAGATTATATGAAATATCACAAGGAATGACATGGATTGGTGTTTCTAATGTGGACTTTCCAACTATAATAGGAAAAGTGATCACACCAAGCGGTTGTGTTCCTACATTATCAAATTTGTTGATAGGTAAAGATTTAGGTTGAATTTTTTATTTATCCACACCAAGCCTATCCAAATGGTTTATGCTACACACATTAAGAGTAGATTCCTTGTGACAAGGGTTTGATTTATCCCTATTCTACTATATTTAGATATTATTATCATAGCTTCATTTTGTTTTTTCACTTTCAAAGGGGGGAGTTCACTTTGGTGGAAAACAATGTCAAAATTTATTCCTTGAATCAGAGTTGTTATGTCATTTGGTTGTGCATTAGAAGGGATAAGAACTTGTTGCAAGGAACTTTGAAACATGTTATGATAGTGAGGGGAGGCTTGAATAAGGTCCCTCAATGATATCTTAGCAAGAGTATTCTTAGGTTGTTCAACAAGATCATACTCCTTTCCACTTTGTGTAGGAAAATGAGGGGGACTAGGAAAGATAGGGTTAGGAAATGGAAGGGGTGTTGAAGGTGTTTTTCTTGGTTGTAGATCATTTATAGTGTTATATGTATGAGCAATAGTATTATTCTTAGGTGGGTAAAGGATAATTTTAGGTTTACTTTGAGTTTGGGGTTTGTGTGAAGGTGGATAAAGAATTAGAGGATTCTTAGGATGTCCCACAAGGTATGTAGGAGGTCCATTAATCAAGGAGAATCTAATGGACACTTTTGCATTCATAACCTCAATGGTCTTGTTTTGATGTATTTCTAATAAAAGGAAATCTAGAATCACTTTTTTATAATCACCTAAGGAAGCCACCTTACTATTATTGTCATTTTCTTGCACCATGATATTCTCCCTAGGAGGAGAGTCGTTAGGATAACTATAGACCAAATGTTCTTGACATTCAAGGATGAATTCATTGCAAGTAAGGGAATGATCAATGGTTGGATTTTCTTTCTTGTCAAAGATGGTGTTTCCTTGTTCAATAATGTTTTATCTAGGGTAAGAAAGAAAATCAAGATTCCCATGATTTTCATCGCTTGTATTTTCTAACATCAAAGTATCTTCTTCACAACTAGGAGAGATACTAGGAGAATAAAAAATGTGATTGTCATGATAATTTATGATTTCATTTCTTTGTTCCCTAATTTCTTCCAAAATAGGAGAGGAAACATAAAGAGGGTTGTCATAGATCTTAAAGTTTTGATCATCCAACAACAACATATATTCCTCACTTACACTTTAATCCTCTAAAACATTATCACCAGAGGGGAAGATGTTGGGAGATGAATGTAGACTAGTTAAAGTTTCAATTGTTTCTTGTTTTGTTATGTTATCATCATGATTACCTATGGTTGTTTCTTCTTGTTCATCAATGAATTTCCTAATCAGAGAGGTAGAAGGAGAGAAAAAATTAGAATTCTCAAAACTCTCATTGTTTTGTTCTTCTAACACCAAAATATCTTCTTCTCCAATAGGAGATAAATTGAGAGAAGAATGAATATGAGCACGAGGAATGTCCAAGGTCGTATTCTCTTTCACTAAAACAATCTCATAGGGAGGGGATATGAACTTTTTTTTAGTATGGCTAGAAAGGTAAGGTACTAACATTGTTTGAACCAAAATGAAAAGCACTTGTAACCATTTTATGCAATGCTTCAAGAATGTAAATAATGTATATCCAAAAATGAAAAGAACTTTTATTAAACATATGCAAAGTTTTATGAATGTAAACATTGTATATACAAAAGTGAAAAATACTTTTATCCATATGATGCTAAGTTTAAGAAATGTGAGCATTTTCAGATCTAATGATGCTTGTGATTGAAATGATTTCAAAAATGACTACCCTAAATTGATGTTTTTGACCTAGATGCATAAAACAAATGTTCCTAAAACTTTCTATAATTATAGTATATGTTACCAACAAGCTCAGGAAGTATAGAAATGAGGTTTTTAATGATATTAAAGGTAGTTTGAAATCTGGACTAGGACTGATTCGCCCAAAGGGGTGAATGAGTCTCAGTTAGGGTTTTTTTCACAATTTTCAAGAAATTTTAAGTTTTTTCTATGCTTTCTAGTTTGTATGATCTATAACTTAAATAAAAATTCATTTTTTATGTATTTTGAATTATTTGAGATGTAAATGCAACCCATATGCACTTTCACTAATGCAAAATTAAAAACCCTAGAATTCCAATTAACAACTGCAAACTCTAATGCAATGTTAGTGTGGGAAAAATATAGGATTATGATGCAATACAAATCAAAATTATGATGTTTTAAATATAGGTTAACCAAAATGTAGTAACAAAAATAGTACTCCGCCACCTTTGAGGCATGAAACACAAGGAAAAGGTCCCTATTTCACACTTGCTATACTCAAGGACACCTTAAAGATCTCAATCCAATGAAGAATAGAGCAAGAGATATGAAAATAGGGTATCCTAGGGTATGTTTAGAGATTAATGAGGGGTTCACCACCCAACTAGAGCATGGAAAATATAATAAAATTCAAGATCTAATGCAAAACCCTAATATGATGCAAACTTGATTTAAATGGCCTAGAAATGCATATGAAACAAAATAAGAAGTTGTAAGACAAAACATGTGCACCTGGGAATCTGAAGAAAGTTGGAAGGAGCTCTGAAATGCTAGAAATTCTAACTTTTTGACCTATTGGACTCATTTACCATTTTAGGTGAATCAATCTCAATTCTATATTTTTGCACAAGAGCAAGTTTTGAACAAAAGGGTATCTGAATCTAAAAAAAAATTGAAAAAAACCTACAATGGGACTCATTCATCACTTGTGGTCAATGAGTCCAGTTTGAATTTTTTGGAACTTTAAGGTTTGAATTTTTTCTTCTCGGTCTGCTCAATCTACTTCTCTAGGTTTTCAGATTCCAAACTCTAATTTTCAGGACTGTAAGTAAATTTTTGTGAAGATAGCAACCTTGTGACAACTTGATGACTTTCTCCATACTTGCAACCTAATATTCAATGATCCTCAAATATTTAAGTCACCTATATCTGCAATCACACAAAGAGAGGGAGAGAGAGAGAGAGAAAAAGTGTTGACTGTTAGGGAATAGGGGTTTTCCTTGGTCAAACTCCTTTTAGGTAATTAAAGAAAATGATGAGACAATGAAATGAAGGCATGAAACATCAAACAAATAATATGAATCATGTACAATAATACCTTGAATGATTCCTTTTAAATGCTTTCTTGTAAATATGCAACTCAACATGAAATGACCATGAAGGATGTAGATCTTGATCTCGACAATAGGTGTAGAACAATGCTTGATTTGGATCTTGGATGCAACATCACAAAACTAGCTCAACAACATTCTTGATACTTGATATCCTTGAGATGATAATAGATCTTGAGTTTCTACAAAAATTGATGAAGAATTTTTCCCTTGAATGCCTTAGGAATGATCTTGAATTCTCTCTTGATGATGTTGTAAAGTATTGTAATGCTTAACTCTTACTTGCTTGGCATGATATCATGTAGGATTATACATGAAATAGTGATTTTAAAGCTTATTTATATAGGAAATCCACTAAATGACCATTTATTTGATCCCAAAGGTTGACATAGAAGAAATTTTAACTTAAAACAAAATTTTCTCACTTGAAACTTGAAAAATAGTCCTAATGGGACTCGTTTACCATTTGTGACAAATGGGCCCCACTTGCATGGGACTCATTTTCTCAAAGTGGAAAATGGGTCCCATTGGGCCTATTTTGATTGTTAAAGTGTTGGGGAGTGTGTAAATTAAGCTTATATGTTAATATTGTCAAGTTTTTTTAATTGAAATTGCACTGTAGAAAAAAGGACCTCTTGCTTGACATGGGAATAATTCATCATAAAATTGGACTTAATGAGGCCTTGATTTAGGTGCTGTGAGGAATTTTATGCATCCACACTCAGTCTTGGACCCTTCCAAATTGAATAACATGCTTTTAATAATGTCTTGTAAAGGTGTTGTAAAGTCTTGTAATGGACTTTCACGCTTTTCTAGGCTTAATGAACTCATTTTCCCTTAATTAATTCAACATTATAAAATGTATTTAATTACATCTTAACATCAATCTAGAATGATTGTAAACTAAATTTAACTTTAACCAGGTGTTGTAATATGTTTTACACATTCACATTGGTTCTTGTGCCTTTCAAGGCTATGTGGACCTCATTTTAGTGTCGTAAAGTGTATTTAATCACACTTTCACATTGAATTCTATGTCCCAAGTCCCAATTGACCTTTACGTAATCACTAATAGGCCCCTATTAACCCATATTGTGTATCACGATGCTTACATTGGTCAAATAGTTGACTAGGTTACAATTTAAACCTTATTTCCTTATCTCTTGGCATCTTAGCTATGAAAATAGCCACTATGGTACCCATTCACCATGAATGATGAATCAGTCACATCCAGGTGGGACCCGTTAACTATGTGTGGTGAATTAGTCCCATTTTTCCTAATTTTGACCTTTGAGTGGGAAAAAAGAGAAATTTAAGTTTATTATTACTTCATGTCGCCCTGTGATGAGGTATTAATGGGTGAAATAGGTGAAATTAATATAAATATAATTCTCTTAACCCTAATTAACATCTCTTATCATTCATTTATCCACCAATATTTCATCTCAAGTCAAGCAACTTAGGGTTTTAACATTACAAGTCATTCAAGATCAATTTTCAGACATTCAAGGGCAGATTCTTCATGTTTGGTTGTAGAATTTCAAGATCAAACATCATGTAAAGGTAATAAATTCCATTATTTCATGTTTCATTCCATTCTTTCATCATTTTGGTTTAATTACCTAAAAGGGGTTTCACCAAGGCAAACCCCCATACCCTAACATTCAAAATTTGTATTTCTTGTCTTGTTTGTTTGCAAATTTAGTTCTCTTGGAAGCTTGGAAATCATTAAGATTCAAGTTTCAAGGTTCTTTAAGTATTCTCTCTACTAAACAAGTCAAAATATCAACTAAAACTCATTTTTCAGGTTCAAAAATTAGAGTTTTGGAAGCAGACACCTATAGAAAGCCACAATGCAGGCTAAAAACTCTAGAATCCACCTTTGAATATTCAGAAATTCAAACTGGACTCATTCACCATGGGTGGTGAATGAGTCCCACTTCTAGTTCATTTTTTTTTTTTTTGCATTTTTAGATACCCTTTTGTTAGAAATAGGTTTTGGCACAGTTTGGCAAAACTGGGACTGATTTTCCTAGAATGGTGAATGAGTCCCTCCAGGCCTAAAAAATAAACATTAATAGCATTCTAGAATCCATTTCTAGTCTCCATCCACATTCTAGGTGCACACTTTCAGTTTGATTCATTTATGTTTAGTTTTGCATTCATTTCTAGTATTTGCTGCATAACACAATGTGTTTTCAAACAAGTTGTTTTCCTTTAGTTTCCATTTATTAATCAATCAATCCTATTAGTTTCTTGCATTCAAACATTACATATTTGTGTATTACATCAATATTGCATTGACATTGAATGTAACATGAGTATTTTTGGCCCTTCTTTCTCCTTTTAGATGAAAAACCCTAGAAGAGTTAGAAAGGATTACGGTGCCAAAAATCTATGGTTCATTTTCATGAACCTAATTTTTGAATGCTTCTCTTTTCTTATTTGGAATCTATCATCATAGATATGGCCTTGCATTGATCTTGCATTAGGGTTTGCATTCATTAATTTGCATGCTAGGTTTCAAATTTTGCATTCTTAAAAAGTGCATTTAGGTTGCATTTTTGGCATCTAATTTCATGTAATTTTTTAAAAATTCTATATTTTTCATTTAGGTCTACATCACAACACTCAGAAAACATCAACATCCATCAGAAAATTGTGAAAATTCTGGAAAATGTCCATACTAGGACTCATTCGCCACCTTGGGCGAATAAATTCCTTTTGACCCTTGAAATTGCCCTTTATAGAACTAAAAAACCTATTTTTTA
>VDFB02193867.1:390335096-390481425 GCA_007258455.2 Sequoia sempervirens
GGCTTGAAGATTGTAATCTTAAGTTTGAATTTTGTGAACATTGCATATATGGAAAACAATATTGTGTTTCATTTTATTCTAGTCCTCACAAATCTTCTGGTTTGCTTGATTATATTCATTATGATGTTTTTGCTCTAGTAAATGTTCCTTCTTTATCTAAATCAAGATACTTTGTTTCATTTATTGATGACTATTCAAGAAGAACATTTGTATATTTTCTGAAAAGAAAGTTAGAAGTGTTTAGTCAGTTTAAGGAATTTAAAAACCTTGTAGAAAATCAGACTAGTAGAAAAATAAAATGTTTAAGGACTGAAAATGGCGATGAGTTTTGTTCAAATGAATTCAAAAGGTACTGTAACAATCATGGGATTAAAAGACATAAGACTACACCTTACACTCCACAACAAAATTGAGTTGCTGAAAGTTTCAACAGGACAGTAAGGGAAAGAGCACGAAGTATGCTGAGGAGTGCTAGCTTGGAGGAGAAGTTCTGAGCTGAAGCAGTCTCTACAGCATGTTACTTGGTAAATCATTCTCCTAACTCTACTCTTGTTGAGAAGACACCTTTGGAAGCATGGTCTAGAAATAAGCCCTTTCTGAGACATATTCATGTCTTTGGATGTGAGGCATATGCATATGTGCTATTTGAGAAAAGATCTAAGTTGGAAAACAAAGTTGTAAAGTGTATTTTTATTGGCTATAGTGCTAGCATAAAAGAATACAAGCTATGAAACCCTAAGACTGAGAATGTTGTGCATAGTAGAAGCATTATATTTCATGAGCTGAAGCCTTCTACATTGGACCTGCAGTCAAAGAAGAAATCAAAAAATGAAAAGGATGTAACAACAATTCCTCCGACACTAGATAAAGAGGAATTGGAAAATCAAATTGTACTTGATACTGAGGAGAGCTCAAGTAGTTCTGAAAGTTCTGAAGAAGATGAAAAACCACCTCAGCCTCAACCTGTGAGGAGGTTGAAACTTGTGAAAGAAAGCAACTTAAAAGGTATGGGTTTTCTCTAATAGATTCTACTTATGCCTATGCTTTAATTTCTAGCACTGATGAACCTAGGATTGTGCAAGAGGCATTTAAAATGTCTGATTCAAACTCTTGGTTGGAAGCCATGAATGAAGAAATGGCATCATTATAAAAGAATGATACCTGGAGTTTGGTGCCATTTCCTAAAGGCAGAAAAGTTGTGGGCTGCAAATGGGTGTTTAAAAAGAAAATAGGTCTAGACAATAGTGTGGAAAAATATAAAGCAAGGCTGGTTGCGAAAGGCTATTCCCAGATAGAGGAAATTGATTATGGAGAAATATTTTCTCCTATAGCTAAGCTAACATCTATTAGATTTCTTTTGTCACTTGCAACAGCGTATGACTTAGAAATTGAGCAGATGGATGTGAAGACAACATTTCTTCATGGTGATCTTGAAGAAGAAATTTATATGTCCCAGCCATAGCACTTTGTGGAAAAAGCTAAAGAAAGATTGGTTTGCAAGTTGAAGAAATCTTTGTATGGTTTAAAACAGTCTCCTAGAATGTGGTACCAAAAATTTGACACTTTTTTTTTTTGTCATTCAGATTTGTAAGATCAAAATGTGATCATTGTGTATATTACAAAGCTGAAAGTGATCAAGTCCTTATTATTACACTCTATGTTGATGATATGTTGTTCATAGGCAATAGTAAGCTAATGATTTATGATCTTAAGTCTCAATTGTCTACAAAGATTGAAATGAAAGATCTTTGTCCAGTAGGGTATATTTTGGGAATGGAAATAACCAGGGATAGGAAGAATAAAAAGCTTTGGCTCAGTCAGAGTAAGTATGTCAAGATTGTTCTAGAGAGATTTTATATGACTGATTGCAAATAGCTAGTTGTTCTAGTTATGCTGGGAATGATGTTATTTGTTGAGGATTGTCCAAAATCTCCTTCTGAGATGGAGGACATGACCAGTGTACCTTATGCAAGTGTAGTTGGCAGCCTCATGTATGATATGGTCTGTACAAGGCCAGACATTGCCCAAGTAGTGGGAGTTCTTAGTTGGTTTATGGCTAATTCTCGAAGAATACATTGGGATGTTGTGAAGAGAGTGTTTAGCTATCTGAAGGGCACTTCAGACTATGCTTTGTGTTACCATGGAAACTTGGTTGAATCACAAAGGACTCTCAGTATTCAAGGTTATGTGGACTCTAATTGGGCAGGGGATATTGACAAAAAAAGATCTACCAGTGGATATATTTTCATGATGAATGGTGGTACAGTGAGTTGGATGAGAAAGCGGCAAGCTATAGTCACTTTGTCCACTATAGAGGCAGAATACATGGCAGCAACACATGCCTATAAAGAAGCAATCTGGTTAAAACGTTTGTGTTCTAACATTGGTTTTGATGTAGGAAAAATTACTATCTACTGTGATAGTCAGAGTGCTATATTTTTGGCAAAGAATCCTACTTTCCATGCTAGGATGAAACATATAGATGTACAATATCACTTTGTATGAGATATGGTGGAGGATGGGAAGGTCTCTTTGGAGAAAGTGGATACTCTGGAGAATGTTGCAGATGCATTGATGAAGCATGTTAGCATAGAAAAGTTCAAGTGGTGTGCCAGTTGGATGGGCCTCTTGGCCCATGAATTTCAGTAGTTTTATTATGCTCTAGAGGTGTCAGTAAGATCTTCATCAAGTGGGAGCTTGCTAGAATATGTGCCTCAATCCTTACTGACATGGAACTCCTGAAGGGCAAAGTCATTGTGACATTGTTCATGTCTGGCTGACTAACTATTCTAGATTTGCTTGATAAGTTCATGTTGCCAAGAGAGAGTTGATGTCTTGTCAACAATGTTTATCACTGTGACTGTTTGTGTTTGGCGTGACCTTTTTTCAAATGGAGACCTCTAGGTTACAATTTTGTTTTGTCTTACTGACCTAATTCACAAGTTTTGGGGAGAGGTCCCAACAAATGGTGAAATTCTCACTGATAGCATATGGCTATCGGGGTAACACAAGGGTCGTGGGAGAAGTCTTAATGAAACTAGAATGTCTCACCGATAGTCTAAGGTCATCGGGCTAACATAAGGATCTTGGGGAAATCTCTCAGTGACTACGTGATGTCTCCCCGACAGTGGTTGATTTCGTTATGACATCTTTGCTCGGCGAAAGGTCTTAGTGAAAGACATAAGTCTTGCTGACTCAGTAAGACTTGGTGATGCTTGATGTAAGGTCTCAATGAAGAATAAAGGTCTTGCCAATTTGTTAGGACATGGTGTGCTCAGAGTAACCTCTTGGGGAAAACAATAAGTCTTGCCAATAGAAAATGTTCATCGATGTAACATGAGGTGGTTGGTGGAAGGTCTTGGTGAGAACGAAGTGTCTTGCTGATAGTATAACTCTTCGATGTGACTTTGGATGTTGATATGTGGTCTCATCGAAGAGCGATAGTCTTACCGAATGGAAAACTCATGCCGGCATGACTTGAAGACTTTGGCATGAGGTCTTGGCGATCTGCAGAAGTCTTGCCGATGGCAAAGTAGAGATTGATATGACTTATGGAATTTAGTATGAGTCTTGTCGATGAGAAATATCTTGCCGATAGGAATGAAATGGTTATTGATGGACTTGGTATGACTCATGTTCATTGAAACCTCTTTTCAGCTATTGGGGACTTAAGCTGATATCGATAGTGAAGACTTTGTGGCATCAGGGAGACACTATTAGTGTCTCACAAATATGCCAACAAATTTTGAATGCCTTTGATTATGTGATCATCCTATGTGGCATCTTTTGGATAAATCAGAGGAAGAAAAACTTGAATGATTGGTGGTTGGTTTCTTGCAATAGTGCTATGCTAGAGTTGAACTACATGCAAGGAAAAATCAATTACTCAAAAGGAAACTATCTATGATTGCTAATGGCAGATAAGGATGCACATAAGACAAAATCATAATGTGATAAAATAAAAGTAGATCAATTATGATTTGTGAGCTACTGTGAGTTGAATCGGATTTGATGAGAGCATTGTCTATAACTGATGAACAGTGAGTAAATCTACTATGACTAATACCAGAGAGTTGTATCTCTATTTTGCATGTAATTGTTTGTTACTATAATAAAAAGAGATTTAGCTTGGTGTGGTGGGTTTTTTCTCGATAGGGTTTTTCCACGTAAAATTGGTGTTCATTTGTCTTTGTGTATACTTTGAAATCTTTAGATGGATGTACACTTCTTCTAGTTCTTCATTTAGGAATGTATACTTGACATCCATGTAATATACTTTGAAATCTTTGTAGGTACAAAATGCTAAGAACATTCAAATAGTTATGTTTGGTTTGTCTGATAACTGAAATTCTTCTAGTTGTTCCATGTACAATTCTTCTAGTTCATCATTTAGGAATGTAGACTTGACATCCATCTAATATACTTTGAAATCTTTATAGGCAGAAAATACAAAGAACATCTGAATAGCCTCCATTCTTTCCACTGGGGAAAATGTCTCCTCAAAGTCTATCTCTTCAACTTATAAATAACCTTTGCAAACAAGCCTTACTTCATTTCTCAATACTTATCAATTCTCATTCAACTTATTCCTGAACACCTATTTAGTACCAATTACATTCTTGTTTACTAGTCTAGGAACCAATTCCCATGTCTGATTCTTCTCTATTTGTTGCAATTCCTCTTTCATTGCTCTAACCCACTTCTCATGTTTGCATGCTTCACTCATAGACTTAGGTTCTATCTTTGAAAGTAAACACATATTTCTCTCAACTTCTACCTTGCTTCTTGTCTTCACACTTTCACTTTTATCTCCAATTATCTATTCTTCAAGATGATTTCTCCATACATACTTAGGAGTCTTAGCAATAGGTTCTGAAGCTTCTTCTTCTTCTTCCTCCTTATTCTCTTCTAGTATTTGTTCATAGATAGGCTCATCTAGTTCAAAATCACTTATCTCAACTGGTCTATGTATATTTTCATCAACATTCACATTTACACTCTCAATAGTCTTCCCCAATATTTTATTGAAGAATCTATAAGCTTTTTTATTAGTTGAATAGAGAAGGAAAATACCTTCATCACATCTTGCATCAAATTTTCCAAGGTTGCTATCATCTCTTTTAATGTAACATTTTCTTCCAAACACCTTAAAGTACTTCACAGTAGGAATCTTGGCAGTTCACAACTCATAAGGAGTCTTTGTGTTGTTACCTCTGATCTAAACTCTATTAAGAATGTAAATAGAAATGTGGATTGCCTCTCTCTAGTATACATCAGGTACATTTTCTTCTTTCATCATTGTTCTTACCACCTCTTGCACAGTCTAATTCTTCCTCTAAACAACTCCAAATGTTCTATTGAGGATTTCTAGGAGCATAAAAATGTTTCTTTATGCCATGCTCTTTACAAAATGTATTGAAATCATTAGAAGTGAATTCTCCACCTCTATTAGACCTTAAAAATTTGATTCTTAGGTTTACTTAATTCTCCACCCTTGCCTTGAACACTTTGAATCTATCTAGAGCTTGAACTTTCTCCATAAGAAAAGTAACCCATGCCATTCTTGAATAATCATCAATAAAGTGCATAAAATATGTATCACCATTAAGACTTCATGTTCTTGTAGGACCACAGATGTCTGTATAAACCAACTCCAACATTCTGGTAGATGCTAACTCCTTTCCTTTAAAACCACATCTTAGTTTCTTTCCCAACTAACAACTTTTGCACACAGTATTAGTAGGCTTTGTGATTCTAGGAAAATCCCAGACAACCTCTCTTGATATAATCCTGACTAGATTATCAAAATTTACATGTCCCATCCTCTAGTTCCATAGAAAAATTTCATTAACTTGAGATATAAGGCATTGACCATCAACACCCTTAAGCTGATAGATGTTTCCATATGTTCTTCTTCCTACAACAACCATAGTTTTGGACCCTTTTCTAATCTCATGCTTGTGATATCCTGAAACAAAAACTTGAATCCTTTTCTACACATTTTTCCAACACTCAAAAGATTATACCTTAATCCCTTAACATAATAGACATCATCAACACTATGTTTTCCATCAAAATTAATTGATCCTTTCCCAACAATCTTTGCTCCAGAACCATCTCCAAACATGACTAATCCTCCATCATACTTTTCAAGTTTACTGAACTTACTTTTATCTCCTGTCATGTCATTAGAGCAACCACTATCAATAACCCAATAATCTTCATCTTGTCTAACATGAAAGGCAGTAACCAAAATACCTTCCATCTCTTCCTTCTTGTTCTCTGGACTACTTTCCCTTGTACATCTTCCATAGTTAGAAAACACAAATTTATTCTCTAATTCCAGAAACAAGCATTCATCGTCATTACCCTCAAAATCATATTCATCATAAGAGATTCCATCATCTTCTCTAACATAATATAATTTCTTGAACTTCTTATCCTTTTTATCTTTATGATCCTTGTTTTTCTTGTGTACAACTTTTTTTGGAAATATTGAAGCATAGTGACCAATATTTCCACAACTAAAACATTTAAAAGGTGACATACCTTTGTACTTACTAGTAGATTTCTTCAATTTCCTTGTAAAATTTTCTTCCAACTCATTAGAGCCATCACTATCCAAATCATCTTCTATCTTCATAGCTTTAAAGGATGATTATGTATCTTCCTTTTCCTTTCCAAACTTCCTCGTCTCAAATGTATTCAGGCTACCAAATAGCCATTCTTTCGTAAACTTATTAGCATCATACATTTTCTCAATGACTGAGACCTTATCACTGTAACTCTCTGGTAAGGTTATTATAATCTTCTCTATTATATCTTCATCTACTAGAGTACCCCCTTGATCCCTAACTTCATTTTTTGCAATATCAACTCTCTAGAAATAGATTGCAATATCTTCACCTTCTTCCATTTTTAAGTTCTTATATCTGTGCTATTATCTTCCTTGACAATTTCACTCTATCATTTCCTTCATAGAGATCTTCTAACCTTTTCCAAACTTCATAAGCAATGCCCAAAGAAATAACTTTTTTTCTCTCAGTCTTAGATAAAGCACCATAGATTACATACATTGCTTTTTCATTTTCCTCATAGGAAGGAATATCATCTATAGAGGAAGGACCACTTGACAACTCAATATATTTATCTCAATAGCTTTCCAAGTCTTGAAACCAAGAGAGATTGAATAACCTCTCATCTACACTTTTGAGTCACTATAGTCAGATCCATAAAACATAGGGATTTCCAATTTGTGTGCCATCGGATCTACCTCTAGTGGTTAAGCTATTCTCCCAGGAACCAAAGCTTTGATACCAATCATTGAAATGCGCGAGAAAAATGAGAGGTGGGGTGAATCAGTTGTCACCAAACTCAATAAAAAATATCAAACACTTATCAACTTCACTACCACTTTATTACATTATTAAGTGTGAATAATGTGAACATGAAATGCAAATAAAAGAAAGAAAAATCAACACAATGAACACTAGATTTACATGGAAAATACAATAAGGGAAAAACCACAATGAGGATTAACTCTCAATATAAAGTAATGCACAACTAGTTACAAAGAGGCCTAATGCCAAGGGCTCACTACCCAAATAGGACTCACTATTTGGATACAAGGCTCATTTCCTACAAAAAAGACTCACTATCCAGAAGGGAGGCTCACTACCTATAGATACAAAAGATAATAGAAAAATCCACCACAACAAATTACACACATTCACAGCCTTGATCAAAAGATTACAGAAACCATCAGCTCACTGCTTTTAGGAATCTAACACATTAAAGTGTTGTTGCCTCAATTCAATTTCACTCACTCTTGCTTCTCACACTTGTGGCATTCCTTGTTACTTCATTGATTCAATCCTTCACATCTCTTCTTGCATTTATACCATCTTTAACCTTAGAAATTTTCTCCAAGGTTGGCTACACATGCTTCATTTTACAAATTCAAATTAGGTCAGAAACTCAAAACATAATAAGAGTGGACTAAACCAAAACTTAATTAAGACCCAAAATAATGTCTTGGATCAAGCACACACTTCTTCAATTGATACTTATTCATTGTATGACGTGTAGACACTAGATCAACCAAACCTAATGAAAACACAAATGAAATTTGAAGTACACACTTCATCAATAGGAGAATAACATGCGGACCACATAAAATGATTTTCCATACAATAGAACACATCTCAAATACCTTCAGATTCATCCACATCATTTGCAACAATATTCATACTTAAAAGACTCTCCATAAGTCTATCTAGACTGTACAGACACACATAGGATCTCTAGAACTCATCTTCCAGAGCAAAAAACCATGAACACCTTTTCCAGAACATAGATAACATCATTACAAGAGTTCTACCATATCCACAAGACCTAAAACAAACCAATAGAGGACTACAAAGCAAAAACATTTATCCTAGTCCATAGAAAAGCAACTATGCCAAACCAGTTCACACACTGGTGAATGCAACTTTCACTCTTCATTAAAATAGTAGCTACAAACCATGATATATCACCCAATGATTCCCATAAGCAACACTTCAAATCTATACAAGAATAGGATCAACACATAAGAAATGCATAGCACATTTTGAACACACACACACAATTCTGACTTCACTATTTCTCAATGTTAGCACACCTACAACACCATAAAGATAGATCCATGAACTCACAACATCTCTACAACATCTCAACTATACATGCACAACTTACAATCACTTGATTCCTTTCTCTAGAAAAACCTATACTATGTTGACATCAATGACAACATTAATGACAACACAACCATACTTGCAACATACACCCCAATTAGTGTATGAGCCCCACTTAGCCTTGAACTAGTTTTGAATTTAATTCTTGGTAGGATTTTATTCCCTTAGATCTGATGATAGCTTGTAGTGTTGTAATTTAAAAAAAATTGGCATAAAGAAGTATAAATATAGGGCTATTTCACATATTTTCTCCTAGAATTTTTTTAGATCAATAATTTTAACAAGTTTAGGATTACAAGAGAATTCATGATCACTCAAAAGTGATTATCAATCATTTTAGAGAATTATTCAACAATCACACATCATGCCAAAGTCATCATGCATCATGTTTGTTTTTGAGCTAAAATCTATGATGTAGGGTTTTATGATTCAAGCAAGAATTCAAGTTAGGATCCATACACTTCAAGCAAGATTCAATATCTAAATTAATTCTATCCATTACATACACGTTTTCATCCTTTTGTTCAAGGGTTTGGATAATTGCAACGTTGCATACTTGTTCATTCATCATCCCTTCATTTTATTTTTATTCATTTCAAGGTTTGATTACCAAAAAATGCTTTGACCAAGGCATACCCCTATCCACTAACAAAACAATTTTTTTCCTTCTCTTTCATGTGTGATTTCTAGATCTAGGTTGAAGGCCTGTTAAAGAGAAATATTGGAGAAAATTTGTCAAGTTGTCAAAGTTGTCATCTAGATTGCAAGATCACATAAAGTAACCTACAGGGTGTAATTCAATGTTTTAGACTCGAAGATTTGACATGAGAGAAGCTAGAGGATATCAAAGTTCAATATCAACCCTAATAGTGGGACTAAATTACCACTTGTGGAATACAAGTCCTAGTTATACTATATTTCAAGTATTTTTTATAGATCCTAGTTTAGCAATTCTCAATTCTATCTTCAACATGAAACCCTAAACTGGGACTAAATCACCTCTACTGGTGTATGAGCCCTAGTGTGCATTAAAAATTATTATTTCCAGGATTTCAGACCCTCATTCAAGCCTCTTCAGTTTCTAGCTGTACCTTTGTTTATCTCCAATTTACTATTCTATTTTAAGTTCATTTTCTAGGTCATATAACTTAAGCTTTGTATATCATTGCATTTATTTTCTTTCCAAGCCTTTCTTGGTGGTGAACCCCCTTTTAGTTTTTAATCACACCTCTAGGACACCTTATTACATCCCTAGATTGAGATCTCTAATGTTTCCTTGAATGGAACTTGTAGGAAATTGGTGGTTCTATCTCCTAGAACATAAAGCAACAATTTTCAACATTTCATTTTGGTGAACCCAACCTTTAGAGCACCTTGCTTTTTGATTTGGATTGCATCATATTCCTATATCTAGCTTGCATTAACTTTTCATTAGGTTTTTCATCAGTTAATTTTCATCTAGGGTTTCTAAATCTTGCATTATTGAAAATTCTTATAAGTTGCATTTTTGCATCTTGCATCATTGAACTTCACCTAAAATTTGTAATTTCACATTGTTTAGACATAATTCAAACCAAAAAACCTAAAATTCACTCAGAATTTTTTGAAATTAGTGCAAAAACCCTAATTTGGGACTCATATGCCCCTCTAGGTGATTTAGTCCTAGTACAAGTGGTTTTTCCTAATTTCTAGGTATTTTGTGTTGATTATTTATCAACATTTGAATCCCTGAAAAAACCTTGATTGGGACTCATATGCCCCTATGGGAAATTCAATCTGGTGTTAGACCTAAAACTACATTTTACAGCATTAAAAGCCCTATTTCTATGCCTATGTTTTTTGTTGTTAGATTTTTATTTCAGTTTGTAGAGTTTCAGTTTCATTCTTTTCATTGCATCTAGCTTGATTTGGTTCATTTTTTCAATTGCATAATTTCAAAATTACATCTACAAATTTCATTCTAGGTTATTACATTTCATTTCATCATGTACATGAGCTTTGGTAAGCTTTGGATGTCCGTGAAATCATTAATGGATGTGTCAAGTTGTTCCTTTGGAAATGATCCTAATGAAATTGAATTCACTCATGCTCACTCAACTCCCAATGCATGTCCTCATTGTGATGTTGAAATCATTGGATAAGATGATGATAGCATGAACAAAGTCATAAATGATTTCCTTAACAACTTTGAGAGTAATGCATCCTTTCATCCTTCTATGAAGCAACCAAAAACTCTTGAGATGTTTGCTCTTTTACATCCTAAAATTGAAACAAAAGCTAACCCTACGTTTTCTATAATAGGTGAACCTAGCTCCTCTAGTCAAACAAACATTCAAAAATCCAATGTTAATAAAGTGACCAACTATCCTATCAACCTAGAAGAGACATGGAAAAGGTTTCACGATCTTAAGAAAACAACTTGGATGTGATACAAGTGAACATGAAATTCATCAACTCTTAGAACAAATACCAACTGAAGATACCAAAGGATTAGGATATAGAGATCCTCATCCTGACATTAGTTTCCTCCTTCCTCAAGAATAGGGTGATCACACAATAGTGGTTTACACTTTTTGGCCAAATTGGACCTTGAAATAATTTTTTTAACTAAATCTTCACTTTTGGACACCTATAGTGGCTAAACTGTGAGGAATTTCAAGATGATGCAAACTAGAGTTTCATGACATTTTGTTTGTAGATACTAAATATATTTTTTCCAAAATTTCTGGAATCATATTGCACTTCTTTCTCCATCTCCCTCGAAAACTAGTGTTTTTCAAAGAATAACATTTTTAAAAAGTGATGCTCATTGTATAATGAATAAATTTTTTCCATGAAAGATAAAATTCGAATTGTTTTGAATTTATATTTTTAACTCTGATATCTAGTTCTTCCACTTGGTTAGATATTTTTCTATTGAATATTTTTTTCTTTAATAAAGTTTCAAAGTCAAACCAATTACAATTCATATATAGCGTGACCATATAACATAAGATATTTTTTGTATGTATTGATTTTCTTTTTTTGTTGGATCAAGGACTTCAATATCTGGTCCACTTATATTTTTCAATTTTTTTTTGATAATCTTCTATTTTTCCACATGTGCAAAATAGAGAGCTTGATTTTCAGAGAAAAACCTACATTCACAAGAAATAAAAAATAAATATAATAATAAAATTAAATTTATTTAAAATTATACTTTTTGGGAAGCTTATAATAAGGACTACATACTTACAAAAAATAAATTTTAAATGAATTCATTTGATCCCCCAAAAGGTATATCAAAAGTGGTTTTTTATTAGCATTTTGAGAGGTGTAAAGGAGACTTCGTTATTGGTATGGTTTAAAAATAGCAGGGTTCTATCCAAGGGGGTTTGATCTAAGGTAGTTTGATCAAACCCTCTTCAATTGAAATGATTTAAATGGAAATTTTTAAGGTTTAAATCATTATATTTTCTAAAAATATGTGATTTCAGCAAAAAATAGAATCTCCCAAAAATTTTAAACCAACTTTGTGGGATCACCTAATAATCAATTCTTTGTAATGCTCATAAGGATGATAGTTTCATCTTAGGTCCTCCTCCTCAACATCTAACTCAAGAAATTGTTGAATCTAGCAAGAAAGGAAGGCCTTACATACTAAAGAAACTGCAATTCCCTTTTCCACCATCTGCAACTGAAAGAACTTACACATTCTTCTAAGTCGGGGACATTTTACATTACCACCCATGTAAGAAAATTGATTTCTGAATCATAAGAACACAAACACATCACATTGTAAATATTATATATTTTTTGGACATAGTATAGATGAGTGTCATTCATTAAAACAAATCTTTCAAAAGTTTGATATCATAGAAATAGTCCCTTAAAGCACGTCCTTTCACTCCTTGCCATGTAATAGTTGTAGGATCATAACATTCTCACTATTACATGCTTTACATTCATTAAAAATTGTTTCAAAATGCAAGGATCTCTTTCTCATCACCTACCTCAGCTCATTCTTGTCTTGCATGTAGTGGGGGAAAGAATTAGATAGCCTTTTCCTAGTAGCACATTTGTTGTTATCCCTTTGGCTAGTTGTCTACCTTCCATATACGATGAACATGAGTGGGATGCAAACAACCTACTATAGGTCGACTCATGTGTCCCTTACTATTATTTTGCATTATTTTCTTTTTCATGTGTGATTGCATGTATGTAATGTGATCCCCCATGTTATTATGTTTGATGTATCTCTCTCTTTGTGACATTCTTCTATTGGTATCTACATTCCTTTCTATGTTGTAAAATTTTATGTTTTCCATTTTTCTTGTGTTTTTTCTCTTGTGGATGATGCAAGGCACTAAGACATTTAGGTCTCTTCCATGTTGATCCAAAATCTTTTCTTGTATCCTTTTATTTGTCTTGTGTTTTCCTTTTGGGGATGATGCAAGGCATCAAGACATTTAGGTTTCTTCCATGTTGACATGAAAGGATTTTTCTTTTTTTTTTCTCTGTGCCATACTTCCTATTACATGAGTATTTGGGGAATGATGATAGTTCCAAGCTCTCTAAAAACATTGTAGCAAAGACATACTAACCCCGAATTCATGGATCTCTTATGTGATTTTTGGATTTCATTTTGGGGGCAACCTCTTATTCATGAAGTAGCTTCATTTGGAAACATATGACTTGGCATAGGGATTTCCAAATAATCTCTCATGTCCTCTATATTGTTAGCATCTATCATTTACTACTTTAAAGTAATTTCTCATAGTAATGTGTTTAGAAATTTCTTTAAAGTGGGAGAATACATTGGCATTTTTATTTTGCAACTCATGTTTCATTATGTAGTCTTCTTACTTCATGTTGTAATGTCATAAAATTGCACCCCTTGTAATTTCATACATTCTTGTATCAACTTCAAGGTGTTCACTCCCTTAGCACTTGTGTAGGCTCATTTTAGCCCTTGCATCAACATGTTTCCTGCTCAAGATGATCTATACCCCTTTTTAATAGCTACCTTCACATGTTAGCTTTGCATCAAACCTTGCGCCTTTCCTGTTCTCATCATTTTGTAGCACAATGTGTTTGGACACTAGCACTTCACACAGACATTTGCGTGTCACACTAGTGTCCTATGACATTTCAACATTCAAATGACCATTTACAAGCATGTTTTCCACTTTTCAACTAAATTTTCTAGTGGTAATGGCTTGGAATGCCTTGTAACCACTCGAGAAGCTTCTTTTCCCTCCTATTCTCTCTTTATATGCTATCTTTTCAATCATTTTGGTCTTCTAAATATTTCTAGCTTTGGCTCATGCCTTTTCCTCCTCTATTGCTTTTGCTATTTTTCTTGCACAACACTTTACAACTTTTTACAACAACACTCTCAAGCTCTTACAATGCTCTTTGTAGCTCTCATGGCTCTTGCAGCTCTATCTCTTCCTTTGGCTTCCTTAAGCCTTATAGTTGACATCTCACTTGTCTTGTGCTTACGAGAATCTTGGGATTTCTCATATCCCCTATCAATTCCACCTTTATCTCATGATATAGTTCTCCTCCTTGAGTGGGGATTATTTTATCACTTCATATTTGCTTAAATTTTTCACTCTATCTATTTGGCTGCTCGTGGAGGCAGGAACACCAAAATGGGGGTTTGACTAAGGAAAACCTCTATACAACCCCCAAAATTTTCTCCAGATGTTATGCATGTAGGTGTTGGCATATGATGGTTGTGGACATGATTTTTGGCTACTTGTGTTGTCATTGATGGAAAGTAAAGTCTTTAGTTTGGTCCACAGTATTAGTTATGATTGTATCAGCAAAAGATCTATGTTTTTGTAGTTTACCTCATGAATAAGAGATCCAATTAGTCTGTTGATTTGGTCAACTCACCAGATCATCATTTTGTTGTGTGGATCTACAAGGAAGGTTTCCCAACATGTATCTTACTCTATTGAAGAATTTTTGTGGCATTACTACTATCATATCTCAAATTAAGAGGTTTGGTGGTATAACTCATTGTCTATTCTTCTCTTGTGGCCGACATGTTCAATATCTTGAATCATGGATGTATATGGAATAAATGTTTTGTTATTTTTGTATGTTTGAACCTTTGTTTGGGTCCCTACTATGAGTTTAGCTAACTTATATAGGTGCACACTAAATTATGACATGATTTTGAGGAAAGATATTATATTTTGCTTCAAGTCGACATATAGTGACATTGATGAGAGTGGATATATGAAGAAGATTGGCACTCCATCTTTGGTGGAAAGAATGTGAAAAATATGTGTATGCCTAGTTTTTTTGTGGTATTTATGTGAAAAGTTTGTATAGTACTATGAGCCTATATCAGAAAATCATCAAGTGGGTTATTGTATGTGTTGCAAGAAGGCTTTTGTTGAAGTGCAAAAAAAAGCATGAAAAAGAGTGTGATTGAAGAGCAGATTGTGTGCTTCATTGGAACTAAACTCTAGCATTTGAAGATGTTGTCCTATTAGTTCAAATTTTGTAGCAACATTCTATCATATGTATTGTAGGTAGTGAGCGTCTATTTTGTTGAGCAGTGAGCTCTAGGCAGTGAGCCTGAATGGGAGTGCATTTCCCTTTTATCTTTACTTTTAATAGAGTAAAAACTTTGTGGATTAATCTCCACTATGTTTTTTCCCCTAACAAGGTTTCCACATAAAAATATCTAGTGCTATGGTGTTCATTATTGTGTGTGTATGTTTTTATCTATCTTATGCTACTAATACTACATGAAGTTCATATCTTGTAGTAGATGGTTTTTAAATTTAATATGAATAGTAAAATTTGTTGAACATTGATTCACTCCCCTGTCAATGTTCCCTACATCCAACAATTGGTATCAGAGAAAGGTTCCTCTTCTAGATCCTAATAGCTTGAGGTGGATCTAGTGATTAAAATGGATGCTAGTGGTCTTCAACAATAGCTAATGGTGACACTTGATGATATTGATCAATCCAAAACAGAAGTCATGGAACTTAAAGCAAGTCTTGCAGATGCTAAAAAATTCATTCAATCACTAAAAATCAAGATAGGTGATTCAAGAGAAAAGAGGAAGGAACTATGTTATTAGCTGAAGCAAAAAGAAAATAAAGGCTTAGATGATGTGCATTTAAATCAAACCCTAAAAGAGATAACATGAGAATGTGAGAAAATAGGTAAGGATAATGCAACCCTAAAAATTGGAATGGAATCAATGGTGATGAGGTTTGCTAAAGAGATTGAGCAAAGAAAGAAGAATAAGGAAAAACTAGCCTAGTCCTTAAAGGATAAAACCGAGGAATGCATCAAAATTAGTAGTGGATTCATTCAGTTGGAAATGGAACTAATACAATCCAGAAGCAATGAGCAAGAGCTTGAGAGATAGTTAGTTATTCTAAAAAATGAGCTGGCTATTACAAATGAATTCAAAGAAAAATTTAAGATGAGCTTGACCAAGCTTGAAGAAATAACTAAAAGTTAGAAAGATATAAATGATAAGTGGGGTCTTGGATATGAAGAAGGAGAATATTCTAGATCTAATCAGAAGAATCTTGAAAAGAAGAAAAAAGGAAGAAGACAACTGGTAAGGCAACCTAATGCTTAAAGATTTAATGGATATTGCTTTGCTTGTAATAAATTTGGACACATGGCTTCTAGGTGTAGAAAGATAAGTCCTAGAATTTTATCATTTCCTAGTTAATGTTTTCAATGCAAGAAGTTTGGTCATAAAGAATTAGAATGCATAAGAATAACTATTAATACAAGTAACATTAGATGCTATGCCTATGGAATATTTGGGCATATTGCTAATCAGTGCAGGGCCAGTGGAAATCAATGGAGAGGTCTGGTATGCTTTAATTGTAACAATTTTGGTCATATAGCAAAATTCTGCCAGAACAAAAATATGAATAGAAGAAGTTTGGATTATCAGAGAAAGATTTCATAGAAAGACAAAAAGGTAAGAAAAAAAGCTTCTATGGAAGAGATAAAAGATCAGATGAAAAATACATGGGTGAGAAAAATTGAATCTAATGATGGGAATAAGCCTACACCAAAAGCCTCCACTAGTAGCCCTTTTGGTAACTGATGTTAGGCCAATAGCCTATGGTGAGTTTTTCATGAAAAATATCTTATACCCCTCATGTATTGCAAGTGTTAGATTAGTGGATGTTTTCAGTCATTGAGTCACTTTGAAAATGAACTATTGAAATTCATATGATGAACCAGAAGAAATTGGAATAATTTGTAGCTAAATCTTTCACCTACTATCTGGAATAATTCGTATGATGAAACTTCTAGGGAAACACATTTAATGCATCAAAAGTGAAAGTTAGCATATTTATATAGGGAATTTTGAACTTCATTTTCTGCACATTGTATTGAAGAAGAACAAGCTCATTGGCATTTTTTTCTCATCTCAAAGGATTGAAAGGGTTTTGAATAGAAAATATTAAGGTATTTCTATTAATCATTATCTTTGTGGATTATGTGGTTGTCTGTTCATAATATAATCATGAAGCAAATCAAAGGTGCTATAGCCCTAGATGAGTATAATAGTCAGAAGATTAGGGATGGGCAAAATTTGTTGTCGCTCTTAGATTGCAAAAGGATTGAAGGATCTAAGCATAGAAATCTAGATATTTGGTGTGAGTCCCCTCATTTTCTTAATATAGATATTGTTATTCTTTTCTTGAATAAATTGAATGGTGGCACCATTACATTGGAAAAACCATATCAAATCACTAAGGACATGATCAAGAATCTAATTGGACTATGTAAAGATGGTGGCATTCCAAAGAAAAAGTCAATTAGAAATCTGGAAGTTGAAAACCTAACTAAATTCAAGGGAGATCAAAGGGAACTGATAATCTCATCAATCAAGGACCGCCTGACCAAGTATGTGGCTTATGTGATTTCATATAAAATCTATTTTAGGAACTATGAGGGATCACCTTCAGCTGGTTCTACTTATATTGCTCATAAGATGATTGTTGAAGGTGAGAACTTTGATTTGTGTAGCCTGTTGAAAGAACAACTAATTGAAAATGTCTAGTTCACTAGGGACATTTACTATTCTTTTAGGTTTGGTACTTTGGTAACATGCATTTTAATGTATTTTATAAATTGTTTTCCGTTAAAAGATAATGTGGTATGGAAAGAGAATATACTTGTTTGCAAAAAAATATTCAATCATTACAACTCCTTCGAGAACTGTGAACAAGTATATGATAGTTTCTTTAGAAAAGTATTATTAATGAGATTTGGAGAAGATGGTGCTTCACTCCTAGAAAGAATAATTGAGATTGGATCATCTTCTAGGAAGGGAGAGAAAGAGCATAAAAGGAAAAGAGTTTCAGATAAGTGACTCCTTCTACACTTAGGCCTATAGAGACCGAAAAGCAAGAAATAAGTCAAGTGGTTGTGGACATAAATGGTGAATCTTCTGAAGAGTATATTCCATGAGATTCTCCAAAACAAGTTGAATTAAGAGATGTTGTTTTAGATAGTGAAGAGAAGAATATTTGTTTAAATCTAAAATATTAGAGATCATTCACAGAGAGAATGGCATCCAAAAGGTGTATGAAATGTGGTTAGAAAAACCATCTTTTGAGTAGGACCTTATTGAAAACACTTTAGAAAGATTCTTTGTGGACAATAATGTGGAGTTGGGAAGCTTACAAAATATTATCTCGGATGAAATGCTTGAGTGTGTGAAGATTTCTATGGATTTTTTGCCTCGGAAAGAAAAGAAGAAGAGATAATTTCTCACCTAAACATGTAGTTTAGGTTATCTCTCTCAAAATTGAAGAAGAGGATGAGTGAATTAAGATAGTGCATCAATTATGCAAATAACATCTTCAACTACTACCTGAAGTGGCCCCATGTGATAGGGAAGTACAAAGATAAACTTGAGGAAATTGAGAGTGAGCTAGTTAAAATTGGACAAGACTATAGTATGCTCCTGGACTCAAATTGAGACATGAAGAAGAAGGTTAGAAATTTGCAAGCTAAGCACAAAAAATTTCTTCATACTAAGAATGTTCTCACTAACACATTCTAAAAGGTTAAGGATATAACTAAAGGTAGAATAGAATAGATGGTTGAGATTCTTAGATCATGAGAGAAACTACAACAAAAAATCGCTATTCTTGTGCACCTTAATCAAATCATCAACATGACATCTGAGAATAATAGCCCAATTATTTCCATTGGATTTGTTGTGGATTCCTAGAAGAAATTATTTCCAGAAATGAAAGTTAAATATAAGATAATCTTCTAAATTTTTGAAGAATGAAGTAAGAGATAGTACAATATTTTAAGAAGTTAAGGAAAGAAGTATAGAGTGGATTTCATAAATCTTTTTTATTGATTTCAAAGGGGGAGAGAATGTAGTGAAAAATTTCTTGGCATCTTTAGGGGGAGTAACAATTTTGATACAATACTTTTTAAGTTTTGGGCACTTAGTAAATTTTTCACTAATTTTTGCTATCAATGCCAAAGTGGGAGATTATTGGCATATGATGGTCATGGACATGATTTTTGGCTGCCTAGGTTGTCATTGATGGCAACTAAAGTGTTTATTTTGGTCCATAGTATCTGTTATGATTGTACCCACAAAAGATCTATGTTTTCATAGTTTACTAGCTAAATAGGACATCCAATTAGTCTGTTGATTTGGTCACCTCAATGGATCATCATTTTATTGTGTGGATCTACAAGGAAGGTTTCCTAACATGTATCTTACTCTGCTAAAGAATTTTTGTGGCATCATTGATATCATGTAGCTCAAATTAAGTGGTTCGGTGGTATAACTCAATGCCTATTATTCTCTTGTGGTTGACATGTTCAATATTTTGGATCATAAATGTATATGGAATATTTTTTTGTTATTTTCCTATGTTTGAACCTTTTTTTGGGTCTCTATTATGAGTTTAGTTGTCTTATATAGGTGCGCACTAAATTATGACTTATGATTTTGAGGAAAGCTACTATATTTTGCTTCAAGTTGACATATAGTGACATTGATGATAGTAGATATATGAAGAAGATTGGTACTACATCTTTGGTGGCAAGAATGTAAAAAATGTGTGTGTGGTATTTAAGCAAAAAATTTGTATAGTACTATGAGCCTACATCAAAAAATCATCAAGCAAGTTACTATATGTGTTGTAGGAAGGCTTCTATTGAAGTGTAGAATAGAGCATGAAAAAGAGCATGATCAAAGAGAGGATTGTGTGCTTCATTGGAACTGAACTTTAGAATTTGAAGATGTTGTCCCATCAGTTCAAATTTTGTAGTAACATTCTATCATATGTATTGTAGGCAATAAGCCTCTATTTTGTTGAGTAGTGAGCTCTAGGCAGTGAGCTTGAATGCAAGTGCATTACCCTTTTATCTTTACTTTTAACAAAGTAAAAACTTTGTGGATTAAACTCCACATAAAATTATCTGGTGTTATGGTGCTCATTATTGTGTGCGCATGTTTTTATCTATCTTATGCTACTGATACTACATAAAGTTCATATCTTGTAGTAAACGGTTTTTAAATTTCATATGAATAGTAAAATTTTTTGAACACTAATTCACCCCCCCTCTTAGTGTTCCCTGCATCCAACAATAGGTATTGAAGACATTCATTTACTGGAGGCTCCATTACTTTGGTTTTTTTGAGATTCTTCTATCTCTCATCCACTTTAACTTTATCAATTATATTACTTTAGTTTAGTGCTATTGTATTTTGTTATGTTCCCACGTTTTGTAAGCTTTTAACAATCTAATTGTTAGTATTTGTGTTGTTATTTTCTCTGATAAACTTAGTTTCTAGTATATATGAGATGCTAGTGTGCCTCTAGGACTCTAGTGCACCATGTTGGAATCTTTATTCCATGTTGTTATCATTTGGCTGAGAGCCATTTAGTCTATCTAGAAAACCTCTGTGATTTATTCTTTATGATTCTAGAACTCTCACTTTTTCCTTAAGGTAGTTTAGTGTAGTTCACCCCTTGGGAATCTCTTGAGAATAAAGAGACTCATGAGTAGTGAATTCCCCCTTCTCTAAATTTTTGTGAACTTGACATGAACCAGAATATTTTTCAAAATACTAGGAATTTGTTTACCCCAACTTGTTGGGGTCATAACTTTTGACTCGATGCTTCGAATTCAAAACTATTTGCATTGTTGAAAAGGTCTCAAAGAAGACTAATTCACTACCTAAATACAATTCCTTCAAGTGCTTGAATTGTAGGTATTGATGCAAGTTTCAACCCCAAATTATGCTCTGAAGACCTCTAAAAATGCAAATTACTAAAACCTAGAAAATACTAAAAAATGTAGATTTTCAATTTTTCTTAGAAAAATGAATTTAATATCCTCTTTTATGAGTTTAGTATCTAATTATATTTAAAATTTTAATGATGTTCCATTTCATGCATGTGATAGTGACTTGGCTTTTCCCATGTCACTTTGTATCTTTGATCCTTCTCATGAGATTCCTCTTGGTTTGAAGGATATCTTGTTGCAAGAAGATGAAATCTTTGATACCTTTCTTGACATTACTCTACCTTATCTTCATTCCAATGCACTCTCTTCTAGAGATGATGCTTTAGTGAATGATGAATCTCTTCTCTATTTGAATGCACTCTCTTCTAGATATGATGCATTAGAGAATGTTTAATCTCCTTCCTCATTTGATCCTTCTTGGATTGATGTTGAGAATATTTGTTTGAATAATTATTCCACTAGTTGTGATGATTTTTGAAATGTAATATATTTCTATGCTACCCCTCAAAGGCCTAAGAGACTAGTCATTTATTTGAATCCAACTAGTCCTTCTCCTAAAAGGATTTGTTTTATTGATGGTGTCCCATTTGATAGCGATTCTCTCGATATTTCTATGGATCCCTATTATTGAGTAGTAGTCCATACTTATAATACTAGAAAGAATAAATAAAATTTTAATCAACCTACTTCTTTACCACCTACTCAACCAAATATTCATTTGGCTCCTAAACCTACAACTAAAGCACTTGGTAATTATGATCTTGTTGAGAAACTCTGTGTTACTCCATCCAAGTTCTCACTATGGGACTTTCTTTAGCTTTCTCTAGTTTATCAATGTATCCTTCAAGAAGCCTTGTAGAAGATCCTCTTACCTACCTCTCCTAGGCCAATGGATATTAATATGTTGATGGCTCATATTCATGCGGATTCATTGAATATCATGTTCTATCTACAAGAACTTCCGCCCCTATATGTATAGAAACAAGCAAATCCTTTAATGATTATAGTTAATATTACTAGCATCAACATTAGACATACTTTCATTAACATTGGTTCAACACTCAATATACATAGCATTGATCTATTGCCTAAGATTAATATTGATTCATCTTCTCTTAATGCTTCTTTTTTTGCCATTCATGGGTTTGATAATGTCAGTCGACAATCCCTAGGCATGATAGTATGTACTTTAAGGTTGGGACCCATTACTATACCCACCCTTGTATATGTTATGTTGGAAAAATTACCATATAACCTTCTTCTTGGTAGACCATGGATTCATGATATGGGTGCAATCATGTCTACCTTGCATAAATCTATTAAATTCATTTGCAATAATTGAGTAGTCATAGTTAGGGCTATCCTTGAGGCTATGCACTTATGTGAAATGCTAGCTACTCGTTAGGTTTTAGTTGTGCTAACTATTATCCCTTCAGTGTCTTCCAATGTGTTGATGTCTATTCTAGTAGTACATGTTACAAAGGATACTATTGAGGTATATGTCCCTGAAGAAGATTCTTTTAAAGCACAAAATATTAAGTTTTCTCCTTCTACTTCTCAAAAGAACACACGTGTTGGTGATGATTGGGGTTCTTTAGACTTCACAAAATCCTTCATTTATGAATATAAAGTCAACCCAATCCACTTAAGAATTCTAATAACATAGTATACACTTGCTATCAAAGATGGTTATTCTTTTGTATTGTAGACCAAGCACCTATGAGGACCTAATCTGACTCTCCAAAGTCCCCTACATTAAGATTCCCTTCGGAGAGAGTACTTGGGGCACCTTCTTTGCAAGTTTGAGGACTTATAAAAGTGCTTTCATCCTGCAAGGTATGTTCACCATTGGTCTGAGGACCTCTAGTGCAATTTATTCAACTCTATATGAGAGAGTACCTACAAAGCCTTTTTTCCACCTTTCATGGGTCTGTGGATCTTTGATGCATTTTTTCAACCCTCCCCAAGAGATAGTACTTGTGGAGCCATCTCTCTTGGAGTTTTCATTGCTTTCTCTCTCTTAAATTCTCTTCTCAAATTGTGTATATTGGATTGAAGATCTACATCTTCTTCATCTTGAGTATATGCTCTTTCTCTCTTCAGCATTGGTTTCTTCATTGGCTTTTGGGTGCATTCTTCTCTTGAAGCAATCAATCCTTACATTCTTCACTTCATTTAAGAATTATTTTGTGTTATTTTTTAATTTGGGGATGATGCATAATACTGAGATAACCTTTTGCATATTGAGGTCTCTTTCACTTTTCCAACTCAAATCCTTTAGTTTGTTGTGTGCCTATATATGTGTGTGTTATTCATGTATATGTTCTAACCCCATGATTTTTATGTTCTAACATTGTTGTCTTGTGCAGGTATTTCTTGTCTAATGTGTTTTCTTTGTAGGTCTCCAATCTAGGGGCATGTTTCCTTGGTTTGAAGAGTTGTTTGCTTCCTCTGTAGTATCTTTTTCATATCATGATGTCATTTATGTTTAGTAGATTTTTTTTAGCATGCATATTAGTGTAGATTCATATGCCAGCTAAAGTGGGGGAAAAATGTAATGTCGTAAAATTATATCCCTTCCAATTTCACATGCATTCTTCTATCCCCTTTAGTGTCCACTCCCATAGCACTTGTGTAGGCTCACTTTATCCCCTGCATTAGCCTTTTTCCATCTCAAGATGCCTAGGGACCCTTTTTAGGAAATACCTTTTTGCATCAACTTTGCATCAAGCCTTGTGTTTTCCCATTCTCATCATTTTGTAGTGTGATGTGTCTAGACACTAGCACATTGCATAGACATTCACACACCATGCTAGCATATTTTGACATTTCAACATATAAATAGACATTTCTGATCATGTGTCCAACTTGTCAACTAGCTTTGTTAGTGGTAACAACTTTGGACACCTTGTAACTACCTAGGAAGCTTATTTTCTCTCATATTCTCTCTTTATATGTTATGTTTTTAATTTGTTTTCATGTTCTAAATCTTTCTAGCTTTGGCTCTTTCCTTGTCCTCCTCTAGTGCTTTCTCTATCTTTCCTGCACAACTCTTTACACCTTGCTGCAACAACACTCTAAAGCTCTTACAATGCTCCTTGCAGATCTCATGGCTCTTGCAGCTCTATCTCTCCCTTTGGCTTCCTTAAGCCTTGTAGCTAACAACTCCCTTGTCTTGTGCTTGCAAGCATCTTGGGATTTCTCATATCCCCTATAAATTGCATCTTTGTCTCATGATATGGGTTCTCCTCCTTAAGCAGGGATTTCTTTTATCACTTTATATTTGATTACTTTTTTCATTCTCTCTATCTATCTAATTGTCCATGGAGGTGGGAACACCAAAATGGGGGTTTGACTGAGTAAACCCCTATTTAGCCCCAACAGTTTCTCCAAATCTTATGCATGCAGGTATTGAAGACATTAATTTACTAGAGGCTCCATTACTTGGGTTTTGGTGAGATTCTTCTATCTCTCACTCTCTTTAACTTTATCATTTACATTACTTTATTTCAATGCTATTGTATTCTATTATTTTCTCACATTCTCTAAGTTCCTAGCAATTTGATTGTTAATTGTCACTGTTGTTTTCTATGATAAACTTGGTTTCTAGTCCATATGAGACAACAACACACCTATGGGACTCCATTGTGTTGAATTTTACTCATTTTTTTCTTTCATCCTTTGGCCAAGAACCCTTAAGTCTATCCAGAAAACCTCTATGTTTTATTCTTTTTTATTCTAGAAGTCTTACTTTGTTTCTTGAGGTATTTTAGGGTAGTTTTCTCCTTGAGAATCTCTTGAGAATAAAGAGACTCATGAGAAGTGAATCCCCCTTCTCTACACACACAATGTTTCTTTCGCTTTGTGGTGATATTGGGTGTGTTGTCCTTCAAGAGTGTGATCTCTCTTAGCATATTATATTCCTCATAGTGGCTTGATGCAACATATTACATCCCCTAAGTTGTGAATATTCTATTCTTTGATTGGTCCTCTCTTGGAGACATTAGGAACAATGTTCCCTAAGTTAGGACCATACATGCACTAAGAAAATACCCTTTGAATGAACCTTACACTATTTTTCATTTACAATATCGATTATATGGCCACCTTTCATAACACACTTTTCTTGCTTGTGGATCCACCTTGTCTATTCATGGGTGTCAAGCCTACAAATTTTTTCTTTCCTCTTGAATCTTGTTCATGTTGTGTGGTTCCTTATCAAATTAATCAAGAGGTATAGCTTTGGTCTGGTTGTACATATGGGAGTCAAACTTAGGTGTGACTTTCCCATAGCCACTTGCTTGTCTATGTGAGTGCATACTAGCCATGTGTGTATGTGTATCACTAGGGGCTCACCTAGTGGATGACTTGAGGTTCCACTAGCCTTTGTGATCATGTGTTTTGCATAGTGGAAATCATGTTCCTCTTGTAAATGTTCTTGGACAAACAACCTAGATATAATCCATAGCATGTGGGACAAATAGTCAAAGCTTGATCCACCCCTTTTTGTTTTTGTTTTCTTTCTCTTTGACTTTGGCAATATATTCTTGTACCTTATTGTCTCTCCTTACACCATTCCATTTTTATGTTTGTTCTCTTATTCCTATGTAGGTTTACCATAGGATCTTGATCCTAGGGGCTTGATCATCCCTCTTGGTCATTGTC
Source organism: Sequoia sempervirens (assembly GCA_007258455.2). NCBI lineage: Eukaryota > Viridiplantae > Streptophyta > Pinopsida > Cupressales > Cupressaceae > Sequoia > Sequoia sempervirens. Next base: position 390,360,776 of record VDFB02193867.1, read on the forward strand.
ATCCTATCTCACTAGGATTGGTACACTTGGAACCATCTTGATGTAAATTTGTCTACTTTAGTGTGAGTTTGAAGCATGATCCTCCTCTCATTAAAGTGGGGGATAAATGTAGTCTATAAAAATATAGTCCTTTACATTTTCACACTTTTTTGGGCCCTCCCTACTAAAATTGGGTTTCTTTGTGCCTTATTTGGTCCTATTTTGCATCCACAAGCCTTAATTAATGCATCTTTCTGAGGATAATCCTGATATACAACAAATGAACACTCTTCATTTAATGATTTTTTTTGTATGGTCTAGATTTAGTGATCTAGGACTCATATGCCACCTTGGTCATATGGGTCCCACCTAAGTTTTGGGGCCTAAACATGAATTTAACATAAAAAATAACATTTCTTAGAATTTGTGTCCCGACCTTAGCCTACTTGGACTCACACACCCCAACAGCATATGAGTCTTGCTTAGCTTGGACCTAATATTGAATTCAATTCTTGGAAGTATTTTGTTCTCCTAGATCTGATGTTGGCTTTTAGTGTTGTAATTTCAAGAAATTTGGCATAAACGAGTATCAATACAAGGTTATTTCACATATTTTCTACTAGCACTTTTTGAGATCAAGCATTCTAGAAATTTTATGATTACAAGAAAATTCAAGAGAATTCAAGAGTCATTATCAAGCATTTTAGAGCATTATTCAAGAATCAAGCATCATGTCAAAGTCATCATGCATCATGTTTTTTTTTGAGATAACATTTGTGATGTAAGGTTTTATGATTCAACAAAACACTCAAGTCAAGATCTATATCCTTCAAGAAGGATTCAAGATATACATTCATGGTAGCCATTACATATGAAACCTTTTGTTCAATGGTTTGGTGAATTACAACATTGCATATTCGTTCATTCATCATTCCTTCATTCTATTTCTATTCATTTCAAGGTTTTGATTACCAAAATGGGGTTTGACAAAGGAAAACCCCTATCCACTAACAAAACAACATTTCCCCCTCTCTTTCATGCGTGATTTGTAGATCTAGGTTGAAGATCCATTAAAGAGCAAGATTGGAGAAATTTTTTCAAGTTGTCAAAGTTGTCATCTACATTGCAAGATCATGAAAAGTCACCTACAAGTTGCAATTCAGTGTTTCAGGCTTGGAGAATTGATAGAAGTGAAGCTTCAAGAGAGCATTAGAGGATGTGAAAGTTCTAAATCAACCCTAATACTAGGAATAAATTGCCACTTGTGGCATATGAGTCCCAATATACTATATTTCAAGTATTTTTTTGTAGGTCCTAGTTTAGTAGTTCCATATTTTGGTTATAGCCCGAAACCCTAAACTATGACAAAATCACCCCTACTGGCATATGAGCAGAAATGTGCATTAAAATTATGAATTTTTGGGGTTTTAAACCCTCATTGAAGCCTCTTTAGTTTCTAGGTGTAATTATGTTTATCTCCAATTTATTGTTCTAATTTAAGTTCTTTTTCTAGGTCATATAACTTAAGTTATGCATATCATTGCATTTGTTATCTTTCCAAGCTTTGCTTGGTGGTGAACCCCCTTTTAGCCTTTAATCACACCTCTAGGACACCCTATTGCGGATCTCTATCCCTCATTCCATCCCTAGATTGAGATCTCTAAGGTTTCCTTGAATGGAACTCATAGGAAATTGGTGGTTCTATCTCCTAAAACATAGAGCGACTATTTTCTACATTTCAGTATTAAGTTCAACACATAGGCATGTAAAATAAGAAACCTCCATGTCAAGGGTTTAGTGACAAGGACCCAAGCCAATAATTAATAGATTGATTAAAATATCAAGCCACTAGAACTCCATTTGAAGCTAATGGAGACATAGTAATAAATAATATTTTATGACTTCTCCTCCACAAGATCAAACCCTATATGTCAAGGTTTAATGAATAACCCCACTTGTTTATGAAAATAAGGACCTTCTTAGAAAATTTAACTTCAAGATGTCATTTAAACAAGTCATAAAAAATACATCCATTGGAAACCATAATAACTTTAAAATCACCTTCTAAAACCTAATTCTTCCTAACCCAATTTTTTAAAAAACACATAGACATTCAAAGAATTGTGAACTTATAAATAAGAGAATGCTTTGAAAAATACAAGACACCATCAATAATTTTTTGATATTGATGACTAAAATGGGGAAATTTTTTCTTTTCTCTAGGGAACCATTAGCTATTGAGCAAAACCTTAAGGAACGAAGAGAATTGGTTTGCTAGGGTTGCATATAGCAAAAAGTTGATTGCGTTTGCATGACTTGACAAAGCCAATTCACTATCATCAACAACTCCCTTAAAGGGAAAGAAATAAGGCTCTCTTAGATCCCCAAAGGCCACCAGGGCAATAGCCAAAAAATGTATTAGACCTAGCATATAAATGACAAAAAACCACACCAAACCCCACAAAAGCACCCTAAAAAATGTGTAAAATATATAAGGCAATGATGTTGCAAAAGAGATGCCTTGCCCTATAGATTTGTAAAAAGGAAGTGGTTTAAACCACTTGAAATTTGCACAAGCCACCCACACTACTCTTGTTGTTCCATCTAAACTCAATAAAAATTACCTTTTAATTGTGAAAATATTTTTTATTTAAAAAAATATATCATAAATTAAATATATATTTTACTATAATTTTATATAATTTTTGATGTGTTAATTTTTTCTTTTATATCATACAATCTTTCGTAAACTTTATTTATATTCGAAATTGCCTTTTAATTGTAAAAGAAAAATATATTTAAAAATATTATAATTTAAATATATAATCACTAAGATTTTATATTATTTTTGATAATGTGTTAATTTTTTCTTTTATATAATACAATATTTCTTAAATTTTATTTATTCAAAATAGTCTTTTTTTTTAACATTTTAATTTTTTTTTTTTTAAATTATAGAATGTAGGAATCATGGAGTATCCTCCCCTATAAACTATAGTGGCCTGTAAATCTTTTTCACTATGGCACTAGCGCAACAGGCTTGATAATGCTTTTATTTAAAATAGTTTTTTAATTGATAAAATATTATTTATTTTAAAATATATATCATAATATATATATATTTTTTACTATAATTTTATATAATTTTTGATAATGTATTAAATTTTTTTTCTTTTATACAATACAAATTTTCCTCATATTATTTATATTTTAGAATAAAAATCACTAAGTACTAGCATACAGCCATCAAATTTATGCCCTTCCAAGTTTCATTATTCAATGTAACTACAGAATAATGTTCAAAAAGATTGAGCGGCAAATGTGATTGAATTTAGAAGTTTCGTTGTACTTAAAATAAAAAGGAAAAATCATATAATGTTAAATTTTCAAATTACATAAAATAGAAGAAAAAAATTATAGCAAGTTCGTCAAGTGTATCCATTTTGATTTTATATAAAACAAATTTTAATTATATTACAATTTTATTGGGCTCTAAAATTTAATAATTCAACTGTCAAGCTTTTCAATTTGGCAATAGGTTTCTTGCTGTTTGAGTTTCTTTATAGTAAGTGGAAAAATATATAAATAGCCTTTCTTCTTCTTTTTCTTTCAACTCCATAAGGAAAACTTAAAAAGCAGGCAAGAAAAGATCCTATACAGAACACATAAACAGTTCTGTAAATCAAACAAATCCATCTTGCATGCACCTCGTAGAATTCTAAGGTAATACATTCACTATGGTTGAATAAAATTTGTCTTTTTGTTTTTTTTTTCAATGTTTGCAATTTCTTTTTAATATTGAAATTGTATTGTTGAGATTTCTGGTTTGAAACTGTGTGATTTTTATTGTTTATGTTTTGGATCAAATTTTTTTTCTCTTATTGTGATCCTGATGATGGATCATGGAGTTTGATCAGAAACATTGATGTTAAAAATCACACAGTTTTAAGACAGAAATCTCAGCAATACATCATCATGAATTGTAAAAATTACATGCTATTAACATTGAAATTCATTTCCTGGTAGCAAATAGTTGATATGGGTTTTCCACAGACCATGAAATTACAATATTAAGATTTTGGATTCAACTGTGTATGCTTTTTTTGTCGACGTTTTGGATCACACTCAATGATCCATCATCAAAAAGAGGAAGAAAATCACTGAATGGTATCCAAAATATAGACAAAAAAACATACCCAATTAAGTCCAAAAAATTAATATTGTAACAGATATCAGTTTTTTTACCCATTATTGATGACATTTTCTTTAAGATCTGTGATATTAACCATGGATTCTTATGATTTTAAGCAGGCTTTTGAGGCAAACATTTTGTGGGGTTCTCTATTAGGTGTGATATTGCGAATTTTTGTTGTCTTAACCATGATCAGTAATGCGGAATCCAATATTAAGGGTAGTCAGATCGGTCCTCCAACAAATCAGGCTTGTGCAGCCTGCAAACATCAGAGAAGAAAGTGCACACCCGAATGCCCCTTAGCACCATTTTTTCCTCCTAATCAGGCCAGAAGATTTTATGTAGCTCATAAGCTTTATGGGGTGAGTAATATTTTGAAGATTCTTAACGAGTTGGATACAGTTCAAGATAAAAAGGTGGCGGTGGAATCCTTGTGTTGGGATGCAGAGTGTAGAATTAGAGACCCTGTGTATGGGTGTTTGGGTTTTCACAAAAAGCAGAAGGATTATTATCAGAAAGAATTGCAGAAGAAGCAGATGGAAGTGGACTTTTATATAAAGCTGCTTCATTCACAGTATGGAATAGGAGTAGGAGTAGGAGGGAGGAACCGTCAAGAAGAAGACCACCAACAACATTTCATACAGAGTAATGATTATTCTCCTTCTCAGATGTCTCAAAACAATCGTTCTCTGCATTGTTCAGAGGATCAGACCTCTTTGTTTCCAATATCTACCAGCATGGCGATGGTTCAGGCTCGGACGCCTTCCCACTACTATCATACTCCTTATGTGCAGCAAGGTATTTATCTTACTTGTTTTGTTGCTTCTTTAATCTTGTGATTTCATTGGTGTAGAATGCTGGGTATGATTTTAGAAATTCCTAAGATTTCATGAGTGGAATAGAACACTAATCAGTTCTTTGGATTCGTTTTTAGTAGGCTAAAATGTCGGGTACAGCACTTCATTGACATTCTCTGATTCTCATATTGTGCTTATCACATTCTCCAGTTATTTTATCATTTAATACTTTAAATTTATCGAATAATAACTATCCAATTCTTAGGGGAGAGGGGTCCATAGTGGAGTGGGGTTAAGTAGTGGGTATAGAAGTAATCCTCACTGGACCTCATAATGGAGCACCCTAATAACCAATTACAAAACAATTTTTATCTATAAAGTACAAAAGTAACAAATCATGTGATGCCACATGAGCACACCAATAAAACATGACTTAGGGTGAAGTCCCATGGGGAGCTTGGGTACCTATTTTGAGGAAGCAAGGGGTCCCATGAAGCAAAAATTTAAAATGCTACAAAATAAATTAGAATCTTTTCCTCAACAACAGCAGCCCCTACTTTTTAGATCAAAAACTTAATGTGGTGCAAAAGGGGGGGGGCTTGAAATTGACCAGCTTGGCCCTTTTTTTTTCCCACTTGTCGATCATATGAAGTTTTAAAATTCTCACCAATTAAGTTTTTTATTATTTTATATTTATAATAAAATTCATAAGACCACCAACTTCCATAAATATAGGAGTTTAAACTTTTAAGCTTGAGCTGTGAAACAAACTTCATGGGACCACCCACTTTAAAATAATCCTAAAAAATCTCAGCAAGCCCCCCTCCATGGGACCCCACTCTTACGCACTAGTATCAGTCTCACTTTTTTCTGGGACCTTTCTGGATATCTCAACAAAAAACATGTTGGTGTGGCATCATATTTGATGTTGTGGCCCTAAAACGAAATATAGAAGCATGTGAGTTGCCAAATAAACTATTGCAAAAAATTGGGAGTGATTTAAAATTTCCACATAAGATTTTGAGAAATGCAAAGTTAGGGTGCTCCACTATGGACCCCTCTCCCCTACTTTGAAGTGAAACTAAAATTTGTTTTTCGTGAATTATATTAAAAAATATTGATTTATCAATATGTAAACTATCAAAACAAAATTTAAAAATTCATCATGTAAAATAATTGACTATAATATTTTTATAATCTTAAATTTATTATTAAAGATGGAATAAATAAAATAGAATGTTGTAGGGCCAATTTACATTTAATTTTAAATTATTAAAGTTTTATTAGTAAAATAAAAAATGTATATACTATGAATAATTTATTTTATATCCTAGGAAAAATTGATTTAGGAGGGAATACTCATATATTTAACTATTGAAAAACATCAATTTTCCAATCTTTCTTTTGGAAGGGTCCTATTACAAAAATCTGTATAAGGGCAATGCTAAAATAAATTTCTCATTTGAGAGTAAAATAGGAGATGAAAATTATCCTACAACTTTTTCATAATACAAGTTAAATTCAAGCATAACATTTTAATATTTTCATACAAAATTCAAAAAAAATTCGCACCATTTTGAGATTGTTGAACAACATCCTCCTCTCTTCACTTTTTTGAAAACACATCATCAACAACAAATGACCAATTGATACTTGGAGAAGGTGTAGCCCCATTAATAAATTTGAGAAAATCATTTTTTAATTTATAGTGATGCTTTTGTGTTTCATATTTTATCTCAATTACTAAATAACAAAAGAGATCAAGAGATCAACTAGGACAAAATTAAAAATTGGCCAAGAGCCTCCTTGTAAAAGAAACCCAACACTTGTAATTGCTTCATTAATAATGGATCTAAGACCCAACACTTTATGGTTGTGATTAAAGACTCAACAACAATTGAGAGGTTGTCTTGATTCTCCAATTTCTAGGAATACAACAATGAACATTGAGGAAGTGCCCATGTTGACTATATATCTATGTGCAATTGATAGAAAGAGATATCCTCACAAGCCCCACACTATATGAATCAAATTTTGAGCATTAATCTTTAAAACCTTTTTTCATACAAAGATCAAAATTTTCCCCAAAAACTATATTTCCTCTTTTTTTTTTTTGTCTATGTCACTATGGTAAATGTCTTCTTAGAGAAAGAAATGTGGCATGTTGCAAACAAGGAAAACAGTAATAAAAATTTCCTTGTAATCTCTCCTCTATATCATTCCATAATTATGTACATACTAAACGTACAAATGAAGGACATTTTGACTTCAATTTGAATGCATAGTCACCTTTCTCACAACCATTTGTAAGGGCCTATTTTTCATAATAATTAATTTCATTATAAAAATCATATGGAACTAGTTCTTTCCTCCTATCCAAACAGTTGTCAAAAAACATTGAAAATATATTTTTTTATGCTCTTAAGAAACGAGATCTTGTTTCAAAATGGAGTCCCATTTTTTAAAAAACTGGACCATTTCATAAAGCATAAAAAAATATTTTTTATGAAATAGGTCCTGTTTTAGAACGAGATCCCATTTTTTAAAATTTGAATTTTTTGTTGGGTTTTTTCTATGATTTTTGGTTCGAGAAAAGGCTAGGGGACTTGAACCTAAGTTTTGGACCTGGTTTGACCTACAACTTGGAGGTTATGTCAATACCACAAGAAAATAGTGACTTTGGACATATGTTTGAAGATCTTTTTTACAATTTTTTTTATGAAATTAAACCCCATTATAGATGAGATAGCGTAGATTCAAAATATGTAATCTTTTTTACAATTGTATTATTTTTTCTATTTTCAATTTTTTTTTATGAAAATGGTCCATAAACTTGAAATATAAGAGTTTTTTAGTATTTTAATAACTTTTTATTAAAATTATTTTTTGAAAAGAAAATTGATAAAAACATACTTCTCACAATTCTTTACAATTTGAAAAAATAATTTCAAAATTTGATAAATTTAAGGTCATCTTATGTGTAATGTACGTAACAATATTTCAAAACAACAAATATGGCCAATAAAAAATTAACAAAAAAAAATCAATAAAAAAATACAAAAAAATATTGAAGATGTGTTTTAGTTAGTTACAAGTATTTTCCCAAAAGTATTTAGAAAAATATTATTATTAGGTCAAAATATGGATGACGTATACGTGCATAGTATGGTAAAAAAAAGTGACTTTTAAAGAATAGTTTTTAAAAATGTCTACTGAAAATTAATTTGTATCATTTGGGTATTAAAATAAATTACATATTTGGAAACTAGACTCTAAGTACTACATTTTATGATTAATGGTTTTTTTAAAGATTCCATCTCTAGGCACTTAAAATTTTAAGTTCAAATGTAATAAATTCTAAAAATCAGGGAAAACACTTCCACTTTTTGGCCAAAAAGTGGATTCAACATGTTGGGACATACCCCTTCATCCTAATTAAGAAGTATTAATGTATTAACTAATATTTATGTTATATTTAAGCATTCCATAAGTTCTTACCCTTAAGAACACATAATATATAGCTAGGAATATATCATATTAGGAGATCATAAAATTCCCTTCCCCTTTTGAAAAGCATTGCCCTCAATGCTTAACAACTCTAAAATATTGTGTATGAATCGTTCATCTTTCCATGTTCCATCTTTAATTGGTAAATTCTTCCACTTGATTAGGAATTTTGAGGTGGCTTTATTTTCCAATCCGATTTTGAAATTCCATGAAGTTTTTGTATATTTTGTATGAATACTTTTTTCATAATATTTATGGAAAATAGATGAGAGAGTCCAAAAATATATGCAATCTTAATCATTTTATCACAACAAGCCATATTACCTCAATATTATTTTTCTTTGATAACCCCATTAGGAAGTCCATTAATATTTTTTCCCAGTGTTGTATTGGAATGCCTAATGTTTGTAAGAGACCAACAATATATTTTTATTCCTTTTATTTTGTTGGCATATCAAACTTTGTACCACAAATTTTTGGATATTCACTTTAATACCTTCCCAAAAGAATTTTTTTTTATAGGATGATAGGTATGAAAAAATCTTATATAGTATCTTGTTAGATCAAAAAATCCTCTCTTATTATGCTCCATCATAACACCTTTGAGTGACACCAATTTTCTTCAGTATTCTACTTGTTTCACCCTAAGGAAACATTTTTTTTTCATAGATTTTATTTACTTCAAATTCCTTATCAATAGGAATATGAAACTTATCCTTATGAGTGATTTTTTTATCCTTTTGTAATATGAGCACATTCTCCATGGATCATCGTTTTTGTTAAAAATAAGCATAGGGGATAAATATGAATTTTTTTTGGGGGTGTAATTCTTTGTGGTATTGATTTAATGTCATGATTATGGTCTCTAATTAAAGGTACAACCTTGGATTCTTGAAATAATTGTTGATGGTATTGAATAATCTATTGAATTTTTGGTTCATCTTGAGTTATCATATCTTGTGCTTCTATAAAATGAAATTGTGACCCTATATTATAATAGCCTTTCTTCAATAATTTCTCCATCGTGTGAGAGATAATGATTTCATATGGTGGTGATTTAATTCCCAAAATTTCATACCTTTTCCCATGTATCCTAAAATACATGGATAAGTCTTGAAAATTGAAAGAGATTTTTCCTAATTGTTTAAGCCATTGCACACTAAAAGCTATATCCACTCCCGTAATAGGTATAGCAATGGGTCTCGATGATAGTTTTCCAATGATATTTTTATATGATGACATTTACTTCCACTACATATTTGCTTCCTGTCGACTATCATGGCTTGAAAATTAGAGACTAGATAAAAGAATGATTGAACTCATTAGCCAAAATTATGTGTACTACCAATATCTACTAATGCATTCACACTTTTCTTTTTATATTACCAATTACTTTTAGTATTTTTGGTGCAATTATTCCATTGAATGCATGTAAGGAGATAGTAGTGTTCTCTTTTCCCTTGGAATCCTTATTCTTAAGTTTTATGTTTGATTCTTTTGTAGGTACTTCTCCCTCTCCATTCTCATCCTTTTTATCACTAATAAAACACTTATGAATCCTTGACCATTTTCTATCACTATTACAACATAGACCTCTTTCTCTTTTATCAATATCCTATTGAGGAGAGAGCTTATTAATTTCTCTTAGGTTAAATAAATTTTCCATGTTTTTACTAATAGAATTAGTCACATTTTTATTAGTTACTTTCATAATTTCACCTTTGGTAGTGTTTTGTTTATCAACATGCAATGCTTGTTGCATAGCTTCTTGACAATAAAATTTTCTCATATGAAGTCTTGTTTGTCTATCTTAGATTTGAATTTATAAAAGAACTATGTATTTATAACTGCTTATCTATTTTCCTAAAAAATAGATTCTAAAACCTGACAATTGCATATGAAATTTGAATCATTAAAGACTACCAAAAACATATTAAAATTTGGGAACTAGGACTTAAGGAGGACCACCCTTGGGAAAATGCATCCTAGCCCATAAGTCTAGGATACACAATCTCTAATGTTTTTGGTTATTAATTGCATCAATTTAATGCCAGTTCCCCTTTCAAAAAATGGGAAAAATAAAGCTCTATAATGCATAATTTGGAAAATTAGAAACTTAATTAAGTACAACTAATTAAGGGATGCAAACATAGTGTGAAATTGTAAAGGTATATAATTTTCTATAGTACATTTAACCCTCGCTTTAGTGAGAGTATGATCCCATGCTCAAACTCGCACTAAAGTAGACAAATATGTGTCAAGAGATCTCCAAGTGTGCAACTATTAGAAAGATAGGATGAAAAAGATCAAGGAGGAGGATCAAGCCCCTAGGATTGAATATCCCATGGAAAACCAACATAAGGACAAAGGGACACACAATATATGTAAGATATGTGCAACAAGAAAAGATACACAAACATACAATGTTAAATCTAATGCACCTGAAATGATGGACTAAATAGTTGTGTTATGCCACATCCATTAAATATTCTCGTAAGGATGTAAAATCACTTATAAAATACATGGCTCCACTAGTGAGAAAGTTGTGTTTTGCTAGGGAGCCATGAAATATGATTACAAGGGCTAGTGTAATTTTGGTATACACCAAGTGAGCCCAAAGGATGATAATCACACACTAGGTCTACAAGGTACGAACTCATAACAAAGGGGTGATAGATGGGAAAGTCACACTAGATCTATAGGTTTCCCATCATCAACCATACCACAATTTATGCTCCCTAGTAAGTCTAATAATGTTCCATAATAATGACTAATTCTTTACAAGGATAGCAAGTTGTGCTATGCTAGATGCTCATGGAAAATGGTGAAGATACTATGCTAATACTACACTAAGTTCAACCTCTATGAAAAAAGTGAAGCTACAAATATCAATACCACAATGAAATAATGCCAATGTATGCCCCCACTTTTAAGAAATTTCTAAAAGCCATACTGTGAGTAGTTATTTTAAAGTAGAAAATGATATATTCCAGTTAAAAACAAGGTCCATGAGAGATTATTTGGAAAGCCCCATGCCAATCATATGTTTCCAAATAAAGTTGTGTCATGAAAAAGGAGGCTACCCCACATGTAATCCATAGATTTGGGTTCAACATATGTCTTTGCTATAGCGATATAATAGAGCTTGAAATCATCATAATTTCCAAAATAGCTCATGGAACTATGAGCACAAAGGAAGAATGACACATAGAGAGAGAAAATAGAGAGAAGGCCATTTGGGTCAGTATAGAAGAGACCTAAATGTTTCAAAACCTAGAATCATACTGAAAAGGAAAATATAAGACAAAGGAGAAGAAAATGTTTATGACATATAGAATAATGTATATACAAATAGAAGAACATCACAATGGATTTGCTTTCTTTGTATCATTGCACCAACGGAGTAACAAGGTCATCCAAAGAAAACTCATAAACATAAAGACACACCAAGAAACACATTATAGGGGATCACATTACATACATTATATCACAAAAAACATATAAAGGAAATGCTAATATGGAACATGCAAGCCAACCTAAAGCAATTTGTATGCATCCCAGTATTTTTCATCATATATGGATGGTGGATAACTAGCAAAAGGGGTAATGACAAATGGAATGCTAGGATAAGGCTATCTAACCCATTTCCCCCAAAATGTAGGACAAGGATGAGCTGAGATAAATGGTGAGATGGTACTCCTTGTAAAATGGATAGAATATTTACATAAAGTGCAATACATGTAATAGTGAGTATGATATGATTCTAAAAATATCACATGGAAAGAAGTAAAGTGTTTTCATTCTATCCAATTACATTGATAATATCATTTTCATTTATCACCTTCTTTAAAGCATTACACTCATTAGTAAGATGCCCAAGAGTTCTATGATATGCATAGTAAGACATGTTTGTACTTTTTCCTTTTTTATTTTCTTCAATAGGTGGTAATGTTATCAATCCTAGATAGATAATTTTATCCATTTTACATTGAGCCTTAGTTATAGAATGAAAAAATGGTAACTTCTTGAGTTTATAGGGCTTGGGTTTCTTACTTTATGGGGAAATTGGTTGGTGTGGAGGGGCAAGATCTTGGTATCCTTTGATGGTTTTTGTTCTTGCAATTTATGGAACTCATTCTCATTTTTTATGTCAAATCCTTGTTTGATTAATATTTTAAACCCTTGACCATAACATTTCTCTAGGTTGATAGGTATATTGATCAGTAACTTTGTTTACATAAGAGAGAAGAGTATCAATGTGGTCATTATGAATGGTTGGTGGTTGAGGTTTACTCTTAATTTCAAGATTTAAAATGTTGGACATGTCAAGTGGTGGAATGATAGGAAGTCTTGGTTTTTGCATGGAGGGATAAAAGTATGCATTGTTCTCAAGGTTATGCAAAGAGTTTTGTATTAATTCATACATGATATCTTCATCTTCACCTAAGATATCTACTTCATGATGAAATTCATTAGGAGGTGAAGGATCATGAATGGTTTCAATTTCATTAGGATCATCACCAAACACACAACTTGAAACATCAACCAAATATTGTAAGGCCATCCATAGTTTACCAAAATGCATATCCATGAAGCAAATTTTAGATCTACAAATGATAATTGTTTGATTTTAAATGCAAAAATTTGAAAATGATTACTTTTCAATTCAAATTTTGATTTCACACAATGTAATTTCTTTCACCAATTGAACTAAATGCTAAAAACTACAAAAATATGAAAATTCAAAAACTAAAATAGAGATTTTGAAGGTACGAAAAACTGAAGTAGATAGACACTGATAAATGTGCAAAAATTTAGATAATTTTTTGTACAAGGACAATCTTGTTGCAAAGGAAATTGTTGTTGCATAAAAATATTGACCTATTAATTCATGAAACAACTACTAGAGTTAATGAATTCATAGGAGGTAGTTAAGCCAGGCCACAAACCCAAGTGTTCCGCTACATATTTAACAAGGAGACCAAGGGTGCACACCTTGCAACAATCCCCCTAGTGTAAGTGACATGGGTTCAAACCTATGGTCCCCAGGATTTGATACCAATTATTGCAAAGATGGATGTCATTGCACAAAAATATTGACCTATTAATTTCTAATATAGCTACTAGAGTTAATGAATCCACGAGAGGTGGTTAAGCCATGCCACGAACCTGAGCATTGTATTGTAGAACACAAGGAGGCCAAGGGTACACACCTTGTAACAAGGTTAACCCTAGGGAAAATGAGTCCTTGGATAGAGGTATGAGAAATTATATTTTGATTCTTTAGTTTAATTTTTAAGCTCACCATTCTTAACTACAATTAGATTCTTTAGTAATATTTTTCCATAAATTTGATGAAAATATAAATGCAATTTGAATAACAATGTATGAGCAAAATGACAATTTTTTTAGATGCAATTTTTTATGAAAATTTGACCTAAATGACTAAAACACACTAATATGCAACTAATATGTAGAATGTATGCAATTTATTTTTTATTTTTGTGAGTTTAAATAATGAAAACATGTCAGATCTAACCCTTAACGAAGAATACAAAATAATGCAATGTAAATCTAAACCTAGGGTTTTAAAAATACTTCCAAATTAAAAAAATTTATAGTGTAAGGATGTTAGGTTCACCAAAATCAAATGATGGGAAAAGTGAAATGAATAAAATGGGGTATCCTAGGTCCTCCATATAAAGAACTTATGAATTAATGGTGTCCCTCTTCCCAAATCTCTTTAGGAAAGGAGATCTCAAGGTGTAAAGATTGACACTCAACCCTAAGGAGAGCCAATTAGACCTATACCTTATTTCCTTAAGGAAAATAGGAGGGATAAAACTAAATGGAAATGATTTGATGCAACTAAACCTAATGAACAATATGACCTAGGTAGATGGTAAAATGCAAGATCCTGAAAGTAAAAACATTGAAATCACAATGTTCAAGTAGGTCTAAGAATGGTCAAGATACATGTAATAATCACCAAAAATATATTTTTAGCTCTCTAGAATGATAGGTTCACCCTAGGGTGAATGGGTCCTTTTTAGGGGTCTTGAAAATACTTTTTTTACAGTCCTTTGATGTTGAGCCTTGGCTTTAGTTTTGAAAAGGTTCCACTATTAGAATGTCGGAAATAAATTTTGCAATGGAGTTTTTGTGGCTTCACAATAATGATGAAAACTTATGTAAAAATGAAAATTTTCTCCTTTGAAATCTCTCCAATCCTTATTTATCCTATAATCTTCACATACAAAAAGAGATATTTTTTTTTAGTTTGAACGGTGGTTTACCTTAGTCAAACCTCATGTTTGGTAATCAAATCTTTAGAGAAATATAATAACAATTGATAAATGGAAGGAATGATGAATGGACATTTTCTTTCTACAACTCACCAAACCTTTTATGGCTTCCCTTAGAGGAATGAAGTATAACACATGATCACTCCAAGGAACTTGATATTTCTTTGCTTGATTTATTGGATACTTGAATGCTTGGATGCTTTAGAATCAACAATGCATATTAGCTTTCACAAGATGACATGAATACACACAAGCTTAAACAAGATGATAGGATCTTGAATGTTGCAGCAAATGATTGAAAAACCTTCTTTTGAATTCTCTTGAATATAATATTTTCTCATATGAAGTCTTGTTTGTGTGTCTTAGATTTAAATTGATAAAAAATACTGTATTTGTAGGTGTTTATCTAATTTCTTAAAACTTAGATTCCAAAAGTCAAAAATTGCATATGAAATTTGAATCATTAAAAAACTACCAAAAGCATATCAAAATTTTGGACCTAAGAATTAAGGAGGACCCATTCACCCTTGGGCGAATGGGTCCTGACCCATAAGTCTAGGACACACTTGCTCAATGTGTTTTAATTATTAATTGTCTCAAATTAAATACTCGTTCTCCTTTCAAAAAATGAGAAAAATAATGCTTTGGAATGCATAATATGGTAAATTAGAAGCTTAATTAAGTCCAATTAATTAAGGGACACAAACATAGTGTGAAATTGTAAAGGTATATAATTTCCTACACTAAAGTTTCTTTCCTTTCAACTTTCTTCTTACTCAAGTCACATTTTTACAATTTTTTTGAATTATATCACACTTTTTAAAACTTCATGAATTCACAAATTTTGTGACATGGAGATTCGTGTGCCTTTATTTATGTTTTCTCTTTACTTTATTTCTCCATTTTTTTATTATGTTAAAATTTTTGTTACTAAATGAGGCATGTCAAAATTTCATAAAGTATGCAAACTTGATGACATGAAGATTTTACATATCTTTTCCTTATACATTTTCCTATATTTTCTCTATATCACACTTTGAAATTTTCTTGAAATATAAATCCCTAAGAGCCTAAATGTCACATTTTTCTCCAATGTGTGAACCTTCTCAAATTTAAACATTCTTAACTCATCATTCCTTTTGTGACACATGAATAATTCTAGTGAACTTATGAACTTTATGACATCATTAACTCTATGACTTAATATTGCTCTTTCTTTCAAGGTTTTAAGGATTAGGGGAAGGAATAACTCATTCATCAAATAAAAAGGTAAGGGAATCACCACAACTTGAACTCCAAAAGGTAATTTTTAGAATCAAGGAATTAGGGTTCAATGGAAAAGCATGTCAGAAGGTAAGAAATAAAAATCTAACAAATTGAACTTGAATAAAAATTCTTCTTCTTAACCTTTTTTCATTGTGAAAAAGATAAGAGGGACAAGTAAATGAATCAAATGGATTTTACTATGTCAAATTAAGGCATTATATGAGTTTCAAGGTTTTGGGGTTTAGGAACCAAAGATACCACATAATGGGTACATGAAAAAAGGGATTGCTAAAATATCAATTTCAATAACTAACATAGTATATAAGATTAGTGAGATTACAATTAGGAGTCAAGAGTACTTCTTGTGAAGTACCCAAATAAGGAAATGGAAAATCTAGGGATCTTGATAAAGTACTTAGGATTCAAAAAGTAAAATGGATAAAAAAAAATTTGAATGAAGGGAACAATACTCTTGGAAGGGAATGTCTAAAACTTTGAAATGAAAAGGATTTCAATGCAAGGGATTAGGGAATTAGAGTTTAACTAAAAGGTATGTAGGTAAGGAAAAATTTTAAACTTTTAAATTTTCACAAAATGCATATACTTAGAGAAATAACCAAAAATATGCCACACGTATACCTTTGATACCTTGTAATGCTAAAAGCATCACAAATGAATATGGAATGAAGAGGGGTAATACTTAGCAAAATTTGAGACATGGGAGTCCAACAAGAGATGTTTCAAATCAATTATCAATATTGGATAAATAGGTTCAAAATGTGTAAGAGACTAGGATTCACACACAATTGGACATACTCAAATTGGGATACCAACATACCAACATAGGTCCATTCCAAATAATGGACCTAGCATTAAGAGCATCATGGTAGAGATGGCTGACCTTGTGAAAGCTTCTATACTTGAATTATAGCTTCTCATAATAAACCATATCACACTGTTGTATGTTACATCCATCCAAAATAACTTTCTTATGAAAAGGAGAGGTTTAATTCATCTAAATACATATTCATGTAAAACCTCTTGTCAACAAGAAAGAATTATTTCCAAAGAAAATCATTTTTTCTAAAGTATTTCCAATCCTACAAAATATCCCGTTAGTGTATTCTACCCTAGTTAGGATAACTTAAGACTAGTTAAGTGTTGGAGTTAACCCTTGAATCATTCCCCACGAGGTGTCAACATTGTTGAGGTGATTTGAGAGGTGTCCAATCCCTCTTAACACCTCTCCCTTGAATAGAGGAGAGTAACTCACCAGCACTGCAAGATGAAGAGTCCTCTCCTAAGTCCATGCCATGTGTGCTTATTCCTATGCTATGTAGTTTCTCATCCTCATGCTATATATTGAGGGTTTGAGCTCTTTATTCTTGGGTTAGCTAATACAATTTTATGTTATTCATGTGCTTGTTTCTTATTTCCTAGATCATCCTTATCATCATACATCTATGATATTTGTGGTCCATGTTCTTGAATCTTTTTCACACATCAACTTTGGCTTGAATACCATTGATTATTCTATGAAGATGTTATGGGCATCATCTACGTCTTTGGATCTTGTGCATAATTTAGATACCTTTATAATTATTTTCGCATGTTGCTATTAAGAATGGGAAGATTAATTGCACACTTCTATAGTTTTCCTTCTTCCTAAGGGGAGAAATGTGGTTCAACACTCATGGATTCTCTTCAGCATACTTCATTGAGCATCTATGTGCACTACAACATATCTTATGGGGGGCTTCCAGGTCTCTCTTTATGTCTCCTATTTTGGGGAAATTTATTGTACACATGTGAAAAAAGTTGTCCTAGGGGGTCATGATGTAAGTCCTCCTCCTTCTTCACTTGTTTCATGCATTTTGCTTCTCATTTTGGAGAGGAGTTTTTTTCCCACATGGGTTTTCTCCTTTACTCCACCTAATGAGAAAATTTTGCACACGGATACCTAACATGGCTAGTAGCCAAAACCCATTTCTTCATACCCAACTAAGCTATGCTTAAGGTGGGGTGTTATTGTATTCTACCCTACTTAGGATAACTTAGGCCTAGTTAGGTGTTGAAGTTAACCCTTGACTCATTCCCCATGAGGTGTCAAAGTTGTTGACGTGACTTGAGAGGTGTCAAATCCCTATTGACACCTCTCCCTTGCATAGAGGAGAGAAAATCTCTACCATAGGATGGGGAGTCCTCTCCTCAATCCATGGCATGTGTGCCTATTCTTATGCCATGTGTTCCTATTCTTGTTCTATGTAGTTGCTCATCCTCATGCTATATATTGAGGGTTTGAGCTCTTTATTCTTGGGTTAGCTAATACAATTTTATGTTGTTCATGCGCTTGTTTCTTATTTACTAGATCCTCCTAGTTTCTGATATATCATCCTCCTAAAATTACCCTAGCAAGCCAAAGAGATGTACCCAGGGACAAAAAATTACTTATTTATCTCTAAATTACCAACTAAACCAAAGATCCTAGAATGAAAGGGGAGTACTAAATTTTTATAAACCCACTAAAGCTTATTAGTACTATTTGAAAAAAAAAAAACATTCAAAGAAAACCAAAAAATAAATCAAAAATCTATAATCAAGATCAAAATAGAAATGAGTTTTATCCCATGAAAAGATTCCTCACAAACAACAAGCTTCTCTCATTATATTATTTTAGTAAAATATAAAGTTGTCATTGTAGATATATTATTTTGATATTGACTAAAAATGAAATGATTAAAATGGTTTATTTTTCAATTGTATTATTTACTTTATAGATTTGATTAGTAGCATATTTCTTCAAACTGCCATATTCTTTCAATAAGATAGAATGCCATCATGAATATTTTTATAAGTTCATTTAAATATAAAATATTAATAAAAAATAAAATAAAATTATTTTATTGGTTGTTAGGATAGAATGGAGGATTTTTTTTGCTTCATTAGATTGTATATTTTAATTAATTTTATTAATGGATTTTATTTAAAGTTAAAATTTTAGCAGTTATTTATGTAACTATGCTATTGAGGTATTCTATTTTATTTACGCAGGCGATGAAAGTTCAAAAATTGACATTGGTTCCTCTCAATTTCATGATATTAGAGGAGGAGAACAAAGAGCAGATATAATATTCTCTCGAGATCGAAAACATCTAATAAGAGATGTTAACTCAATGGTTGTTTATCCTCAATCAATATTAGAGGAAAACTTAGACATACAAGGAAGAGAATCATAATTTATGATTTAGTAATTCTTTTTACAAGGAGTTTTCGAACAAATATTTTATTAATATATCATACATCTGATTATGAATTAATACACATTTTTTTTTGCTCATTAGATTGTAGGGGTTTCATTATCAAATGTTCTCGAAGATTTTTTTTTGATAATAAAGATCTTATATACACGAATAAAGCGATTTGTATTTAGTTAAAGTTGATTTATTAGTATTTTGGAAATGAGTATTGATATTTCTTGTTCAATTAGTTATTAATAATTTGTTTCTAAGGGGATTTTTAGTATTATTTTGACATTTTTTATTTGAATAGATTTTACTTTTCATCCATATACATTATTTTTTAGTATGTAAATTATAAGTAAATTAAATAATAATAAATGTTTTAGTAAAAAAAATAGTTAAAATTTTTTTACTAAAATTTAATATTTAAGCTTTAATTTCAAAATTTCAAAATTTTAATTTATATATTGTCATTATTATAAAATAAATAATTATTGTAAATATAAAGTACTAGAAATTTGTGTAGCTATCTCTTTTTATCCCATTAAGCTAGAATATAGGCATTGAATGTAATACGATAAAATTTATATTATAATAATCAATATATTATTTACATAATTTTAATAATTATTAATATTAATGTGTCATATAATGATTATGTGAAATATTTTTTGATAATATAAACCTAGCTTAGGTGGAGGAACCAAAAAAAATGTATCAAATGCTACCAAGAAAGCTCAAAGAAGTGCATTACAAATAGCCATTGAAAAAGGCCACACAAAAACTCGCAGAAGCATCACAAAATGATAGCCAACAAAGGCAAGAAAGAGCCAAAAAATAGGATTCCCACACTAAGTGAGTCGCCAAACAATTGGTTGCTCGATACCTCATAATGTCTTCTGCATCAACTTGATGGTAGCCAAGAGAAAGTTGCTCCACCATAAGCTATCTTTATTCACTTTATCCTTCATGGATGCACTATGATTAGCAACCTAGTTAGCCATCTAGTTTCTAGCTCTTTTAATATGTTTTATCAAAACATTCTCAAAATCCTCGATCATCCATCTAGCCTACCTAATAATATCTTCTAGTTTCTAATTATGCATGCAAGACTTGCTTTAAGGGCTTCAATCACGAAGCTTGAGTCCCCCTCCAACCCTTTAATCTAGCTATCAAAGACCCCACAACAACATGCAAGCTTTAGCTAGATTGTTGGTCTCACACCCGAGGCTTGAAGCAAACAAACCAATAGGCCTACCATGCGAATCTCTAAACACACAACCACTGCCAATGATACTCGGATTATTATTAGCAGCTGCATAGGAGTTGAATTTGAGCACACAATCCAATTGAGGGAGCCAAGAATCGTCAAAAAGTTGAATGGAGGGAGCATGAACTAGGGAAGGATCCAACTAAAGAAACATCGACTAGGCCCTCCCCTAGCCCTACTCAAAATCTAATAAAAACCAATCCTTTCCTTTGTGAACAACCCCTTGCTCACCAATAGTGTTACACCCCATTTTGTTACTACTTATTTACTTTAATGTATTTGGTTGAAAATTATGCTTTAAATGAGTGTATTTATGGTTTATGTGATTTGGAAATATGAAGAATAAATGTTGATTTAATTTAATTTTATTAAATTATTGGAATATGAAAACATATGATGCAAGTGAATGTATTATTTTCAGCTAACTACTATTGCAAAGTGTAATGTTGGATGCAAGAATAAAATCAAGCCTCTTGAAGAGAGGGTAAGTATCACTCAGGGAGAAGAATTTAGTTTGGTAACCTTTGATAAAGACCTAAACTGAGATTTCATAGACACACACAGTTCTAGTTTGATCAAGTGGGGACAGTAGAATAGAAAATAGTAAGTTACCTTTTCTCTTGCCTATGATTTGTTTGTGATGTATTTGTCTTGGAGTTTAAGTTTTGAGTCTCTTGGTAATGTGTAAGTTCTTCCTTATGTGTTTCTATTTAATTGATGGGATATATGCATAAAATGTATATATATATATATATATATATATATATATATATATATATATATATATATATATATATATATATATATATATGTATGTAGGTGCAATGATAAACTCATACAAATGTGTAAATGTGTGCATGGGTATACATAGATAGACATATCTATGCATTCTCATGAATGGATTAACCATATACATGGGAATATCAATTAGACAAGGTGACATACACACACACACACACACACACACGCACACACATATACATATGTACATTCTATGCATATATGTCAATTAATATGATTGTGAAATATGTGTTTAAATATCAAGGTGATATATATATATATATATATATATATATATATATATGTATGTATTGATGGAAAGGATATGTCCATACATGTATATCAATATATAAGTATGTATGTATGTATGTATCTACATGTACGTATACATACACATGCATAAATATGTGAATGATGAGAATATGTGAATATATATTCATTTATCGAATAATGTAATTTATAATCTTGTAAATTGTAATATATATATACATATAACACATTACATTATGTATATATATACATATATTTTATATATAATATAAATGATATTGATTTCTTACTGCTAAAGTGTTAAAGTGTATAGCATTATAAACATAGAAAGTAATAATTAATTCACATAGAAAACAATTAAAGGGAATAACGCATGAAATAAAGGCAACACATAACCATAAGTAATGGTTAAAGTATTTAAAGTGCTAAGTTATATGAATAAAAGCAATGCAATGTAAAAGTGCATTATTTCTTAAACCAACCAACTCATGAGGAAACTCCCATAGACTAAGTCAATACAAAGGTAAAAATGAATATCCATGCACATATAACTTTGAACTAGTCATTACAAACAATAGCCAAATGAATAGGGTGTGTAGTATCATTGTGGCACCAACTTGTTAGAAGCATGAGTCGATTAGAACTTGTCTAATCTTAAATATGAATACTAGAATATGAAAGATTATGAAATATGGAAAATGTTCAAGTGTGCGTTTGTCCAAGTAAGTCAACCTGTAGAAAATAATTACCTTGCATTTCCTATTATCATTCTTCATATTTATTTGAGTAAAGTGACTCATTCACCATGGTTGTGTATGTGTTCATTGTGCAACATTTATAGCTACCACCTTTTATTAATGTTGTTGAGTCGAACCATTTACATTGAGAAGTGTTATTCTTGATATTCTATTTCTATCCTTCTGTTACTAAACTTTGTGAACAAATAGAGGAGCTATTTACTTGAAAAGGGATCCATATATGCATTCTTGCTGTGATTTTTTTGAGATGAGTGAGATTTTGTCAGTTGCTAAAGGATTTTGAGAGTGATATTTGGTGGAGAGTGAGAAAGATTATTTGGGGAATTGCATACTGTTGTAAGGGAAAGCTGAGATAAGAATCCAGTTCAATTAATTGGAGAATTGCATAAACAAGAATGTTCATTTCGACTCTTTTATAATTTTTATGTTTGAAAAGATTGTCTGAGATTTTTTGTATTATTTGGAAAATTAGATAAATTGCTTACTAGGGAAAATTTATTTTAGTCTTATGTGAACTTGAAATATTGCTTGTTGTACTTAGTGTAAAGATCTATTTTGTTTGAAGGGTTGTGCATATTTCATATTAAGGAATAGGTTGTTATAGTTGGGACAAATACTATATTGGTAGTATAGCTTATATAGCTAATTGTTAACCTAGTTAATACTTAGAGTAATTTTGATTTACTTAGTAGAAGTGCCTTAGTAAACATAGAGGTTATAGGTTATTCATTGGATTAAGGTTACTCTATGGTGTAAGGGAATAGCATATGCATAGGTTATGAATCATCAATACAAATATCACTAGGAAGGTGGGTGAAATTTTATGATGTCCACTCTAAATCTTGGGTGATGAATACTTTGGCCAAAGTAGTGTAAGTTGCCACTATTTGCACTATTAGTTCACTATGATCCAACTTTACATACTAGGTAGGATAATGTCATATTTGTAGGTTGAAACCACAGTGTCATAGATCTAGATATGTAGGACACAACACCATGCTTAGGAAAGGTGAATTTTTATTATGAAGATACCAAACCAAACTCTTCGTTGAAGGTTAGGGCCATCTATCTATTTGAAAATCATGGATGAGACTAATGCAAGGATAGGAAATCTAGAGAAAGAAGTGAGGGGAAAAGAAAGAGAGGAAGAAGAAGTACCACAAAATGAAGAAGATTAAGAAGTTCCCAACAATGAGGAAGAAGGGGAGGATTCCATAAATCACACTAAATCTAGAGATCAAGAAAGTGGTAGAACAAAATCATATTCCAAGGGAACGAAGAGAAAGAATATGGCATCTAAATTATCTAGAGATATGAGAAATATTGCTCCTCATGAATTCAAAGGAAGCATCAATGAACAAGAACATGAGGCTTGGTTAATTCAAATAGAGAATTACTTTGAAATAAGAAACTATTCAAAGGTCAATAAATTTATGTGAGGAGCATTCCAATTAGCAAGAGAAGCCTCTAACTACTAGATGAACAAGAAGATGAAATTTGAAATGAGTTCCTTAAAGCTGACTTGGGATGTGTTTGTTTATATTTTTTGAAAGAGGTGGTTACCCCAAATACTTTTTGATCAAAATCTCATTGACTTTCAGAATCTTAAGCAAGGAGAAATTCTAGTGAATGAATACTAGGAGAAGTTCACTTG
Source organism: Sequoia sempervirens (assembly GCA_007258455.2). Taxonomy (NCBI): domain Eukaryota; kingdom Viridiplantae; phylum Streptophyta; class Pinopsida; order Cupressales; family Cupressaceae; genus Sequoia; species Sequoia sempervirens. Next base: position 390,384,793 of record VDFB02193867.1, read on the forward strand.
TCTTTTGAGGTATGTACCAAAATGATGAGCGATTTCAAATTTAGAAGTTCATCATGGGACTAAATTTCCAAATAGGTGGAGAGGTGTATGTACATGGTTCAACCACTGTGGATCTAGTACATGAGAAGAAAATGAAGCAAGAACAAAGCTCAAATCCATCTCGATCTATTGGGAGAAGAAAAATTGAATGAAGTTCGAAGGAACTCAATCTAATCAAGATCCAAAGTAGTTTAATAAGGGTAAATAATTTGAAAGGAAAGGGGACAAGATATTCCCCAATATAATGAATGAGCCAAGGAAGGATCATTGCGGAAACAACTACACTAATGGTAACTATAAAAAAGCTAGAGGGAATGGTGGTAATTTTGATAGGGCAATGAAAAGAAGAGGAGCAATAAGAGGATGCTTTACATGTGGAGGGGATCATTTTTATAGTCAATGTACCTACAAACCATCAAGTTGAAAACCACATGGTAATTCATTTTGACCTCAATAGGCTACATTTCAACAAAAGATCCATGAAACAGTGGACAAGAAACTGAATACCAGATCACCTCGGTGGAAACTCTAGGTACTTTCTTTGGTTTACCAATTTTCATACTTATTGATATTGGAGCCACATAAAATTTTGTTTCACCTAGATAGTATCTAATCATATTTATAGGAAGGTTGTTTTTCTAGAAAATTCTATGGTTATAGAATATGCAAACTAGGCAAGAGCAATAGTGAACCAATGTTTATTTGAAGCAAGGGTTGAACTTCAAGGCTTCTTGATGAAAGTAAACTTGTATGTGGCACCCTTAAGATATTATGATGTCATATTAGGTATCAATTGGCTATGGAAGCACAGACCTAAAGTGGATTTCCATGCTAAAAATGTAGAATGCCTAGATGATCTAGGTAATCTAGTGTCTTTTCAAGGAACACCTAGAGAAGTGAAATTGGAATAGATATCAACTATGCAAATGCATAGGGCAAAAAATAAAGGCTACCAACTTTTTGTAGTTAAAATGGATAAAATGGAATAATTCAAGGAAGTCACTCAAGATTATTTCATGTTTTGTGAACCACAAGATTCTCAAGAGGTTGGAGAAGGAGAAGTGGTAGAATATAGAGAAATAGATATGGAGAAGTATCCCATCTTACAAAAATTTGTGGATGTATTTCCAAAAGAACTACTTGAACTACCTCCCAAGAGAGTCTTTGATTTCTCCATTGATCTAGTAGCAAGATTGGAACCTATATCTAAAGTACCCTATAAGATGACTACAACATAATTAATGGAGTTTAAGGTAAAATTAGAAGAGTTGTTATCCAAGAGATTGATAAGACCTAGTGTTTCACCCTGGGGAGTGCCAATGATATTTGTGAATCTAAGAAGGATGGTACCCTACACTTGTGTATAGATTATTAAATGTTTAACAGAGCTACAACAAGGAATACGTACCCATTCCCATGTATTGATGACCTTTTCGATGAGATGCTAGGAGAGAAAGTTTTTGCAAATATTTATCTATGATCCAATTATCACCAACTAAGGATAAAAGATGAAGAGTATTTCAAAACCACTTTCAAGATAAGATATAGTAATTATGAAGTTCATGGTCCTATGTTGGGAAAATATTGTCATCTTAGAGAAACCTCCAAGGACAATAGTGCCTTCAGTAACTATAATTTCAAATACATTGCCTCAAAAACACGTACAACTATGTCACAAAGTAGAATTAGATACAATTCATTTCCCACATTAATCATTCTAAGAGAAGCACATGTTAATTCAGTTTCAACAACTTGCATAAATAGATTCAACAAACAAAACCATTAAACATGAAAGATAGTACAAAAGATTAGAGCACACATATTTACATTGGGAAAACCCTTTCAGGTAAAAAACCCCACACTCCAAAAGATCTGACCCATTGTATTATTCAACAACAAATAGAGTTGCAATACAATCTTAGGGTCATAGCCTTTTTCAGAGAGATTACTCCTTGTTTCATTCTGGAGACAAACTGGCAACAACCCTAATCTATTTCCCTCTCTCCTTTTTACATTTCACTGATCAACCTCTGAGTCCATACAACCTTCGCATTGTTACAATACTCTCACATAGTATACAGTGCAAATTAACACAAGAGATCAACCAAGACACTTAATCTAGAGAGATTTCAGTAGCATGATCCTACCTCCATCTTCCTCTCTTAGTGAGAGACATCTCACTCGGCTACACAACCGTACAACTTGACCACCGGCCTCTCAGCCTCTTTGTCGCATAGCCACTCAACCTCCACCTCCTATGAGATTCATCTCTCTATTCTTGTACTACAAAACATCCAATGTATATACATTCATCTTCACTAGACAAGAAACTGTTCATCTTCTATAGATTATTTCATATTCCAACAGTCAGACCAACTATTAACTGCTCTAACTTCTCCAACTGCCACACCCCTTTAGGGTTACCTATTCACCTCAAGCCACATGCTATCATCCAACACTCAAACCTAGCCATTGGATAAGCGATTGAACAAATCTCCTTTGTTGAAGTTAGGGTTATCCACCTAACATCATTTTGCCCAGTCAAAGTGAGACATACATTACCATCTCACCAATTGGGCACCAAGTACATGGGCCCACATGGCAAATTTCCTCCACATCATCACCGCATGTCAACCTTCAACATGATTCACCATCCTATCAGGTCCCACATCCATCGGTAGTTGGAAACCAACCATTTCTTTCCAACTATCAACACTCCATATTTTGCTTACCGTGGTGAGGGATCCACCAAGACACACATGCAATGCTTGTGCAATTTTGCAGCATCAGAAGGGAATCTACAATGTTCTCAAAAAGTCTCATGGAAAAGACTTAAATATTAAATCCAAGTGGTTCCCACATCTATTGGCATCAAAGTCACTATCGCTAGAGAACCGAACTCCAAAACCTCATGTCAGAGGTTATGAAGTTCCTAGAACCCATGAATTGCCAACAAAGGGATCACTCTGTCGCTCAAAACTTGAACTTCCAAACCCCAAGGTGGAGGTTATGGAGTTCTAAAAACCCATGATGAGCCAACAACAAAAGAAGTAGCCTTCCTTCCACAGTCACTAAGTCGGTAGGTTATGAAACTTTGGAACCCCATGGCTTCAGTTAGACAAACTTGAAAACCAATGACTTAACTCAATCCAATGAAGGAGGAAAACATAACTACTCTAGGAAGTAATCAAGCTAGTACATTTGAGTCATAATTCTCAACATTCTCCCACTTGATGAAGAACTTATTGGCTTCTTCCAATGAAAACATAGAGTCTTGAACAATGCTTTCATGCTCCAACCAAGACACTTGCAATGACATCCAAGATGGCCACCAACTCAGGCAACAGTTCCAACCATCTATCACAGAAAAAGGAACGAGCCAAGGTGTATACACATCAATCTCAAGAACACAAGCATTAGATCCCATTTTCTCAAATATCTAATCAACAACATTCAGGACACCTAATCAACAAGTTTCTACAGATAACATTCTACCATATAGTATGCAACAAAACCAAGTATCCAACTGCAACTAACTGTCCAACATTGCAACCGATCACAACCTTCCATGAGACCACATAGATCTCAAACATGCTCTCATGCTCCATCAAGAATTCTACACAAACATCTAAGATGTCCACCATTTAGGAAAAAATTCATATCATCTTCCAACATGCCACCTATGGAAGAAAGGTACAAGCCAAGGTGAATAGGCACAAGTCCAATGAACACAAGCAAAGGAACCCAGTGATATCAACAACAAGAAAGAACATTAGCTAGAACAACAATCATCCTGACTGCTTCCATCCAACTGATAAACCCACATGACTGAAAATAGAACCCACAACAAGTGCTAGATCATCCAATCAACCATACCTCAAGGGTATACACATTAGTAAACTCATGCCAGTAGTACAAGCAACCCATCAACTATAGATACAAGCACCACACACAAATGAGTCGAAGAAGATGAAATACATCCAGGTATTCCCACTGCATGGGTAATGCTAAATCTGAAAGATCAAAGGCATAACAAGTCTACCAATTACAAAATAGAAAATCTAACCATGTAGTACCAAGGAACATCCACAATGATATGCACAACCTCCAAATTAATAACCTACAAGATCAAGTCTCACCACAAGTCTTCAAAACTCTCCCAAGTTCTCCAAACCCAACAAAGGAAAAAGATTAAGAACCTCCATGTCATCACCCAAGAATAAGAGTGAAAACGCATGACCACAAGCTAGTGATCACTACAGCTCCGACTAAGCCGCAGACCAATGTAATGTGAAACCAAATGTCAGGAAGACCACCAAGACCAAAGAGAGAAACTTTGCACAACATATTCCTATAAAACATCCTCAAGACATAAACTTCTAACAACAAGCTATGACAATTATGATCTCCTCCCCATCCCAAAGAGATGCCATAACATCCAACCGTTCAATCACCAAGATCAAGCATAACAAATGTAACATGTAAACAATCGTGGATGTAAGCTTCTTAAAGAAGACCAAACTATTTCATTTCCCATATCAAGAAATAAGCCCATAAATCATCTCCTAGTGGTTCTCATCAGCAAATGATATAACACAAAGGCTCAAGGAGATAAACTATGTTGTACATCTTCCACTATGAATCCTTCAGAACCATTAAATAACAAGTCAAGATCCATATCCATGAAAGAAATAGAATAACACATCCGAAAGATATAATGGGAAGATACCTCTCAGATAAAGTGCCAAGTAAATGAAGAGTGGGAAAAGAAAATGCTCCTTCAAGATATACAAGCCACCATGACTCATCCAAGAGAAATCTCCTTATTGGTCTCTGTTGAACTCGCATTCAACCAAGGTGTAGGCTACTCAGACTTTCTACTGAAAATAAAACATTTCTCAGAAGAATTACAACCTCACCTTATTCTCCATGTATCCATGAGCACCAGAAAATGATCATTCCATGTTAAACTCCAAACTACATTACTGCACTTAACATGAAGTTCTCAAGCATATAACCAATGTACTCAAAACATAGAGGAAATCTAGACCACTGTCAAAGCTCCAAACATCTGAAACAGGAAATTATCATGACACCATGATCTACATATCCACCTTAGGAGATACCATGCTCTAAGTGACTTCACCATGGCCTCAAGTGCCATGCACAATGTCAAAACTTGAGTCCATAAGCAAGAGTATACCATGGCATAAAGCAAACAATCTTAAAACCAACATCACATATCTAGCACCACCAACACCTTAGCCAAACAATCCAGTCATCCTCCATGGTTCCAAGATGTTGTGCATCCTCAAATAGTGCCCAAGAAAATGTGAAAGAACCCTTTTGTAGCAACAGGATCAAAGAGCTCCTCCTAGTAACATCTGCAACACTAAAGAAGATCATTCACCACCTAGTGATGAACTCATAGTCACTGCTAAAGATCCCATTAAAACATGACATATAAGCTTTCCAAGCATCATGACTCATCATCTGTTGATATGAAAATCCTCTAAGTACAATTGACAACATGTCCTTTTGATAATAATTCTAAGCAACACCAAGATCTCCAAAATAAGCGAGATTACCATCACTGTCAAAACCTTACAAAAAGTAGTGTATCCAAGCTATCCATGACATCATGGCACAACATGCCACAAGTCCCCATAGTCGACTATTCAGGTACTCAACACCATCCATCCTCTCATCTCAAAGAAATCACACCAATGCACAAGTGACCACAAACAAGGCCAGCTTACAAGTTTGCATAAACACTAAATCAAATCGCGTGGATATAGATAGTCCACTTCCAAGTTTTCCCACAACAAACATATGGGTAAAGACAACCCATAACCTTGCACACCCCATAGATCCAATTAATGAAACATGAAGACTCACTAACACATGTATATCTTACAAAATATGAGATCTCACAAGAGAACAACCATGTAGACACTCTGACTCAAACACCAATTCATGCCAAATCTGATTTTCCAAACATGTCCACAACTAGCACCATAGTCAAGGAATCCACAAGAAACACCACAAGAATGCTGAGTGAAAAGTTACATACCAACAATCTCATATAGAGAAAGCATCTCACCTCCTCATACCATGCTGAAGCACACATACATAACTGCAAACAACTCATCCAACAATGCCCTAAAAGCCAGGTTTTAGAAAATAGTTTAACAACTCCACATAATCACAAGTTTTGCTTGATGTGTAAAACTTGCAAAACCACATAAAACATGCAAGTACAATACATCCTTCAAAAAGGAAACAATAGTTCAAGAACTCTAGGACCCCTTCAAGCCATTTTGAAAACCATCAATATGCACATGCATTTGAGAAAGAGATATGCTATTCCAAAAGCTTTCAAACCATCTAATGATTAACTCCATAGCCTTCAGTATTTGAGGTTAATAGAATATAATGTCGTCCAACACTAGGTAATACCACCCAACATAAGCACTCTCTTCCATGACTAAGACACAACCCAAGCTACCTCATATCACCATAGAGCCTCTCACATAGACACCCAATATGAAAGCTTTGCTGCAAATCAATCAAGAAGTAAAGAAATCCACCTCATACATTAAGGTTATATTGCTGCCAAGATAACCAACTCCATCTTCACCATCCTTCAAATTACGTGATGTCTTTGAATACTACAAGACTTCCACTCACCAAAGGATCAATACATCAGCCAATTCCTCCAGATTTCCTCAAGCTTGATAGACTAAGAAATCTTCATAGGAGAAATACCCAGAACCAACAACCAAATGAATGCTCTAATACCACTTGGGAAAATTTTGTCATCTCAGAGAAACCTCCAAGAATAGTAGTTCCTTCTATAACTTTAATTTCAAATAGATTACCTCAAAAACACATACAACTATGTCACAAAGTGGAATCAAACATAGTTCATTTCCCACATTAATCTTTCTGAGAGAAGCACATGTAAATTCAATTTCAACAACTTGCATAAATAGATTCAACAAGCAGAACCATTAAACATGAAAGATAGTACAAAATATTAGAACACACAGATTTACGTGGGGAAAACCCTTTTGGGTAAAAAAAACCCACACTCCAAAAGATCTGAGCCATTGTATTATTCAACAACAATTAGAGTTACAATACAATCTCAAGCTCATAGCTTTTTTCATAGAGATTGTACTCCTTGTTTCATTCTGGAGACAAACTGGCAACAACCCTGTTCTGTTTCCCTCTCTCCTTTTTACATTTCACTAATCAAATTCTGAGTCCATACAACCTTCACACTGTTACAATACTCTCACATAGTATACAATGCAGATTAATAGGAGAGATCAACCAAGACACTTAATGTAGAGAGATTTCAGCAGCATAATCCTACCTCAATCTTCCTATCTCAATGAGAGACATCTCACTTGGCTACACAGCTGCATGAATTGAACACCAGCCTCTCAGCCTCTTTTTCACGCAACCACTTAGACTTCACCTCTTGAAAGATTCATCTCTCTATTCTTGTATTGAAAAACATCCAATGTATATAAATTCATCTTCAATAGACAAGAAACGGTTCATATTCTCTAGATAAGTTCATATTCCAATAGTTAGACCAACTATTAACTAATCTAGCTTCTTCAACTACCGCACCCCTTTAGGGTTACCTATTCACCTCAAGCCACACGCTATCATCCAACATTAAAACCTGGCCGTCGGATAAGCGGTCAAACAAATCTCCTTCATTGAAGCTAGGGTTATCCACCTAACATCATGTTGCCTAGTGAAAGAGACATACATTACCATCTCACCAATGTCCACTGAGCACATGGGTCCACATGCCATATGTCCTCCAAATTATCGCCACCTGTTAGCCTTCGACATGATTCACCATCCTATCGGGTCCCACATCTGTTGATAGTTGGAAACCAACCATTGCTTTCCAACTATCAACACTCCTTCATATTCCACTTGCAATGGTGAGGGATCCACCAAGACATGCATCCACTGCTTGTGTGATTCCACAACATCAAAAGGATATCTACAATATACTCAACAAGTCTCATGGAAAACACTTAAATATTAACTACAAGTGGTCCCCACATCTGTTGGCATCCAATTCACTATGTCACTAGAGAACTAAACTCCAAAACCTCATGTCAGAGGTTATGAAGTTCCTAGAACCCACGATTTGCTGCTAAAGGGATCACTCTGTCACTCAAAACCTGAACTTCCAAACCCTAAGGTGGAGGTTACAGAGTTCCCATAACTTGTGATGAGCTGACAACAAAAGAAGTAGCCTTTCTTTCATAGTCGCTAAGTTAGGAGGTTATGAAACTTTGGAACCCCATGATTTCAGTTAGACAAACTTGAAAACCAATGACTTAACTAAGGCTGATGAAGGAGGAAAACATAACTACTCTAGGAAGCAATCAAGCTAGTAAATTTGAGTCATAATTCTCAACATCCCACCCTTTGGACTTCTGAATGCACTAGCAACATTCATGAACCTAATGAACAATGTAATTAAGGATTTATCAAGGATATTTTTTTTATTATTATTCCTTGATGATACCTTAATCTATTTCAATAATGAAGAGGAGCATTGTAAAAATTTAGAGATATTTCTCCAATGGTTAAGAGAGAACAAGCTATATGGAAATCTCTCTAAGTGTACATTCTTTATAAAAAAGTGTAGTAACTAGGTCACATAATTTTAAAGAAAGGGATTGCAGTGGATCCAACTAAAATAAAGGTGGTGCTTGAGTGGCCAGTTCCTAAAAGTGTACCAAAGGTTAGAATTTTTTTAGGTTTGGTTGATTATTATAGAAATTTTATAACTAAATTTTCTAGCATATATTTTCCTATTACTTCATTAGAGAGGAAGGGTATGAAGTTTGAGTTGTCAAAAAAAGTGTCAAGAAACATTTGACTTACTCAAGGATAAGTTGACTACTGCAGCAATTTTGAAGGTAACTAATCCTGAAGGAAACTTTACTATCACAACAAATGCATTAGGAGAAGGATTAGGAGGAGATTTCATGCAAGAACTACAAGTCTTAGCTTATGAATCTAGGAAGTTGAATCCCTACAGACAAAATTATGCATTGAATGCTTGGATTTAACAACAATGGTTGATGCATTATAGATGTGGAGACACTATCTAATGGGAAATCCTTTTGAACTAAAGACTAATCATCACGGTCTAAAGTATTTTTTTAGTCAATCCAATCTGAATGCTTGACAAAGGAGGTGGTTGGAGTTTATTTTAGACTATGAATTCAACATCAACTACATCAAAGGAAAAGAGAATTAGGTTGTTGATGCCCTAAGTTAAAGAAAGCATATTGCCTCAATAGTAATAATTCAAAATAACTTTAAGGGACACCTATTACAAGAATCCCTAGGTGATGAATTCTACAAGAAATTTAAGCAAGTGCTCATAGATAATCCACAAGATCCAAGGTATGAAGGTTTTTACTTTGAACCAAATAAACTAATAAGGTTTAAAGGAATATTATATGTCCCTAATTTAGAGGAGTTGAGGAACCTAGTGTGGAAGTAAGTTCACAATGAACATACTCTGGACATCCTTGTGTGATGAAGATGTTGGAAAATGTAAAGCCACTATATTTTTAGAGGGGTATGAAGGGGGATACTTCAATATTTTTTGTAAGCTATTTAGAGTGCCAAAGAGTAAAATCAGAACATTATCACCTTGTAGGTATTTTGTATCCGCATTATATACTTGAAAGTAAGTGGAAAGTCATTAGTATGTAATTTGTGCAAGGTCTACCTATGTCAAGGAATAAGCACAATGCCATTATAGTGGTGGTGGATAAGTTAAATAAGGTGGTGCATTTTATTCTAGGAAACATAACTAATGGAGCTCCTATCATAGTTCAAAAAATTATTCAAAAGGGGTTTAGATTGCATGAGATTCCTGAGGAGATCATTTTTGGATAGGGATGCTCATGTGACATCTAGGTTTTGGAAAACCTTGTTCTCTTCACTTAGAACTATGTTAAATATAAGTTCATCTTATCATCTAAAGATGGATGAACCAACTGAGAGAGTTAATCAAGTGATTGAAGCTCTCCTAAGGATGTACTACATGGATCAATAGTAAAAATGTGAAGATTACCTTTTGTTGGTTGATTTTCCATACAACAATTCTTATCATTTTTCTATCAAGATGTCTCCATTCGAAGCATTGTATGGCAAAAATGTCAAACTCCTATTATCTAGGATAGGCTAGAGGATAAGATAATTGTTGGGCTAGAAATGTTATTAGAAATGGATGAGTAAGTAGGAAATATTAAGCAAAGGAAGGTGAAGCCAAGGATAGGGATAAAATCTATGTAGATTCTAAGTGGGTACCCAAAAATTTTGTGGTAGGGGAAAAGGTGATGTTAAGGGTTAAACCTCATAAGAGTTCCATCAAATTTGGAAAGTCATCCAAACTAGCTTTGCACTACATAGGTCCTTTCAAGGTTCTTGAGGAAATAAATCAACTTGCTTATCGAATTGTGTTTCCACAAACTCTTGCCAGGATGCACAATATCTTTCATGTCTCATACCTTAAAAAGTATATACCAGAGGATAACCATGCTATTGAATGGAATGCTTTATAGGTACAAGACCTAGGAGTGGTAAAAATTGAGCATCTCAAGGTGCTTAAAATGCATAAGATTCACTTACACAATAAAGATATTTTGCAATGCAAAGTCTAATGGGACTAGTATGTAGAAGATTTGATCACTTGAGAAGACTATGCTAAAATTAAGTAGAAGCTTCCTCATGTATTACATGCTTTTGAGAGTTCTTGATTATTTTTTTTGATATGTTATACTTATAGTTTATGTATATGTATGCTACTTAAAAACATCGAGGGCAATGATTCGCAAGGGGGGATATGTCACACCCCATTTTGTTACTAATTATTTACTTTTACCTAGTTTGGTGAAAATGCTTTAAATGAGTGTATAAATTTATGTTTGATATGATTTGGAAATATGAAGAATAATTATTGATTTAATTTAATTTTATGAAATAATTTGAATATGAAAATATATGATGCAAGTGAATGTATTTGTTTTGGCTAACTATTATTATTATTACAAAGTGTAAAGTTGGATGCAGCAATAAAATCAAACCTCTTGAAGATAGGGAAAGAGTCTGATAAAGACCTAAACTAAGATTTCACACACACACTTCTAGTTTTGTCAAGTGGGGATAGTATCTTGGGAAATAGTAAGTCTCTTGATAATGTGTAAGTTTTTCCTTATACGTTTCTATTTAATCGATGAGATATATATACATAAAATGTATATATATGCATATATGTATGTTTCAACGATAAACTCATACACACGAGTAAATGCATGCATCAGTATACATTGATAGACATATCTACCCATGCTCATGAACAAATTACCCATATACAAGGGAATATTGATTGGACAAGGTGACATATATATATGTATGTATGTATTTAATATATATATGTCGATCAATATCACTATGAATATATGTGTTTAAATATCAAGGTGATATATATAGTATATGAGAATATATATATATATATATATATATATATATGGAAAGGATACATCCATACATGTATATCAATATATATTTTTATACACATACATACACACACACACACATGCACACACAGGCGCACAAATATATATATATATATATATGTGTGTTTGTGTGTGTGTGTGTATGTATGTATGTATACATACACATGCATAAATATGTGAATAATGATAATATATGAATATATATTCATATATCAAATAATGTAATTTATAACCTTGTAAATTGTGATATATATACATATATGCATAGAACATGTCTTACATTATGCATATATACATGGGTATGTGCAGGATCATGATGGGCCAAAAAGTGGCAATATTATGGGTATTTGTAGGGTATGTGGCTGACGACTTTTTTTTACCCAAAATTGATGAAACAAAAAGGGTTTTTAGAGGATATTCTAATATTTCCACCAATATAAATTATGCTTTAATTTAAATTTAATAAATAATTATTATTCATTTTCTATTAGAATTATGATTTAAAGTCGATCGATATAATTGAAAAATATCTATAACTTTCAAACGGTATCACATTTTTTGAATCTAAAATTAATCACATTCTATGCTTTATATAATATAGGATTAAAAAAGAAAAATTAAATTTCATGAAGTTTTGACCAAGTTAAGGTGGTCGGACATATAATTTTTATATTTTTAAAAGTTGTAATAAAATCATAATTAATTATTTACTTGGAAAATAATTACAAAAATATGCATCACATCAGGACATGATTCCTCTCTATATATATAAAATTTTATAAAAATAATTATCATTTTATTATAGTTAGGGTGGTCGGACACCCACTTCTTATTTTTTCCTTGAAATTTAAGTACTCTTGCATTGAAATTTCAATTTTTGCCAAATAAATTTTATTTATTTTTAAATAAACCTAGTAGTTTAGAAATTATATTCAATTTTCTATAGATTCTATTCTTACATATTTTTGAAATAATATAGATAACTTATTCAAATTTTTATGTCAAGTTGCCTAACATTGATTTTTCTAAATTTTTTGCCACTTAAGGACCTGTTTTTTCCATGATAATCCTACGCATACCTATATACATATATTTTATATATAATATAAATGATATTGATTTCTTAGTTCTGAAGTATTAAAGCGCATAACATTATAAACATAAAAAATAATAAGTAGTGTATGCAAAAAAAGAAGGAAATAATGCATGAAATGAAGGTAGTACATTTAACCATAAGTAATGGTAAAATAATTTAAAGTTGAATAAAAACACTGCAATGTAAAAGTGGATTGTTTCTTAAACCAACCAACATGTGAGTAAACTCCCATAGACTAAGTCAATACAAAGGTAAAAATGAATATCCATGCATAGATAACTTTGACCTAGTCATTGCAAATGATAGCCAAATGAATAGGGCATGTAGTATCATTGTGGAACCAACATGTTAGAAGCATGAGTTCATTAGAACTTGTCTAATTTCCAATATGAATACTAGAATATGAAATATGGGAAATGGTCAAGTGTGCATTTTTCCAAGTAAGTTGGCCTATAGAAAACAATTACCTTGCATTTCTTACTATCATTCTTCCTATTTATTTGATTAAAGTGACTCATTCACCATGGTTGTGTATGTGTTCATTGTGAAATGTTTATATCTACCACCTTTTATTAACCTCATTGAGTTGAAACATTTACATTAAGAAGTGTCATTCTTGATATCCTATTTCTAGCCTTTTGTTATTGACCTTTGTGTACAAATAGAGGAGATATTTACCTAAAAAGGGATGCATATATGCATTCTTGCTATGATGTTTCTAAGTAAATACTATCTATTTATCTGAGTTGAGTGAGATTTTGTGAGTTGTTAAGGGATTTTGAGAGTGATATTTGGTGGAGAGTGAGAAGGATTATTTGGGGAATTGCATATTGTTGTAAGGGAAAGTTGAGATAAGAATATAGTTCAATCAATTGGAGAGTTAGATAAACAAGAATGTTGATTTCTACGCTTTTATACTTTTTTTGTTTGAAAATATTGTGTGAAATTTATTGTATTGTTTAGAAAATTAGATCAATTTCTTACTAGGAAAAAATTATTTGTCTTATGTGAATGTGAAATATTGCTTGTGGTACTTAGTGTAAATATCTTTTTTTTTGAAGTGTTGTACATATTTCATATTAAGGAATAGGTGGTTATAGTGCGGATAAATACTATATTGGTAGTATAGCTTAGATATATAATGGTCAACCTAGTTAAGACTTAGAGTTGTTTCGATTTACTTAGTAGAAGTGTCTTAATTAACATAGAGGTTATAGGTTATTCATGGGATTAAAGTTACTCCTTGGTGTAAGGTAATAGCCCATGCATAGGTTATGAATGGTCAATAAAAATATCACTTGAAAGGTAGGTTAAATTTTATGACGTCCACTCTAAATCTTGGGTGGTGAATACTATGGCCAAAGTAGTGTAAGTTGCCACTATTCACACTATTAGTTCACTATGATCCAACTTTACATTCTAGGTAGGGTAATGCCATATTTGTAGGTTGTAGCCACTGTGTCATAGATCTAGATATGTAGGACACAACACTATGCTTAGTAAAGGTAGTTTTTATTTATGAAGATACCAAACCAAACTCTTCATTGAAGGGTAGGGCCATCTATTAGTTTGAAAATCATGGATGAAACTAATGCAAGGATAGGAAATCTAGAGAAATAAGTGAGAGGAAAAGAAAGAGAGAAAGAAAAAGTCTCACAAAATGAAGAAGATTAAGAGGTTCCCAACAATGAGGAAGGAGAGGATTACATAAATCACACTAAATCTAGAGATCAAGAAAGTGGTAGAACAAAATCATATTACAAGGGAACAAAGAGAAAGAATATGGTAACTGAATTATCTAGAGATATGAGAAAGATTGCTCCTCAAAAATTTGAAGGAAGAATCAATGGAAAAGAACATGAGGCTTGTTTAATTCAAATAGAGAATTACTTTGAAATAAGAAACTATTCAAAGGTTGATAAAGCTATGTGGGGTGAATTCTAGTTAGCAATAGAAGCCTCTAACTATTGGATGAATAGGAAGATGGAACTTGAAATGAGTTCCTTAAACATGACTTGCGATGTGTTAGTTGATATTTTTAGAAAGAGGTGGTTACCCCAAATACTTTTTGATCAAAATATCATTGATTTCAAACTCTTAAGCAAGGAGAAATTTCAATGAATGAATACTAGGAGAAGTTCACTCATCTCTTGAGGTATGTACGAATATACCAAAACAATGAGCAATTTCAAATTTAGATGTTCATCATGGAAGTAAATTTCAAAATAGGTGGAGAGGTTTATGTACATGGTCCAACCACTATGGATCTAGTATATGAGAAGGAAATCAAGCAAGAGAAAAGCTCAAATCCATCTCAATCTATTGGGAGAAGAAAAATTGAATGAATTTCAAAGGACCTCAATCTAATCAAGCTCCAAAGAAGTTTAATGAGGGGAAAGAATTTCAAAGGAAAGGGGACAAGTTATTCCCCAATAATTAGAATGAGACAAGGAAGTATCTTTGAGGAAACGACTACAACAATGGTAACCATAAAAAATGTTGGAGGGAATGGTGGTAATTTTGATATGGCAACAAAAAGAAGAGGAGCAATAAGAGGATGCTTTACATGTGGAGGGGATCATTTTTATAGTAAATGTCTCAACAAACCATCAAGTTCACAACCACATGGTAATACACTTCGACCTCAAAAGGATACATTTCAGCAAAGGATCCATGAAACAATGGATAATTGAGAAGTTGAATATCGGATCATCCTAGTGGAAACTCCAGGTACTTTATTTGGTATACTGATTTTCATACTTATTGATATTGGAGCCACATAAAATTTTGTTTCACCTATAGTAGCTAATCAAATTTATAGGAAGGTTGGTTTTATAGAAAAATCTTGGGTTGTGGAATATGCAAACTAGCCAAGAGGAATAATGAACAATTGTTTATTTGAAGTAAGGGTTAAGCTTTGAAGTTTCTCAATAAAAGTAAACTTGTATATGGCACCCTTAGGATATTATGATGTCATCTCTGGTATGAATTGGCCATGGAAGCATAGAGATGAAGTGGATTTCCATGCTAAAACTGTACAATGTCTAGATGATCTAGGCAATCCAGTCTCTTTTTAAGGAACACCTAGAGAAATGAAACTACAACAAATATCAGCTATGCAAATTATACATAGGGGAAAAAATAAAAGTTTCCAACCTTTTGTAGTTAAAATGCATAAAATGGAATAATTTAAGGAAGTCACTCCTTAAGATGATTTCATGTGTAGTGAACCGCAATATTCTCAAAATGTTGAAGAAGGAGAAGTGGTAGAATCTAGAGAAATAGATATGGAGAAGTATCCCATATTACAAAAAATTGTGGATTTCTATCCAAAAGAACTACCAAAACTGCCTCCCAAGAGAGTATTTGATTTCTCCATTGATCTAGTACTGAGATCAAGACCTACATCTAAAGTACCCTATAAGATGACTACAACATAATTAATGGAGCTTAAGGTACAATTCAAAGATTTTTGTTCCAAGAGATTGATAAAACCCAGTTTTTCACCTTGGGGAGTTCCAATGATATTTGTGAAGAAGGATGGTACCCTACACTTGTGTGTAGATTGTCAAATGCTTAACAAAGCTACAACAAATAATAAGTACCCATTGCCATGTATTGATGATCTTTTTGATGAAATGTGAGGAATGAAAGTGTTTTCAAATATTGATTTGTGATCTAGTTATCACCAACTAAATATGAAAGATGAAGACTATTTCAAAATCACCTTCAAGACAAGATACCATCATTACGAGTTCCTAGTCCTACCCTTTGGACTTTTGAATGCACTAGCAACATTAATGAACCTGATGAACAATTTATTTAGGCATTTATTGGATAGATTTGTATTATTATTCCTTGATGATACCTGAATATATTTCAATAATAAAGAGGAGAATTATAAATATTTAGAGATGTTTCTCCAATGGTTAAGAGAGCACAAGCTATATGGAAATCTCTCTAAGTTTACATTATTTCAAAAAAAAGCATAGTACCTAGGTCATGTAATTTCAAAGAAAGGGATTGCAGTGGGTCCAACTAAAATAAAGGTGTTGCTTGAGTGGCCAGTTCCCAAAAGTGTACCAAAGGTTAGAATTTTTATAAGTTCGGATGATTATTATTGGAATTTTCTAACCAAATTTTGTAGGATAGATTTTCCTATTACTTCATTAGAGAGGAAGGGTAAGAAGTTTAAGTGGTCAAAAAAGTTTTATGCAACATTTGACTTACTCAAGGATAAGTTGACTACCACACCAATATTGAAGGTACCTAATCTAGAGGGAAACTTTATTATCATAATAGATACATCAAGATAAGGATTAGGAGGAGATTTGATGGAAGAAGGACACGTCATAACTTATGAATCTAGGAAGCTCAAGCCCTAAAAACAAAATTATGCATTGAATGATTTGGATTTAACAACAATGGTTCATGCATTGTAGATGTGGAGACACTATTTAATGGAAAATCCTTTTGAACTGAAGATTAATCATCACAATCTAAAGTATTTGTTTTCTCAACCCAATCTGAATTCTTGAAAAAGGAGGTGGTTGGAGTTGATATTAGAGTATGAATTCAACATCAACTACATCAAAGGAAAAGAGAATCAAGTTGTCGATGCCCTAAGTTAAAGAAAGTATATTGCCTCAATAGTAATAATACAAACTGACTTTAAGAGACACACATTTCAAGAATCCGTAGGTGATGAATTCTACAATAAATTCAAGTAAGAACTCACAGATAATCCACAAGATGCAAGGTACAAAGGTTTTTACTTTGAATCAAATGGACTACTAATGTTTAAATGAATTTTATATGTGTCTAATTTAGAGGATTTCAATAACCTAGTGTGGAAGTAAGTTCACAATGCACATACTCTGGACATCCTTGTGTGATGAAGATGTAGGAAAATCTAAAGACACTATATTTTTAGAACGGTATGAAGTGGGATGCTTCAAGATTTGTTGTAAGATGTTTAGAGTTCCAAAGAGTAAAATTAGAACATCATCACCCTATAGGTATTTTGTATCTGCATTATATACTTGAAAGTAAGTGGAAAGTCATTAGTATGGACTTTTTCCAAGGTCTACCTATGTCAAGGAATAAGCGTAGTTCCATTCTAGTGGTGGTGGATAATTTAAATAAGGTGGCACATTTTATTTTCGGAAACATAATTGATGGAGCTCCTATCATAGTTCAAAAATTTATTCAAGAGGTGTTTAGATTGCATGGATTCTTGAGGAGATCATTTTGGATAGGGATGGTCATGTTATATGTAGGTTTTCGAAAACCTTAATCTCTTCACTTGGAACTAAGTTTAATATAAGGTCATCTTATCATATAGAGATGGATAGACAAACTGCGAGAGTTAATCAAGTGCTTGATGATTACCTAAGGATGTACTACATGGATCAACAATACAAATGGGAAGATTACCTTCTATTGGTTGATTTTGCATACAAAAATTCTTATCATTTTTATATCAAGCTGTCTCCATTCGAAGCATTGTATGGAAAAATGTCAAACTCCTATTATCTAGGATAGGCTAGAGGATAAGATAAGTTTTGGGCTAGAAATCTTATTAAAAATGGAGGAGTAAGTAGGAAATATTAAGCAAAGGAAAGCTAAAGCCAATGATAGGGATAAAATCTATGCAGATTCTAAGTGGGTACCCAAAAATTTTGTGGTATGGGAAAAGGTGATATAAAGGGTTAAACCTCATAATAGTTCCATCAAATTTTGAAAGTCATCCAAACTAGCTTTGCACTACGTAGGTCCTTTCAAGGTTATTGAAGAAATAAACCAAATTTCTTATTGAATTGTGTTGCTACAAACTCTTTTCAGGATGCACAATGTCTTTCACATCTCATACCTTAAAAAGTATATACCAAGGGATAACCATGTTATTGAATGGAATGATTTATAGGTACAAGACCTAGGAGTGGTAAAAATTGAGCATCTCAAGGTGCTCATAATGCATAAGATTCATTTATACATTATAGATATTTTGCAATGCAAAGTCTAATGGGACTAGTATGTAGAAGATTCGGTCACTTGAGAAGACTATGCTAAAATTAAGTAGAAGTTTCCTCATGTATTACATGATTTTGAGTGTTCTTGTGAGATGTTATACTTATAGTTTATGTCTATGTATGCTACTTAAAATCATTGGGGATGATGATTCAAAAGGGGGGATATGTCACACCCCATTGTGTTACTACTTATATACTTTTACCTAGTATGGTGAAAATGATTTAAATGAGTGTGTTTATGTTTCATATGATTTAGAAATATGAAGAATAATTATTGATTTAATTTAATGTTATTAAATGATTGAAATATGAAAATATATGATGCAAATGAATGTATAATTTTTAGCTAACTATTATTACAAAGTGTAAAGTTGGATGTAGTAATAAAATAAAACTTTTTGAAGAGAGGGGAAGTATCACTCAGGGGGATTTATTTGGTCTAGGAACCTCTGATACAGACCTAAACTGAGATTTCACACACACACACATACTTCTAGTTTGTCCAAGTGGGGATAGTAGCTTGGGAAATAGTAAGTCTCTTGGTAATGTGTGAGTTCTTCCTTATGTGTTTCTGTTTAATTGATGGGATATAGACATAGAATGTATATATATGCATATATGTATGTGTCAATGATAAACTCATACACATGAGTAAATGCATGCATAGGTATATGTTGATATATGTATCTACATATTCTCATGAACAAATTACCCATATGCAAGGGAATAATGATTGGACAAGGTCACACACACACACACACACACACACATATATTATGTGTATACATGTTGGTCAATATGATTGTGAATATATGTGTTTAAATATCAAGGATATATATATTGTAATGCCCCATCTTGTAACCTAAGGAATGTTGCATTGTCTACGAAAGTGTAATATATATTTTTTTAAAGTAATAATATTAACTTTATTAGTTGCATACATTCTCTAAGTTACGTGATGACACACTACTTGAGAATCCCATAGATGACTTTAGCATTTAGCATTGCATGTATTTAGTTAACATAAACTTAAAAGTAAATATTGCATAACATTTGAATTCCATCCATGAAAGTATAACATACACAAAAGATTCCTTTCTGCATTGCATTTGAAATAATATTACAATACTCATTCTCTAAATGAGGTAGATCAAATAATAGTTTACAATTACATATTACAAATTTTCACCTCATAACAATTGAGGAATGTTACAAATACAAGATTTCCAATGATACAATTAAGGAAGTACACATATATCCAAATACGAGCTCTCCATCCATGAAGCTCTCGTTGCCACGTTCATAAACTGGTGACCCAATCAAGTAAGGTGCATGTTCCACCCAACCATGTGGTACCTGTAGGTCCACCCCCCATGCTAGGAGACAATAATAAGGCTCCCTAGACATAACCTAGAAACCCTAGACATAAGTAAATACTTAACTTATTGGTTACAATGCTTCCAGAATTAGGATAATTAAATATACTAAGTTCACAAGGTAACTGTTATTTTAGGTGGAGTGTCATCACAATGTTGTATAGGTTACCCTGGTGTTTCTTCCTAGGTTCCAGCCCCCAACTTGGGTTACCCTGGTACCCTCTTACGAAACTCGGCCCCACATGCAAACTGTTGCGGAATCGAATATCTTTTAAAGTAACAAGATATCGATTTTCCATTCTAGACCTTCTCAACTTATACTCAAGACTGAATTAGCCCTTGAGTCTATAAGCGAGGCTTATTAATCTAATTAAAGATTTTAATCTATCTAATGTTTTGTTTAGTTTTCTTTGACTTACTAACTCTACATGAGTTACCGAGGTACCACTTTATGTGTCGGCCCTCACACAGAGCCACTCCCCTAAAGATAACATAAGGAATCTAAGTTCCCTAACTAAGGTAAACAAGGTGCACAAGAATTCAACATATAATTCTACACTTTTCATAACGAAAATCAAGTCTATGTACATTAAAAACCAGGTGTCTAAACACCATGCAAAACCATGTACACTACCTTAGTCAACACAAGGATTGTGTTTAAACAATTAAAATTCCCACATTAAAGACAAACTAATCTGGAAGACTTGTACTTCTAATACATTCCCAATTTTCCCAATAAAAAGAACACAATTTATAGCAAATTGAAACAATAGGAATCTACATTAGGATTTACTAAATTCAGTCAATCAAAACATGAAGTACAAAATTAATCATTTAGGATTTAATTTGTCTTCCATTCAATATGAAAATCAAATCTATAATTTGCCCAATTTCATAACCACATATTATAATGAAATCAATATAAGCTCAAGAAATCAATTTAATTTAAGCACAAAATAACTTTGTCATAATAAATTAATTATTTAAATATCTATATCTAAATATTTAATAAACTATTTTTAAATATCCCATTAATAACATATATATACTTTCAAATTTTCTTAACATTAAATAAATATATAATTATAAATATTATATAAATATTAATTCTAAATATTTAAAAACAAAGGGCTGCCTTCGCAGCCTGCCCCATAAGGCTCGGCCATGGGTGGGGCTGCCATTGTAGCCCTCCCCACAGGGCCCGATCGTGGGAGGCAGAGCTGAGCACTGCTTGTGAGGGCAGCGCTAGGCTTAGCCCTCACTGCCGACTCCCCTGTGGGGTCGGCCGTGGGTAGCCCCACCTAAAGCGCTATGAAATTTTATTACATTTTCTCACAAAAATTTAAAAAAATGACGATTTCTTTTGAAATTCGTCCATTGAAAATTTCCATTATTTATTTTAATTCACCAAATTCGCCTGTATGGTGTTTCTCCACAAAAATTACATAATCAAATTTATATATGAATATATATATACATTCACAATAAAATAAAAGTTAAAATACTTCGATTAGGCAATAAATTTCTACAGGGTTTTTCAATGGAAATTTGAGAAATTTAATAGTATTTTCCCCTTACATGTTCTAATTTAAACATAGAGGGTTTCTATTTCATTTTCCAAACAAATGATTTTCTTCACAATTTATTTACTTAACTATTTTCTATAGAGACTGTAACAAATCTACATATGTTTTCTTTTGAATCTCTTCTTTCTTTTTCCCTGATTTCTCTACATATCCATGTTTTCTTGAAATTTACATAGGAATCAACAAATCCTTACAGAAAGATTACAGTAAACAATTTTTCCCAAGAATAACAAGGATTTTAACAAAATATAATTTCTTCTATAGGTAATATAAAATTTATTTACACAAACAATCTTTTCCAAAGTAGACAAATTAAAATACATAGGAAAATACCTGTACTCCTGAAGCTTCAAAATAATACTTGGCTATAGATGAGAAACTTTGTTGCATGTTGCATGCAATCCTCCAAAGCTCCTCCAAAAAATCAATACCCAGAAGAAAACAAATACTAAACAGAGACAATTCCAAGACTACTTCCAAAAATATTTTGCAAATCATAGAGGAAGTCACAAAATTACACAAATCAATATTTTTAACCAAACCCTGTTCTTTTCATTTCCCGTGAAGTAATCTTCTATTTTTCCCCATATACACATAATATCTTCAGAGAGAATCCTCAACAAGAAGCAATTAATTTTAACTATCACACATGTCAAGAAGAAAATATCTTCTAACAACCTCTCGGATGAATCTTTCTTCCTTATCAAAAATTGAATGCATTTCAAGAATTAAGGAATTCAAATTTTTAAAATACAATTTCCCTTTTCCTTATTTAATTTTATTTATTTAACAATTAAAATACCATTTCCCACAAAACAATTTAATTTAAATTAAATCTATTCACACAATTAAAGTAACTTTAATTTAATTAATTAATTAATTTAATTAAATAAATTTAATCTCAATGATTAAATTACTTAACCAAACAAACTAATTTAATTAATTAAATAAAATATAAAACTTTTATTTACAACATTTAAAAATTAATTTAATAAACATTAAATTAAAAGAATATTAATCTATCATTGATTTAACAAAATTTTCCTTTCTAAACAATTAATCCAATCAGACACAAACGAAACCACCAAAGACACCAGACTAAAACCGATGACATACTGTGATTGGGTTTAAGACTAGACTAGGATGAACCTTGTTACTACCTCCCAATCAACATTTATGTTGAGTCTTGACATGCTCAGACCTGAGTAACTAGATGAAGTCAGTGCCATGTACCTGCAATCCTGCAATCAAACAAATAACATACATATATATATAATCCATGTTTCAAACACATCGTGCAAAGAAAATCACAGAAATCATAGGGCACTCACAAGCAAGTGATGCAACTCCATTCTCCACACCAATACACATCACATCAAACTGACAAATTAAATAACAGTTAATCTACCATAAACGTATATATAGCAATTACATCAGAAGGAAACATCTATGTTAACATAAATCATGTCAAAATTAATTATCACCATACAATGTATCATCACATCACAAAATAAATTTACCATCGCTCTAATGTCAGTGATCAAAATATCCAAAACAAAGTACCAAAGTCTATCAAAGTGATAACATGCTAACAAAAAAACATAAGAAAAGTGGAGGGGTACTACATATATATATATATAGAGAGAGAGAGAGAGGGAGATATTAGCATACATGTAAGTATTGATGAAAAGGATAAGTCCATACATGTATATATATATATATATATATATATATATATATATATATATATATATACACATATGTATATATATGTATACATATGCATGCATAAATATGTGAATTATGAAAACATATGAATATATATTTGATATATCGAATAATGTAATTTATAACCTTGTGAATTGTGATATATATATATGCATATAATATATTATGTTATGAATATATACACATATTATATATATAATATAAATTATAATGATTTATTAGTGCTAAAGTATTGAAATGCATAGCATTATAAACATAGCAAATAATAAGTAATGTGTGCAGAAAAAAAATAAGGGAATAGTGCATGAAACGAAGGCAGTGCAGAACCATAAGTAATACTTAAATCATTTAAAGTGTTGAGTTATATCAATAAAAGTAGCATGATGTAAGATAAAATTATTTCTTAAACCAACCAATATGTGAGTAAACTTCCATAAACTAAGTCAGTACAAAGGGAAAATTGAATATCCATGCATGAGAAACTGTAACCCAGACATTACAAACAATAACCAAATGAATAGGGTGCATAGTATCATTGTGGCACCAACTTGCTAGAAGCATGAATTGATTAGAAGTATAATTTGCAATATGAATGTACCAGAATATGAAGAATTACAAAATATGGGAAATGGTCAAGTGTGTAGCTATCCAAGTAAGTCAACATTTGGGAACCAAGTACCTTGCATTTGTGATTATCATTCTTGCTATTCATTTGAGTAAAGTGACTCATTCACCATGGCTATGTATGTGTTCATTTTGCAACATTTATAGTTTCTAGCTTTTCTTAACCTTGCTAAGTCGAACCATTTGAGCTAAGAAGTGTCATTCTTGATACCTTGTTTCTATCCTTTATTTTTTGAACTTTGTTTATAAATAGAGGAGCTATAATTCTATTTACCTCAAGAGGGATGCATATCTGCTTTCTTGTTGTGATTTTTCTGAGTTGATACTATCCATTTTTCTAAGTTGAGTGAGATTTGGTGAGTTGTGAGAGGAATTTGAGAGTGATATTTGGTGGAAAGTGAGAAGGATTATTTTGGGAATTACATACTTTTTAAAGGGAAATATGAGATAGAAATCCGTTTCAATCAATTGGAGCATTTCATAAATAGGCATGTTGATTTCTAGTCTTATGTTTGAAAAGATTGTGTGACATTGCTTGTCTTGTTTAGATAATTAGATCAATTTCTTATTAGGGAAAAGTTATTTTAGTCTTATGTGAAAGTGGAAGATTTCTTGTTGTACTTAGTGCAATGGTCTCTTTTGTTTGAAGTATTGTACATATTCCATATTAAGGAATAGGTGGTTATAGTGGGGATAAATAATATGTTGGGAGTATAGTTTATAGCTAATGGTTGACATAGTTAAGACTTAGAGTTATTTTTATTTACTTAGTAGAAATTTCTTAATTAACATACAGGTTATAGGTTTTTCCTAGGGTTAAGGTTACTCCATGGTGTAAGGGAATAGCCTATGCATAGGTTATGAATGGTGAACATAAATCTCATTGGGAAGGTGGGAGAAGTTTTATGTCATCCACTCTAAATCTTGGGTGATGAATACTTTGGCCAAAGTAGTGTAAGTTGCCACTGTTAACAGTGTCAGTGCACTATGATCCAAGATTACATACTAGGTAGGGGAAGAACATATGTATAGGTTGTAGGAACTGTGTGATAGATCTATATATGTAGGACATAGTACCATGCTCTAGAAAGGTCAAATTTTATTATGTGGACACTAAACGAAACTCTTCGTTGAAGGGTAGGGCAATCTCTTACTTTGATAGATGTGTTGAGGATCATAGCTAGACCAAGGTTGGTAGAAAATCACTTGAGTGATGCTTCTCCTCATTAGTAGGTGACCAAGATTTTATGGAGGGCACTTGGACCATTCATACATCTATTACTTGTAAGCTCTATGGATCCTTGTTTGTGTATTTTATATCCATTTCTATTGAAAGAATGTAAAAGAGAAATTTTATCATGTTAACATGTACAATGTAATAATTACTTTGGACAGTTGTAAAATTTTTATATAATGCAATGGAAAGGTTTGGAAAGATATTTATTTCAAATGTGCATGCTATCTTTATAGTTTTGGAAAGAAAATTTTTATTGCTCATATTGATTAGATGCTCAAACTATTTACTTGAGGTTAAACTTAGGAAAGTTACTATGTAGAACAATGGGCATGTTACAAATAGATCTTTCAATCAAATCCCAAACTTGATCAACAATAGACTTGGAATCCTAAAAGACTCTTCAATTTCACTCTAACCAAATATTCTAAACTATAACAGTAGGTGCAACACTCCAAACAAGCTTGAGGCCATCACTACAAATTTTAAGAGCTGAACCATCCAAAAGAATAGTAATTTTATTAGGGGAAACCCAAGATAACCCCCATCTCTCAATAAGTTCAGACCAAAGGTTCCAAGAAAAAATGCAATGCAAGGAAATATGGTCATTGTCTTCTTCATTATCCTCGCAAAGAATGCATTTTGAGGGAACAAATATATCATACACTCTCAACCTATCCCAAGTGAGGGATCTCCTCTTCCGCACTATCTAAAGAAAATAATTCATCTTGGGAATCCCTTATTTGCACCAAAATTTGTTAACCACACCACCAACACTAGTAGTGTTACAAAAGTATCTTTGGAAGGCTTCTTTCACCATAACCATACTTATCCACTTATCACCCCACACCATCCTATCTGCATTTGTTGGCTTACAAACAAGGAACTTTTTCAATTCATTTTTAAAATTTTTCACATGCATCCTTTAGTTTCACCATTGGAACAAAGAGATATTTCCAATGCCTATTGAGGCTATAACCTTCAATGCAATCTGCTACTTTCACACCAATAGTATCCTCAAAATCTAACACTAGAGGCTTGAAATTTGGTAAAACATTTAAGGAACCACAATCAAGCCATTTGTCTTTACAAAATTCAATTTTCCTCCCATTTCCTATGCACCACCTAACATCAAGCATTATGATGCTTCTACAGGAGCTTGGGAAATTCCAAATACTAGAGCCCTTAGGAAGGGAAAAATTTCTATCAAATAGAATATCAACATAATTTTGAAGTTATTTAGCTTGGAAAACTTTGCTCCACAATTTTTTCATGTCCTCATAGATTCTCCAAATCAGCTTTGCTCCTAGTGAAAAATTCATATCCTTAGATTTACAAATGCCTAACCCCCAACCTAGATAGGGCTACAAATAATATCCCACATGAATAGATAGTACTTAAAGTTATCCTCATACCCACACCAAAGGAAACTACATTTCACCACCTTAATCATTGTAGCCATCTTGTTTGGGATTTGAAAAATAAATGTGGTGAAGATCGAGACAAAAGACATAGAAAATTTAATTAGGAAAATCCTACTAGCCAAGGAGGTCCAATGAACTTTCCAAGAGTCTAGCATGTCATGAATACAATTGAGGATACTACTCTAGTCATCAACCATAGGCTTCTTGAAGACAAGAGGCATACTAAGGTACTTTCTCAATGTGTGATCATATTCAAAACTAAATATTTATTTAATCTCAATACTAGCAAGACATGGATTCTTAAGAGGAAAGATATTGTATTAAATACATTAACCTTCTACCCATCCACTTGTTCATACTTTTGAAGCAACTTCTTAAACACACATACCTCTTTGGAAGTGGCCTCCCCAAATAATAAAGTATCATCAACAAACAAAAGATGTGTAATATTATTACATCCCTGAGAGACATATAACCCCTTGAGATTACCTTATTTTACCTCATTATGGATATACCTAGTTAGTTCCTTATCCAGGATAAAGAAGAGGAATGAAGATAAAGAATCCCTTTGGCAAAGACCATGCTCATCTTGGAAAAAAATTAGTGGGTATGTGTAGGATCATGATGGGCCAAAAAGTGGCAATATTATGGGTATTTGTAGGGTATGTGACTGATAGCTTTTTTTTTACCCAAAATTGATGAAATGAAAAGGGTTTTTAGAGGATATTCTCAAATTTCCACCAATATAAATTATGCTTTAATTTGAATTTAATAAATTATTATTATTTATTTTCTATTACAAT
Source organism: Sequoia sempervirens (assembly GCA_007258455.2). NCBI lineage: Eukaryota > Viridiplantae > Streptophyta > Pinopsida > Cupressales > Cupressaceae > Sequoia > Sequoia sempervirens. Next base: position 390,412,314 of record VDFB02193867.1, read on the forward strand.
TACAACTAAAGTCCTGATTGATAGGTTGATTGAAAAACATCTATAACTTTCAAACGGTATCATATTTTTTGAATTTGAGACATGTGTCACATTCTATGCTTCACATAATATAGGATTAAAAAAATCAAAAAATAAATTTCATGAAGTTTTGACAAAGTTAAGGTGGTTAGACATACAATTTTTTTATATGTTTTAAAGTTGTAATAAAAAAATCATAATTAATTATTTACATGGAAAAAATTACAAAAAATATACATCACATCGGACATGAGTCCTCTAATTATATATAAAATCTTATAAAAAAATATTATCATTTTATTATGGTTAGGGTGGTCAGACAAACACCTACTTATTTTTTCCCTAAAATTTAAATACTACTGCATTGAAATTTCAAATTTTCACCAAATAGATTTTATTTATTTTTAAATAAACCTAGTATTTTAGAAACTAAATTAAATTTTCTACAGATTCTATTGTTACATATTTTTGAAATAGTATAGATAACTAATTCAAATTTTTAAGTCAAGTTGCCTAACACTGATTTTTCTGAATTTTTTGCCACTTAAGAGCCTGTTTTTTCCATGATGATCCTGCACATACCCTAGTCAAGATGGAATTGATAAGAACTAAATAGGAAATGTAGGAGGTAGAACTCTAAACCATACACCAAGAATCACTAAATCCAAGTTTTCTTTTGATGCTAAGAAGAAAGGCCCAAGGGACCCTATCATAGGCCTTGTTCATATCCAGTTTAAGGGTCATACCATCCTTATTTTTTTCTTTGTATTTCAATTGTATTACCTCATAGGAGACCATGATACCATCTAGTATTTTTCCACCTTATAAAACCCACTCTGCTCCACAAAGATTAAGCTAGCAAAGAAAAACTTGATTCTAATAGCCATTACCTTTGTCACCACCTTATAAATTGTATTGCAAAGAGCAATAGGTCTGTATTGATTGGAGGAAATAGGCTCACACACTTTTGGTATTAAATAAAGAAAACTATCATTCCAAGGTCTAAAAGTATGTTTACGCTCATGAAACTCTTCAACAGTAGCCCAAACATCCTCCCCAACAAGGTGTTAAGGTTTCACAAAAAAAATCACTCTAGAACCCATCTAGACCACATGACTTACAGTCACCCATAGAGAAGAATTTTTTTCTAATTTTATCCTTTGAGAAAGTAGGAAGGAGAGAATATTTTTTCTCTTTAGTAAAGAAACATAGAGTATTGCTCAACAGTTCCTCCTAAAACTCATTGTCCTCAGTCAGGGCTTGACCTAACAAATCAAGAAAAACAAAAATCAAACTACTAAATTTCCTCCACATATTCGAGCATTTTCCCCTCAAGGGAATGGATATTTAATATTTTATTCTTTTTTTGTCTAACTTTGGTCATTTTGTTGAAGAACTTGGTATTGTGGTCACTCTCTTTTAACCAATTGATCCTAGAATTTGCATCCAAAAAATTTTCCTCCATTATGAGCAACCTAATTTGGGAATGATTCACATTAAAAAGAACCTAATGCTCCATTGATCTAGTGTTGTAATGTTCTTTACACATTCACATTAGTTTTAGTGACCTTTTAAACTAAATGTTGTTTTAGAAATTAAAGATCCATCATCATGTCAAGATCATAAAGCACTAATCATGTTGTTAAGCTAGTGTTGTTATGTATCATTCAAGCTCTAAGATTAAGCATTGGACTACATATAATTCAAGATCAAGATATATATTCTACATGGCTACTTCATGTTATATTGTTGATTTACATTTCAAGACAACATTCAATGTATCACTATTCATGTTTCATATTTCATGTTTTATGTTTGTGTTTCATTGTTTCATCATAAGGTTTAATTACCTAAATGAGGTTTGACCAAGGAAAACCCCTACTCTCTACATGTGTGATTGCAGATCTAGGTGTCTTCGAGCTTCAAGGATCTTTGAACACTAAGTTGCAAGATTGAAAAAAGTTGTCAAAGTTGTCACCTTATTTTCAAGATCATGGAAAGTCACCTGCAATTTAGAAAATAAGCTTTCAAACTCAAAGGTTTGGTAGGAAGGAAGCTACAAGAAATCACTAGAGATTTCCAAAATTTTAGAAAAACCCTAATACTAGGAAAAAATCTCCACTTTGGGCGTATGAGTCCCAGTACTTCCTTTTTTCAAATTTCAAAAGATCTTGAACAGGCCTTGAGAGATTCAAATTTCTATACGGAAACCCTAGTTTGGGACTAAATCACCCAGAATGGTGTGTGAGTCCCAATGAGCATTAAAGATCATAATTTTAGGGATAAAAAGCATTTTTTATCACATATTTTCTCTTTGGTACCTTTTTTTCCATTCTCAATTTTCCATTATGTATTTTTGTTTCATACTCTATGTCATATAGCTAGGTTTTCACATTACATTCATCTCTTTCTTTCCAAGCCTTTCCTTGGTGGTGAATGTCCTTTTAGTATTTAATCACACCCTAGGACACCTTATTGCAGATCTCTTTCCCTTATTACATCCTTGGATTGATATTTCTAGGGTTTCCTTGAATGAAACTTGAAGGAAATTGGTGATTCTATCTCCTAAAACATAGAGCGCGTACAATTTTTGATAGTTCATTTTGGTGAACCTATCCCTTAGAACACCTCATTTTCTAATTTGGAGTGCATCATAGTCCTAGATCTAGCTTACATTAACTTTGCATTAGGTCTTGCATTAGTTCATATGCATTCTAGGGCTTCTAAAACTTTGCATTAGTGAAAGTGCATATAGGTTGCATTTTTTACATCTTACAAAATTTAATTTCACTAAAATTCTACAATTGCAAATAGTCAAGTCAATATACAAGTTAGAAACCTTAGAATCAACTTAGAATTTTTCACATTCAGTGTAAAAACCATAGCTAGGACTCATTCACCCCTTAAGTTGATTTAGTCCTAGTATAGGAGGTTTTACCTGATTTATGAGTATTCTTTGTGGTGTTTTACAACATTTGAACCCTTGAAAACCCTTGAATGGGACTCATACACCCCTCTGGGTGCTTTATTCCTAGATGAGACCTAAAACTACCCTTTACAACATTAAAAACATCATTTTTGGGTTTACGTTTGTTGCTATTATCTATTTTAGTTTGTTGAGTTGTTGTTTCATTCATTTCATTAGATCTAGCTACTTTGTTGATTTCATTACTTAAATTCAAAATGGCATTTACAACATTTCATTTTCAGATTGTTACATAACATAGTTAAACAATCATCATGATCTAAATCTGAAAATTGCATTCTCATTTTGCATATTTATGTCATTGTTGTAATTCAAATTTTTTTAAGAAAATCATTACATCATATTTTCATTACAAAAATATATGGTTTCATACTTCATTTTCTATTCCCATACCTTGTTGAGTATTGTAATAATTTTTTTTATGTTATGAATATGAACTTCGATCTCCTCTCTTTTTGTTCATCATCGATCCCTCTCTTGGTATCCCTCCTATTAGTAAGATTAGTCTAGTGAAAGAGAATACAACCTTGGGTAATCATAAAAATCATATTCTTTCTTCTACTAATATCTCTCCTAGTTGTGAAGAGGATATTTTAGTATTAGAAGAACCAATCAATGAGGGTTTTCAAAACCTTATTTGTTTCTCTCCTCCTACCTTTTTTATTAGGAAAGACATTACTAAACAAGAGGAAATAACAATAGGGAATCATGATGATCACATAAAACAAGAAAATACCATTGAAACCTACCTAAATAACACTTTAACTAGTCTACATTCATCTCCCAACATCTTTCCATCTTGTGATAATGTTTTAGTGAAAGAGGATAAAATTTTAAATAATGAGGATCTTTTGGTGTTAGATAATCAAATCTTTAGGATCTATGACAATCCTATTTATGTTTCTTCCCCTCCCTATCCTATTTTGGAAGAAATTATGGGAAAATAGAATGAAATTATGGATAATCATGACAATGACATTTTTTATTGTCCTAATATCTCTCCTAGTTGTGAAGAAGATACTTTGATGTTAGAAAATACAATAGATGAAAGTCATGGGAATCTTATGTGTCTCTCTTCCCTTGGGAAAATATTATTGAAAAAGATAATTCCATCATTGGTAAGAAAGACAATCCAACCATTGATAAATCCCTTACTTGTGATGAAGTCATTTTAGAAGAACCAATCTTTGAATGTCATGAAGATCTAGTTTGTAGTTCTCCTAAAAAATCTCCTACTAGGAAAGATATCATGGTGACATTAGACTCCCCTTCATTAGAAATACATCAAATTGAAACTGCTGAGGTTATGAATGCACAAGTGTCCATCAAACCTCCTAAATACCCTCTGGTACATCCTAAAAATCATCTAATTCTTTTCCCACCCTCACAATGACCATAAAATCAAAACAAAACATAACTTATCCATTACCCACCTAAGAATAATGTTTCATAGTAGCTAAGTTATAACACCATTTCTCATACATATAACACTAGAAAAAATCCACAACCAAGAAAACACCCCTCCCATTACCTCAATATATCTTACTTGGTCCTCCTTGTTGGCCTTTACATAATGAAAATTAGTACAACCTTGTTGAAGAGCTAAAGAATACTCCTGCTAATATATCATTATGGGATCTTATTCAATCCTCCCCTCATAACCATAACATTATTCAAAGTTCCTTGCAACAAGTTGTGGTTTCCTCTAGTGCAAACCTAAATAATATAGTAGCCATGATTCAAGAATCAATACTAACATTTTTTTCCACTCAAGTGAGCTCGCTCCTTTGAAAGTGCAAAATCAAAATGATTCTTTCATGATAATAGTTCAATACAATAGCATAGGCATAAAGAAAACCCTTCTTGACAATGGCTCCACCATTAATGTTTATAGTGTAACCCTTTTGGATAGACTTGGTGTGAATAGATAAAAAATTTCAACTTGCATAGATTTATCTATTACCAGGTTTGATAATGTGGGAAAATGACCGCTTGGTGTGATGACTTTTCCTATTACAGCTGGAATGGCCACATTAGGAACAGGGATCCAAGTTATGCCTCGTGATGTTTCATATAATCTTGATTTAGGAAGATCATGGATTCATGCAATGAATGGGGTGCCTTCTAATCTTCATCATATAATGAATTATTGACCTACAACAACAAAGTGTGCATACTTGAAGATGACCCTAAACCAAACAATTTTTTAAACATTGAGAAAAATAAGGAAAATCCCTTGAAAATATTGACACCAACTACATAATTAGAACTTGTGCAATAGAAAGAAAAAGAAAAGAATATTGAAGAAGTGATGAAGCTATTAGAAGATGATTGTGGTTCCTTAGATTTCACATCATTCATGGGAGAATATAAGATGATAAAAAAAGACTCTAAAAAGGGAAAACAAAAAGTTGCAATGTCAACACAAAATTTAGAAAACCCTTCAAAAGAATCCACCTTCTAACACTTTACAAGAAACAAGAAAATAGATAATAAACATTGATGAGATTGATTATGCACAACCACCAAATTGAAAAGAAATGAAAAATATTTATGGAAAAGGTTTTATGAACTTATGAAACAACTTGGATATAGTGAAAAGGATGTGGTGCTAGAGAACAAGGAATTTGTGTCCCTATAGAGCCTAACACACAAGAAAATACTAGTGGTCTTGGTTATAGTCCCTTGAAAGAAACAAATAAGCATTCACTCAATGTCAAAACTATTACAAAAGATCCTTCTAAGCCAAATTTAACATTAGTGCATCCTGAACTGATAGAAACTAGTTGTCTTGATTGTTATCCTTTAAAAGAAATGAAACAAACAATGAAATCCTCTCTTAATAGACACTAATGATCCAAATTTGATATACTTTACACCCTCCTATAAAGGAGGGCACACAATCTCATAATCTAAAGAGCCTTATGTAAGTATGATATCTTGTACTTAGCAAGAGATATCTTTGTTGCAAAATAAAGCAACATCTTCTACTTTTGATCAAGAGAGTATCTTGTCGAGACTCATCCAATATTGTTTGATATCCCTCCATCCAAGAACATGAAAGGAATTTTACTAAAAGAATTCATTTTTACATATCATAGAGGTCATGGTCATTATACTAATGATGTAAGGCTTTGAGTAATTAACTTCTGCATCTTAATGATTGTGGTGCTCTTCCTTGTGTTGAAGCACCTAGTTCCACTAATTGATATTGATTTTCAAGTTTCTCATCAATCATCTTGGCTCATCCTTGTCTTGCACTCAGTGGGGGCAAGGGGTTGGTTAGCCTTGCCCTTGTATGACACTTGTCATTGTCTCTTTTGGCTAGTTTGTGGATGTGAAAATATGCATATGGTTAGCATTTTAAAACCAAAATAATCCTCAACATCCCTATGGGATAATGAAACATGTTAGATATGCCAAGTAAGATATTAAAATAACAAGAAAAACCAAATAAGCATACAAACAACATGAATCAACTTCATCTCATAGTGGATTGGTGTCACATGTGCTAGTGACCCTTTCCCATTCCTTGATCAAACCTTAAGATGATGTAAATGCAATGGAGATGATGGGCAAAATCAGTTCTCAAGGAAAGTGACTTTGCATATGCTTTTTGGATGAAATTGTGGAGGATTTTCTCAAAGTTGAAGCTTCTATTTAAATATTTTCTTGATGAGGGTTTGTCCAAATGGATGAATGTGGGACTAAGATTGGACAAATGAGAGGAAGTCACTTGTCAAGTGGTGATAGGCCAATGAATGTGCAAGATTTGGGAAGAGTGCCCATGAGAGGGAGAATTTGAATTCAAATTTTGCAATAAATTCAGAGAGGGGGACAAGAAAAACAACAATAAATGCAATGTTGGAGTGACAAATCAACTTGTCATGTTGAGGGAAAATGAGGGTTTTTAATAAATCAATAAAATTGATTTATTTGTGCAAGTGGAGATATCTAGAGAATGCAAGTGGGTGAGATTAGTATTTAATCATGGTTGGATTAAATAAATGATGATTATGTTAGTTTAATGATGATTAGGTGAGTTGACTTTTAGGTCATTGATATTTGATTTATTTGAATTAGAAAATGATGGAATATGATTTAGGATTTGATTTAAATGGATGTTTGATTTATTAAAAGATTGATGATAATGTTTGCTTGATCTTAAATAAATGACTTTAGGAGATGGAGATTAATGAAATTACTTGATAAATGAATGAAGGTGAACCCGATCAATCAATGAATGGACCTAATACGGAATCTAGTTTAGTTAATGAATGAACCTGATCAAATGCATAATGTTAATTTTGCATGTCTACATTTTATAAAAAAAATTCTAATTTTTCGGATGCCCTAGTGGAAAGAAGTACACTGGTACATTGGCCCCTCCAGAGATCAAGCGAAAAGATTCAATTTGAGGGTCGATCTTGCAATAAAGAGGTTCAAAATGGATGGTTATGGATGACGATGCAAATGAGATGATTTTAAGATGCTTGAAATAAAAAATCTATATTATCCTAAACAACTTAAATAATGATATGATATGACATTGATGAGATTGATGATGTGATATGTTGTAATTATGCAATGGATGATTTATGAGATGCTTAGACTAACAGATCTATATTATGATGATGATATGAATGCATGATGGATGCATGATGAATGAATTGGTGATGATGATTAACAATTCATGATGTGATGTTAGTGCAGAAAATGAAGAAATTAGATGATGACAAGAGGATCCAACAAGCCAACATTATGAGAGATGATGATGAGAAATGATGATGATAGATGGATGATTTGCTTATCAAGGATTGGAATTTTAAAAGGATCACTTACTTTATGTTTGATAACACACCTAAGCATGATGCATCAAGGTATAAAGGACCAGGATGGTGTTTTACTTAGTTTGATGGACTTTGACTTGACAAATAGATAGGAGTATTCTTGTTCACACCTGACATACAAAAACCTTGCTAGGATGCACTTTAGAAGTTTCAAACATCTCAGACCAAAACACAGAGAGGTATAACCAATCAATGCAATAGTCAACAAGCCATCGAAAACATCCTCTATACATATATAACAAAGAAAGTATTTGCCAAGTTATTTTACAAGAACGTCCAGCAAGGACAATAGACAAAAGATAATGATCGTTGCCCCATTCCATCTCCCTAAATCCTTCATTCATATATCATTGAGAGGTCCTTGGAATGAGCGCAATAAGATAAATCAAAAGAAAAGATCAAGTATGCAAACAAGTCAATGTTCTCCATACCTCTAGCCAAAGGGATGTGTTTTGATAGGATAGGATCCAAAGTGATATCCAAAATGATGCCCATTGTCGGAACAATATATCCTAGGACATGCATTGTATAGGATGATGATGGTTTGATAAGTTGATTGATAGGCTGTTGATATAAGGTCGACTGACATGTTTGCGACTGATCAAGAGTTTGATTTTGTTTTAACAGTTTGCTATTTTGATTTAGATTTTACGATTGAAGTTTGCTATTGTTGACTGCTATGATTGTTTATGTTTGTGTTGCCAAAGGATGGAGATGACGATCAATTTATTATGGATGATTGATTATTGCAAGTGAAAGTGAAATGGGATGGGTGGATTTTTTCAAATATTTGGATGTTTTTGATGTTTTGAAATGTTTTGAGGCTGTTTTTGGTATTTTCAAGTTTTTTGCAAATGTTTTGATTTTTTGATTTTCCAATGTTTTTGGATTTTGATGTTTTTTGAATGTTTTTGGATTTTGTGTCTCGAGGGCTGATCAAATATTTGCCTTGCCTATGTTTAAGCTCAGAGATGATGTAGTTTGGATTCCAATGTTTTTAATGTTTTCTATTTTTTGACTTGTTTTTGGATTTTTTGATGTTTTGAATGTTTTTGGATTTTCGCATGATTTTGACGATTTTGATATGGATATGTGTGATGATACCAATGCTTTGTTTAGGATTTTTTTGAAGACCAAGCTAAGGTTGACTGATCGAATCGATGGATTGATGATGATGATAACATTGTTAAGGATACACAACAATGCAAGGATAGGATTGATGATGATAACATTGTTAAGGATGCACAACAATGTAAGGATAGTGTTAAGCAACACAAGGATATCCTGAGATGATGATTTTTTGATTGGATTTGATTGATCATGATTGATGAAGCTTGATTTAGAACAAAAGTTATTTGAATGATTTGATGTGACATTTGAAGGGTGCATTAGATGCAATTGATATTGATTGTTTGGATTGATTTTCGATGTTTAATGAAGCTTGATAAGGAACATGTTCTCATCAAAATGTGCCATGGGCTAGTGATTTGGATTTCTTCTCACAAGTGGTGGACCAGTTTGATTTCACATTTGCCAATGTCTAGATCACCACATAAGTCGGAGGACATAGACCAAGATTTATTCTCGAAGCAAGACATACATATCTACCCCCAATGTCTAGCAATGTATGGAATGTGATGGGATGGATGCTTGGATAGGTGTATGGATGGATGGATATGGATTAGGTTGCGATAAGATAAGGTGCTTGGATAAAGGATGCTCATTTGGATAATGCTTCAAGGTTCTGATAATGCTATATAGGATAGGATCAATGAAAATGACCCATGTCAAGATGTTTTACCATAAGCAAGTGTAAAGTGTGCACCAAAATTTGTCAAGATCAAGATAACTCGGACCATGGATGCAGATGGATAAAAAAATGGATTGGATATATGGTTCATGGATGAATGGATTTATTATAGATGGGATGGATGGAATGCTCGATTTATTATGAGTGGGATGAGATGCTTTCACTTGAAGTGGCGCACGTAGATGCTCGATTCTACACATGACGCCTGTTTGCCAAGTTTTCATCATGGTCTTGCCCAAAGTACCGCCCATGCAGTTTTCACTAGAGGACAATTTTTTATCTTTATTGTTTTCAATCCTTTTTCTTTTCTTTTTTTGGATTTTCATATTTTTTGATATTTTTTGTATTTTTCTGAAAGATTCATGTTGAACCACCTGGTGGTGTTGACGTAGATGCCCCTGTCATAATGTGCCATCGATATCCTACTTGAAGAAGTTGCTTTGCCAAGATACATGCACTTGAATACAACTTTTGGGATTCTTGTTCTGCTTTGTCGATATCGGAGTTGACTTTTTCTTTGTGCACACATCGCAATAGATTTCCTTTAGAATCCTTATGATGAAGGGTCGTTGCCAATACACGGTCAATGTAAGAATTGGATATTATGCATGGAGGAGTGGATGGAGTGTGTTTAGGGATAAGAGATGGATTGGTTGATAGTTTGGAACCTTTGACTCTCCAAACTTGGGAAGATGAGAAATGATGGATGGATACGGAAGTGTGCATAGAATTAAGACTAACTGCTTGATACACTTTGTGCGTTGCTTGAGAAGCTTGTTTTTGCTTTGCGGACATCTTTGATGGATACTTTTCCCTTTTTTATTTTTCCCCATAGTTTCTTTGACTGATGGAGTTTGATAGGGAAGATCTTTCTTTGTATGCTTTGGTATCCATGCATATTTGATTTGTTTATTATGTTTCTCAGCTTCTTTTGATTTGATAACATTCTTTGTGCTTTCATTCAAATATTTCTTTTGACATTGGTCCCAATTCATGGATGGGGTGATGGGTGGATGAAGATTCATGACGTTTTTGGTTGTAGTATTGGCACTAGTTTCATCATAAGGACTCTTCATGCTCCCTATGTTGATGTTTGCTTGAGACAAAGTTTCCCCCAATATTATGGAAGTAGTACCTTCATGCTTTGATTCTTCCTATTCTGAGATGTCTTGTTCAGTAAGCATGCTCTAATAAATGACCACTGTAGATGATGTTATTTTGATTGGATGCTCTACTAACTCTGAAATATCTTGTTCTATCTAATTTGCTTCCTTGAGTGGATAATGTTTGACATCTTTATTCATGATGTCCTCAATCTGAATTTGGGACATATTTGATTCTGATGTTGACAACTCCATTTGATTGTAGGATTTAAGAATCTGCTCTTTTTGTGTAACACAATCTTGTTCTAGCTGAAGATCATCTACGTGTCCATCCATAGAAAGCATCTCATGGGTAGATGGAGGAGTAAGTGCTATGTGGATGTGATCATCTTGTGCGGATAGGAGAATATCCATTAGATCATTGTAGTATCTTGGAGATACAAATTTTTGATCTTGATTTATTTCAAAGTTGCTTTTGACATGCTTTCGATCAATTTCTTGACATGGGTCAGTTTCAAAGGATGGATTACTTACAAATGGTTCTTGGATATCTTTATTAGGCATAGGAAGTAGCTCAATATCTTCTTGATCTTCGAGTGGACTTGGATCAGGTGTCAAGTTGAAGATTCCTTCAATATTAGCAATCATGAGGTCAAAGGATGTCGACATGTCTTGGAAAGGACCATTGCTAGACTTGGGTGAGAGATTTTTATCATGCTTTAGAATAAATTCTTGAGATACTCCCTTTAACCCATTAGGTAATGTAGAGATATTTTCAACATGATTATTGGTCAATGCCTCATTGGATGAGGAAAAAGTATCTTTATTGATGGATTGATCTTGATCATTGTTTTCAACAATTGTGATGGAGAGATTGACAATGTTATCATTGTCCCCAATAGAAATTATCTTTTGATCAATTAGGTCTTGGATGAGATTTTTTAGTTGAATAAAACTTAATGTTGTGTGTCCCTTTGTTTTGTGATAATCACAATGGTGCTCCTTATTATACCCTAGTGGTTTAACTAGGTGTTCTTGATAGTTCCCATAGATGGTGAGCTTGATGAGATTTTCTTGTACCAATTGTTGCAAGACTGATTCAATTGGTCTCCCAAGTGGTGTGTATTGTCGCTTGTTTCTTTGTGAGATTTGCACTTTAAGTTGACCTTGTGGTGATTGATTTTGGAGATGTGGTGATTAATCTTCAACACGTGGGGGTTGGATTTGTTGATGTGGTTGACCTTGATATCTAACTTCTTGACCTTGGAGATATTGTTGTGGTTGTGGATACAACTCAATGCTTTGATGAGATGGATTAACCAATGGAAGATTGTATTGATTTTGGAGTGAATATATCTCTTGGCCCCATAGTTCAATTAGTTTGGCATGTGAAGCAAGTTGCTCTAGTGAAATTTGATCTTGATTTTGAATTTGACTCCCTTGATTTGGCTTTTGTTTAAGTGGATTTGGGATGTGTAGTTTTGTTTGATTTTGGACAATATTTTGATTTGTGATGATGGGTTGAAATTGACCATTGCTCATGTTTGGAGTACTTGTGCTTGGTAAATTCTCATTTGGCTCGTAGGGATTTGATGGGATGATGTTGTTCATTTGAAGGCTCATGCTTTGATTCTTTGGTTGATAGACTTGTAGGTTTGGATTTAGATCTACCATCGGAAAAGGTGTTCCAAACTATGATTTGGGCATACTCACTCTTGTTGTTCTATTAACATTCGTCGAAGGCAATGATCCCATGCATGGACTTTGATAATTGATAGGCATTGCAAGGTTCTGAAGATTCAACTAATTTGGATTACCCAAGATGTGTGGATCAAGTTTATATTCCATGTTCTTCTTGTGTTTTGGACTTGTTACAAAAGTGACCTCTAAGGTTTCTTAGGACCAATGATGCTATGAAGGATGAATGGGGTGAATGATGAGAGTGTTGAACGTTTAGGGACTTTGGATCATTGCTAGACTTAGGGCTTGATTTTGATTGTTTGATTTGGATGATGAACTTGTAAACCCTAAGATGTTGGATGTGATCTTAGGATGAACTTGTTCAAAGGATTGCTAATTCAATTAAATGTATGAGAAAGGATGCATTCCCATACATCTAACTAAATGAGGTGATTTTGATTTTGATGATGTGCCTAAGTCTAGAATGATGTTTTCAAAAGCTCTAAAGTTGTTTGGATAGATGAATTTTGATAAATGTTTGAGTTGGATGAAGTGTTTGATTTGATCCTAAAAGACTTAAAGAGACTTTGTTTACTAGGCCAAGGTATTGAAGAACACACTTTTCTCTAAGAGCAATCAAAAGACCAATATGACCAAAAGATATCAAGCACATGTGTGGGGTCCAATTTGTTATCTTTGCTTAATGAGTTCTTTTTACCACAAACACACTTCTTGATTAGGTTTCAAACTGAATTTCCAATGTCACAACTTCTTTTTGTCCCACAAAATGCTATGTGGAAGTTCCAAGAAATTAGGACAAGGGTTGCCTAATGTTGACCTTTGTAAGAGAAAATTAAGATGTAAACCCAATTACTTAGAAACCCCTAAGGACATAATCCCAAGGGTAAGCAATAGTTAGTGGGTTTTGTCAAAGGTATTTTCTCTAACTAAGGGGTTTGAAATTTTGATGATGATATTGAATGTTGGTTTTCCAATGTTTTTGAATAAAGCACTGTGTTTTCAAACCAAGACAAGTACAAGCCCTATGGATGTGTAAGACAATATTTGTTGAATCCCCACTTGGACAATTCCAGCTATGCTTATCTTTAGTGAATAGTTAGATGCTTGACCCCATTGGCTCCCCTCCACGACACTCACTTATACAGGGAAGCCAAGCATCAACACCCATGAAACTCCCATGGCATGTTTTCCATTTCTACTAAAGACCGTAAAAGTGTGGGGTGGCTTCAGAATGACCATTCTTGCACCAACACATAGATTAAGGATTTTGGAAAATTCTAGTGCATGGGTTCTAGTAAGGACTTTCTGTTCGTGGAGATTGACCCATACGACAAGAGTCCCCTTTCGAATCCATCTTGTCAGAGCCAACTGCGTGATAATGGCATTTAACCAATACCCACATTTATATCTCGGCTGGAAATACTTTTGGCATTAGAGTGTTACTGGTGGAGTCGTTCCCTTGGGTGAGTACTTTTTCCCCAAGGTAGGCCCTCTAAGATAAACAAAAGTAAGCAAAAACACAATCCGTAACTTGATCAATCTTTGATGGCACAAAGAAAGAGAATATACACGAAAAATGCCCCTACTCACACTCGCACAAGATATTGTTCAATTTTAAGCCCAAATCGAAGTGTGGAAGTGATCACTTTATCTTACGCCAAAATCACCAAAAAGGCCTTTTGATTCTCAAGATCACTTGGAAGTGCGAGAGAAGCGCATACGTCCTTTTCAATGACTTTAGTTTAAGTAAGTAACCACAAAACAAGGTAGAACACACATTCATTTTATCTTTCCAAAGCAATTGTTTGATTCGTTTTAAGCACCAAATGAAATATGAAGATTGCTTGTCCAATTTTTAGCCCAAAACGAAATCTAGTAAGTGTCTAAGCTTGAATTTTAACCTTTTGCGAATGGAAAAAATCAAATTGTTCTTTTTAGACCCAAACAAAAATTAGTGTCCTAGGAGCAAAAAGGTAACAATTTCGTAAAGAAGTGTTGAACAAACACTTAAAGCGTTTAAAAACACTTTGAGTTTTCAAAAAAAAAATCCTCCTCCTTTCGTTTTCCTTGTGCCTTCATTTGCTTTTGTACCTTTTTTGATTTTTAGCTTTGTACCTTCAAGAAATCCTGCAAATCAATTATCGACATGTTTAAATCTGCAAATCTAATATCGATATATTTAAGAAACATAAAAAATTCAGCTTAAAAGGATGATAGTTTACTAATTCACCAATTTGCTAATCCTTCATTTAAAGAAAATAGATGTTAAGTTTATGCAATTTCACAACCAATTTTGATTTGAGAATGATTTCCAATGTGGCTAAATATTCAAGGGAAGTATCTATTGCGGCTCGTTTGAAAAGATACCAAAAATTGTTACTAAGAGTGCGTAATAAGAGACACTTCATAGAATATCATTGAACCTATTTTGAAAATATTCATCACATCCACATACATTACCCAATGATATCTCACATCAAAGATATAAGAAAAGAAGCCCACCTCACCACTAATCGGCCCCTGCAAAGATCACACAATGGGACCTTCCAGTGGGTAGAAATTAGATTTAACCTATGAAGGGTGAGATATTAGATAAATTTGATGGCATCATCTAATAAGCTATGAATAAAATAAATATGCACCATCTGCCACTGTATTTTCGAGTATCCCAACCATCCTTGAGCATTCATATTTGTGTGCTAGATTTTTGCTCTAGTGATGTGCAAGGCATCATTTTTAAATTTAAAGTGATAGTGCCATTTAACATATGGAAATAAGTCAAATGTGTGCATTAAAGCGTAGTTCACAGGACAAAAGAAAAACTTTCACCATAATAGTGCAACAAATCTGACTTCTTCTTTATGCATCTGATCTAAAAACAAAAATTTCCCATAATGGAGCAGCTTTGATATTGACATTGATGACTTCTTTTGACCTATACCACACAACTTTCATCTAGAGATAATATCTACGCCAACTTTTCCAGCCTATCTTGAGAGTTGATCACAAAATAAAAAAAGTTATTGTCAAAGTGCATTTGGCAGCAAATAAATAATTAAAGAATTTCAAGCCACTATATTTGATCTGGTGTAAAGCACGCGCCTCTATTTAGTGCTTCCCTATGCCACTTATCTCACATGAAGATGCATTATTCCCAATAACCAAGAAACTGTCACAATAAATGGAGGATGGGCCGCCACGCCTCGTAATCTTTACCCAAGGGCATTTAAACTTCCCTCTAAGAGCAGATGGAGAGAAATACACAATGACAGAGAGATAATATGCAGTTAAAATGGGAAAAATTGGTTGATTTCTCACATCACACATTGTGCATTAAAAACATTTGAAAAAGAAAAGCCTAAAAATTTGGTTGTAATATCATGACAGATCCTTATATTGTACGTAGTTAGTAAACACCAGATTATGCTCCACATTTATAATCTATTAGCACAGACTATTCCACTTGAAAAATGCCTAGAGAACAAAGGATTATAAAAGCACACAACAATCATAAATTTCCTGACCACAACTAAAATTTTTTGCTACCCCTGTCCTCAGAATTGCTAGATCACTAAAATTTGTACCCGATTGGACCTTGATAAGAGCTACGCCATGTGTCTTTCCTGTGCATAGGTGAAGAATATGAATATACTGGTTTTTTTAAAAGAACTACATGAATATGAACAATCAAAAGGAGACACCTTTTTGATATTAAGAGACATTATCATCAAAAGAATGTCATTCCTATCAAACACAGCTTTCCCTTCATCATTTTGAAATAACAGAAATGCAGTAAATTTATTTTATTGTTGTGCACATTCATTTGCTGAAATATGACTTATTAGTGAGAAAAAAATTTAGCCTTGAATCTTATAACTAGTGTTACACAAATCTTGGAACTATTATATGATATGAGGCATTTAAATGCGCAGACCCATGGATTGGGGAATGAACCTTTTGATGCCTCTGTATCAAGGCTCACATAATGTTAAGACATGGACAACTTTGTGCTGGAGAAGAGATTGTAAAGCAATTTTTTATTTTTATTTTTAGTTTTTTAGTAAATTGATATTCTTGACAGGCTTCTAGAAATGGCTGAGAGTGCTGATATAGCATCTAAATGAAGAACTCAAATATTACTCCTGCCAATAAAAGAAAATAAAACAAACGAAAGCTATTGCAAACTAGCCCTCCTTCTAGGGCCATAATGTGGATGTGAAAATCTGCATATGGTTAGCATTTTAAAACCAAAATAATCCTCAACATCCCCATGGGATAATGAAACATGTTAGATATGCCTTGGAAGTAATATATTAAAACAACAAGAAAAACTAAATAAGCATACAAACATCATGAATCAACTTCATCTCATAGTGGAATGGTGTCACATGTGCTAGTGACCCTTTCCCAATCCTTGATCAAAGCTTAAGATGATGTAAATGCAATGGAGATGATGAGAAAAATTAGTTCTCAAGGAGAGTGACTTTGCATATGCTTTTTGGATGAAATTGTGGAGGATTTGCTCAAAGTTGAAGCTTCTATTTAAATATTTTCTTGATGAGGGTTTGTCCACATGGATGAATGTGGGACTAAGATTGGACAAATGAGAGGAAGACACTTGTCAAGTGGTGATAGGCCAATGAATGTGCATGATTTGGGAAGAGTGCCCATGAGAGGGAGAATTTGAATTCAAATTTTGCAATAAATTTAGAGAGGGGGACAAGAAAAACAACAATAAATGCAATGTTGGAGTGACAAATCAACTTGTCATGTTGAGGGAAAATGAGGGTTTTTAATAGATCAATAAAATTGATTTATTTGTGCAAGTGGAGATATCTAGAGAATGCAAGTGGGTGAGATTAGTATTTAATCAGAGTTAGATTAAATAAATGATGATTAGGTGAGTTGACTTTTAGGACTTTGATATTTGATTTATTTGAATTAGAAAATGATGGAATATGATTTAGGATTTGATTTAAATGGATGTTTGATTTATTAAAATATTGATGATAATGTTTGCTTGATCTTAAATAAATGACTTTAGGAGATGGAGTTTAATGAAATTACTTGATAAATTAATGAAGGTGAATCTGATCAATTGATGAATGGACCTAATACAAAATCTAGTTTAGTTAATGAATGAACCTGATAAAATGCATAATGTTAATTTTGCATGTCTACATTTTATTAAAAAAAATCTGATTTTTCGGATGCCCCAGTGGAAAGAAGTACACTGGTACAATAAGGATTTGAGTAATTAACTTCTGCATCTTAATGATTGTGGTGCTCTTCCTTGTGTTGAAGCACCTAGTTCCACTAATTGATATTGATTTTCAAGTTTCTCATCAATCATCTTGGCTCATCCTTGTCTTGCACTAAGTGGGGGCAAGGGGTTGGTTAGCCTTGCCCTTGTATGGCACTTGCCATTGTCTCTTTTGGCTAGTTGAATTCCTTCCATGTATATAAGAGAAAGCTTGGGATGTAGACAACATGCCTTAAGTTGGATCAAATGTGTCATACTTATCCATGATGTAGTTTCATTTGGGAACATATGACTTGGCATAGGGCTTTACAAATAATCTCTCATGTCTTCTTCTACTTTAAAGAAATTTCTCATAGCAATGATGTTAGCAACCACTTTAAAGTGGGGATATACATCAACACTCAAATTTCATTGTGTGATTTTATTTATTCTTGCAGCGAGTCCTTCTCTTGGTGGTGTCATTATGTTCGATTTCCTCCAAGAGCATGAAATTCCCTTGACTTGTCCTCTCTTGGATACATTAGGCACAATGTTCCTTAAGAAGATACCTTACACAAACTAAGAAAAATCCCTTTGAATGTACCTTACACTATTTTTCATTTACAATATCTATTATATGGCCACCTTGCATAACACACTTTGATTTCATGTGGAGACATCTTGTTTCTTCATGGGTGTCAAGAATACGAAGTTTTTATTGCCTCATGAATCCTATTGTTTGTGTTGTGTGGAACCTTATCAAAGATATTAGAAGGTATAGCTTTGGTATGGTTGTATGTATGGGGGTCAAACTTAAGTGTGACTTCCTCATGTAGCTACTTTCTTGTGTGTGAGAGAGCATACCGACTGCATGCGTATGTGTCTCATCTCTTTGGGGGCTCACCTAGTAAATGGCTTGAGGTTCCACTAGCCCATATGAGCATGCATTTGTTTTGAATAGTGGACATCATGTTCCACTTGTAAGCAACCCTTTCTGGATACTCACCTAGTGGACATCCTAAAGTTTCATTTCCTCAGACTGAGTAGGCGTTTCAAACAAACAAGCTTAGATCTGATCTACAATGTGTGGGACAAATGGTCAAAGCTTGATCCATCTTTTATTTCCCTCTCTTTCTTCTTTATTTATTGGACATTGAATATGTTGTGTATCTTGTTTTGATGCATATCATACACCTTGTGTGTGTCCCTTTGTGCTTATGTTGGTTTGACATAAGATATTGGATTTTGGGGGCTTGACCACCCCCTTGATCTTTTTCATCCTAGACCATCCACATCAGTACACTTAGACCCCTCTTGAATGTCTACTTTTGTGTGAGTTCGAAGCAAGTTCCTCCTCTCACTAAAGTGGGGGCTAAATTTAGTGTAACAAAATGTCATCTCTTACATTTTTGCACTTAATTTGGGAATGAGGGTATGTATAGGATCATCATGGAAAAAATAGGCCCTTAAGTGGTAAAAAGTTCAAACAAATTAGAGTTAGGCAACTTTATGTAAAAATTTGAATAAGTTACCTATATTATTTCAAAAATATGTAAGAATATAATCTATAGCATTTTTAATGTAGTTTGTAAACTACTAGATTTATTTTTTTTTTAAAAGTCTATTTGGTGAAAATTTGAAATTTCAATGTAGTAGTACTTAAATTTTAGGGAAAAAATAAGAAGTAGGTGTCTTTCTAACCACGCCAACCACAATAAAATGATAATATTTTTTTATAAGAATTTAGATATAAGTAGAGGACTCATGTCCCGATGTGATGCATATTAAATGTTTTATAATTTTTTTCCAAGTAAATAATTAATTAAGATTTTTTTATTACAAATTTTAAAAAATATAAAAACTCATACGTCTGACCACCTTAACTTGGTCAACACTCCATGAAATTCATTTTTTTGTTTTTAATCTTATAGAATACAAAGCATAGAATGTGACACATGTTTTTGATTCAAAAAATGTGATACAATTTGAAAGCTATAGATGTTTCTCAATCAGCCTATCAATCAGGACTTTAGTCATAATTCAAAAAGAAAATGAATAATAATTATTTGTTAAATTCAAAGTAAAGAATAATTTATATTGTTGGAAAGCTGAGAATATCCTTTAAAAACCCTTTTTATTTCATCAATTTTTGGTAAAAAAATGTCATCAGCTACATACCCTACACATACCCATCATATCACCACTTTTTGGCCCATCATGATCTTGCACATACCCATGATTAACATTAAAATTGACCTAATTTTGTCTTGATCTCATGTTGTAATGTGTTTTGCACATTCACTTTAGGTTTAGCACCATTTTAAGCTAAATAGACCTAATTTTTTTCCTTAATTTAGTATTGTAAAGTGTATTTATTTACACATTCACATTAAATTTTGGGCCCTCTTGCATTTATGACCTTCATATAATCATTAATAGGGCCATAAGACCCTTTATTATGCATCTTGAGGCTTATTTATGAATGCCAACATTTGGGATCTAATAAGTGGTAAATTAGATGGATTACCTATATAAAAAAGGTTTCAAATCATTATTTAACTTAACCATTCATACTATAAAGCCAAGAAATTAAAAATCAAGCATCCTAAGACTTTACAAGAGCATCATAGAGTATTCAAGAGAATTTCTAAGGAATTCAAGGGAAAATTTATTCATCATGTCAAGATCATAAAGCATCAAGCATGTTGTTGAGCTATTGTTGTGATGTAGCATTCAAGATCCAAGATTAAGCATTGTTCTAAATCTAATTCAAGATCAAGATCTACATTCTACATGGCTACTTCATGTTATATTGTTGATTTATATTTCAAGACATCATTCAAGGTATCATTGTTCATGTTTTATATTTCATGTTTCATTGTTTCATCATGAGACCTTTAATTACCTAAATAGGGTTTGACCAAAGCAAACCCCTATTCCCTAAAAATCAACAAGTTTTTCTCCCACTACATGTGCGATTTCAAATCTAAGTGTCTTGGAGCTTGAAGGATCTTTGAAGACTAAGCTACTTGATTGAATAAAGTTGTCAAAGTTTTCACCTTGTTTGCAAGATCACAAAAAGTCACCTATAGGCCAGTAAACAAGCTTTCAGACTTGAAGGTTTCACAGGAAGAAAGCTACGAGAAATCACTAGAGAGTACCAAAATTTCAAAAAAACCATAATATTGGGACTAAATCACCACCTTGGGTTTATAATTCCTAGTACTATCTTCTTCCATATTTTAGAAGATCCTGAACTGGCCTTGAGAGATTCCAATTTCTGTATAGAAACCCTAGTCTAGGAATAAATCATCGAGACTGGCATATGAGTTCTAGTGAGCATTAAAGATCAAAATTTTAGGGTTTTACAACTTTTTTTGATCACATATTTCCTTGAGGTACCTTTTTTTTCATTCTCAGTTTGTCATTCTATATATTAGTTTCATACTTTATGTCATATAGTTAGGTTTTCACATTGTATTCATCTATTTCTTTCCAAGCCTTTGCTTGGTAGTGAACCCCCTTTTAGTCTTTAATAATACCCTAGGACACCTTATTGTAGACCTATTTACCTTATTCCATCCTTGGATTTAGATCTATAGGGTTTCCTTGAATGAAACTTGAAGGAAATTGGTGGTTCTATCTCCTAAAACATAAAGCGTACAATTTTCAATAGTTCAGTTCATATCTAGTTTAATGGCCATACTAGATTTATTTTTTCTTTGTATTGAGTGTATTACCTCATGGGAAACCATGATACCATCTAGTATTTGTCTACCTTATAGAAATCCACTTTTCTTCTTAGATATGAAACTAGCAAATCAAAACTTGAGTCTATTAGCCATTACCTTTGTCACCACCTTATAAGTTATGTTGCAAAGAGCAATAGGTCTATACTCATCGAAGGAAACAAGCTCCCACACTTTTGGTATCAAAGAAAGAAAATTAGAATTCCAAGTTCTTAAAATAGCTTTACACTCATGACACTCCTCAACTACAACTCAAAGATCCTCCCCAAAAAGGTCTCAAAGTTTCCCAAAAAATTCAATCTAGAACCCATTTGGGCCATGTGACTTGTGGCCACCCATAGACATGACAAATTTTCTAATTTCATCCGTTGAGAAAGTAGCAAGGAGAGAATATTTTTTCTCCTTAGTAAAGAAACATAGAATATTGCCCAATAGTTCCTCCTGAAACTCATTGTCCTCAACCGGGGCTTGATCGAACAAATCAAGAAAATAAATTTTCCAAACTTCTAAATTTCCTCCATATCTTCAAGCATTTTCCCCTCAAGGGAATGTATCTTCAATCTTTAATTATTTTTTTTCCTAAATTTTGAAATTATGTAGGAGAACTTGGTATTGTGGTCACCCTCTTTTAACCAATTGATCCTAGATTTATGGTCCCAAAAAAATTCCTCCATTATGAGCAACCTATCATGACCTTCAACTAGGGTTGCTTCCAATGCTCTGAGCTCAAGAGAGAATCCTGAAGCAACAATCTCCTTTTCCATTGAGTTCAATTATTTTTGTTCTTTTTCCTTTTTTCAAAAAGATCACCAAAAGAATGCCTATTCCATAATTTTACTTTTCTATTAATCTCGACTTCAACTTACTATACAAAATATACCTTTTACAACCTTTGAACTTAGTCTTCACTAGCTTTCAAGCAACTTTTTGAATTTTGGGTGCTCATACTAGAACAACTTCACCTTAAAAGGGATACCTCTAGGTTTGAGTTCTCTATTTTCTAGGTGAACAATAGCCCAGTGATATGAGCCACCTTAATCAAGCACCTTTGAGCTAAATTTTATAGACACAAATTCCAATAAGAGGAAATCAAGAACCTATCAAACCTACACTTGATTTTTTCCTCCCCATATCTCTTATTAGACCAAGTATACACCACCCAACCTTGGGCTTGATATCAGCTAATGCCAAGTCTTTACAAAGGCTCTTGAAAGCCAAACAACCCCAAGAGCAAAGACCCCTTCCCCAAAATTTTCATATAGAGATAAATGCACATTGAAGTCACCTCCAACAAACCAAAAACCCCAATCATTGATACCCCTAAAGATTCTTAGGTAATCCCACACCTCTTTCCCTTTGTTGTCCTCATTGTAACCATGCACATTGGATAAAATAAATCAAGCATTACTGTTAAAGGAATTGCACTAGACAAAAATACATAAATTTTTTTCTTCAATAAGTGTCTTTGCAATAGTATTCTTATTCAAGGAAATAGCTAGACCTCCTATAGTCACCAAAGAATTGCTTTTCACACCTTCACCATTCCTCCAAAATCTTGGAAGCAGCTCCAAAAATGACATGCACTCCATCTTAGTCTCTTGTATTAGAAGAAAATCAAGGTCCTTTTCATTAATAATTCATTTAAGAAAACACTGTTTTTCTTAGCCACAGAGGTCCTAGATATTCTAGCTTATAATCTTCATGATTTGGACTAGAATAAAGAGGGTGATCACCTCCACTAGAAACAAATTTCTACATTGAATCCTAAGTACAATTATGTAATTCTTCCAACACCTTTAACTTTTCCTTTGTAGCCTCCACTTTCCTATCCCTAATATTGGTGCCTCTAGGATCAATATGAGTACTATTCTTCCCTCAAAATTTCTTAGTCCTTTTGGTGGCAATAGACCATTTGAATCATCCCCTTGGTCCAACTGAGGATCTAGAGTATTTTTTATTTGGAAAAGATTATTACCATTTTCCCTATGAAGGCTTGTAATCCCATCCTTCGGAATGGAGATGGAGGCACCCCTCCCTTAGTACCATTGGAGCTATTACCAAGTTGGGCCTCATATTCCTCAATAATCCCATCACTAGCTTTGAGAGCATCTAGAGCCTCTAACTGAATAGGGGTAGATAAAAACATAGGGGGAATCAATGGCACTGACTACACAACTAGCCTAGGAGAAAACCCTCATAGCACAGGCCTCATCAACCAAGTTTGTATTTTCCTTCTCAACAAATTTAGAAGATTCAAAGTCTAGGGCCCCCTTCTTGTTCTACACATGATTAGAAATTCAAACACATAATTTTGCAATGTGCCTAATTGAGCCACATTCAAAATATTTGAATGGGAGACATTCATATTCTAGCTCTTGTAGTCTATCACTCAAAATTGAAGATAAGGAGATACAGTGTTTGAGGCACTTAGATAAAACCTAATAGAGATACATGCATAGGAGGATGGGATCTGATTGATAGCATTAGAAGAGCAATGAGAACATGACCCAAGAGAGTTCCCAATTAACTTGTAGATTTCCTCCTTTCTAAATCCCTAAGGAAGCTTATACATCATAACCCAAATTGTAGTCTCCTTAATTTATTTTGAGTGGGGATTGTTAGTGTAATGTATCATATTGTAGTCCAATCCATTTATTGTTGTGTAATGACTTAGTCAACCCATTTCCTCCACTCCTTATGCATTGACCATCTACATGCTTATTTTTCCCACGATGAGGTTTATAGACTATTATTAGTCTAGAGTGGATTTAAAATGGAGGTAACTATAGGGAACAACAAAATATAGTATTATTGATATTGAGTTGTTGAGGCATGCAATGTATTATCTATGAGAGTTTTATTCTATGATAATAACAAAGAGAAATCCCCTGCTCAGTGTGGGCATAGCCAATTGGTGAACCATGTTAAAAAACTTTCTTTGTCTTCTGCATCTAATCTTTTTGTGTTTTTCTTATGCATTTTATTTAAGATTTTCTATTTTGTTTTGTACTATTCATTTGTTCACTTAACAATTGATATTAGAGCTTTGGTAATTAAGCTCAACGAAGTAGCTCAATGGTGAAGCTGGTTGGGAATCTTGAAGAATTCCCATAAGAATGGATGAAGAAGACAAATGGAAGAGTGAGAATTTTATAGAATAGAACTTCAGTTTGTGGAATGTTCAGATGGAATCACTGTTGATTATGCAAGATCTCTCACTAGCATTGCTTGGAAAAACCAAGTGAAAAGGTTCAATGTCATATGTAAATTGGGAGAAAATGGATATGAAAGCAAGGGAAACTATTTTTCTTCCATTGTCCAGCAATGTGTTCAATTTTTTATCTGAGAAGACAATGAAAGAGATTTGGCATAAACTCTTCAACTTGTATGAGATAGCATCAACATAAAAGAATGTATTATCATAAAAAAATTATATAATTTGAAAATGAGAGAAGCTGGGATTATGCCAAATCACCAGAATGAATTTAATACATTGTTCACCCAATTGATTTTAGTGGGTATTAATTTAGATGATGAGATTAAAGCAATATTTTTTTATGTTCTTTATTGAATAGCTAGGAAGGTGTGGTGATGGCAATTAGCACTTTAGTGGCTACCAAAAGTAAATTAAAATTTGATTATATTGCAGCCAATCTTCTCAGTGAAGACATGAGGAGAAAGAATCAAGAGCCCTCGTTTAGTGATGCATTAACTATTGTAAGTAATAGCAACAAAGGTAGAAGTCAAGAAAGAGAAAAAAATAATAATATAAGGTCAAAATATGCACATAGATTGAAGTATAGGGGTAGAAATGGTGCATGTTGGTTTTGTGGAAAACTAGGTCACATAAAGAAGAACTGTTGGAACTACAAAAAGGAACAAGAGAAGGTGATACTACTACAAATTTGTGGGTTCTTGATTCTAGTCCATCCTTTTATGCTACTCCATGTTGATGTGCTTTCACAAATTATCAAGAAGGTATGTTCAAAAAAAAAAATTGGGTGATAATAAAGAATGTGTAATCATAGGAAAAGGTAATGTGGTTTTGACATTGAAAAATGGAAACAAATGGATCTTGAAAGATGTGAGACATGTTCCCACACTCAAATGGAATCTCATTTTTGTAAGTCAGCTTTATGCTCAAGGTTGTGATGTCAAGTTTTCTTTAGACACTTGGAAAGTCACCAAGGGTGTTTTGGTACTTGCAAAAGGCTATAAATTGGGTAGTCTTTGTGTTATAGTTTCATGGTGAAGTTGGAGTTGTAATGTCAATAGTGGACAGGGGCTTGGACCTTTGGCATAAGAGGCTCAGACATATGATCCAAAAGGGACTTAACGTCATGCTTTAAAGGGATCAACTACTAGGACTAAAATCTGTGGATTTGGAGTTTTGTGAGCATTGTCTCCATGTAAAACAAAGGTGAATCAACTTTTTGAAGATAGGTCATGAAAAGAAAACATCACCTTTGGAGCTTGTGCATTCTGATGTGTTTGGACCCACTGAGGTAACAACTTTTGGAGATGATAATTACTTTGTCAATTTTATTGATGAGTATACTCGAAAAGTATGGGTATACATGATGCATAGAAAATTAGAAGTTTTTTGGTATATGCAAGTTCATCATGGAAAAAAAAGGCCCTTAAGTGGCAAACAATTCAGAAAAATCAGAGTTAGGCAACTTGACATAAAAATTTGAATAAGTTATCTATATTATTTCAAAAATATGTAAGAATAGAATCTATAGAAAATTGAATGTAGTTTCTAAACTACTAGAATTGTTTAAAAAAAAATCTATTTGGTGAAAATTTGAAACTTCAATGCAGTGGTACTTAAAGTTTAGGGAAAAAATAAGAAGTAGGTGTCTGTCTAACCACCCTAACCACAATAAAATGATAATATTCTTTTATAATATTTTAGACATAAGGAGAGGACTCATGTCCCTATGTGATGCATATTTTTTTGTAATTTTTTTCCAAGTAAATAATTAATTATGATTTTTTTATTAGAACTTTTTAAAAATTATAAAAACTCGTATGTCTGACCACATTCACATGGTCAAAACTTCATGAAATTAATTTTTTCTTTTTTTAATACTATAGTATGCAAAGCATAAAATATGACACATGTTTTGGATTCAAAAAATGTGATACCATTTGCAAGCTATAGATGTGTTTCAATCAACCTATCAATCAAGACCTTAGTCATAATTTGAATAGAAAATGAATAATAATTACTTATTAAATTGAAAGTAAAGCATAATTTATATCGGTGGAAAGCTGAGAATCTCCTTGAAAAACCCTTTTCATTTCATCAATTTTGGGTTAAAAAATAGTCATCAGCCACATACCCATCATATTGCCACTTTTTGGCCCATCATGATCCTGCACATACCCTTTTTGAAAATTTTAAATTTTCAAAGCATTGGTAGAAAATCAAACAAGGCATAAATCAAATGCTTGCAAACTGACAATGGGGGAGAGCATTGTTCTTTGGATTTTTATGGATTTTTTGTAGACTAGGGCATTAGAAGGATAAAACTAGTATCATACACTCCTCAAGAAAATGGTACAACCGAAAGATTGAATAGGACCATTCTTGAGAGGGCTCAATGCATGTTGTCCATTACAGGCCTAAGCAAGGAGTTTTGGGTAGAGGAAATTAATACAGTTGTATATCTCATTAACCAAAGCACCTCATTTAGAATAGATTTTGATATCTTGAAAGAAGTTTGGTTGGGAAAATGGATCTCATATTCTCATCTTTGATTTTTTAGTGCACATGTCCCCAAGGAAAAGTGCTTGAAATTGGATTCTAAGTCACAACGATGTATATTTGTTGGCTACAGTGAATATCAGTATGGGTTTCTTTTGTGGGATCTAATCGCAAAACAACTTGTTCACAATGGTGATGTCGTTTTCAATGAAAAAAAAATTCTGGCTTTGGACAATTAGGGGACATCATCAAAAGAGCGTATACTAGTTGATATCTTTGACAATAGCACACATTTGGAAAAACCACAAGGAGTGATCTCTTAATGACAACCTCTAATAATTTCAACACAAAACTCTCATATTCATATTCTTCCTTCACCAATGACTTTTCCCTCTTCTAACTTTCAATCGCTACCAAGGGAGCTCACTGCAGTGTAGCATGTTGACCCATATTTGTGGGATCCCAACAACTTCACGCAGGTTTATGATGATTCAACACTACCTGCTAGGGGGCTTTTCCTAACGCACAACATATACACAAGTATTTACCATTTGAAAAGTCAACAAAACTTATTGGAGATTCTTCCAATGCTACTAGGACAAATCAAGTTGCAACAAAGCCGTTAATATTTGAATCACAACCTTCCTCTCATAATACTCTATTATCTAGACATAATATGCAGTAGCTAGATCCCAGACCCTCTTTAGAACATTCTATGAATTTTGAGAGGTGTTTGATGCGTTTATTCACACATTCATAGCCCATACATATGCGTCTAATGCATTTTGTCGAATCATTGCAGCCTATATCAACAAATACGCAAGCTGTAGGAATATTTAGGATATTCCATGTATGGCATCACATCATTTAGAAAGTTCGCACTCTTTAGAAAGTTCACACTCAAATTTTGAACATGGAAATGCTTAGGGCAATAATCAGGAACAAGGAAATTTATTCTAGCATAGGGTGATTTCAAATAGAACACACCTCAACTAAGGAGGTCAATAAGATAGAAAAGGCTCCATCTAAACTAGATGATTATGATCTTTTTCTCTTATACCGGTTAGAGCCTACAACCTTCAAACAGGCTTGCAAATATGAAAACTTAGGCAAGTGGATGGAGGCTATGCATGAGGAAATGGACTCTTTATAGGCCAATGACACTTGGGACTTGGTCAAGCTCCCACCTTATTAGAGACCTTTGAAGAACAAGTGGGTCTATTGGTTGAAAGAAGAAGATGGAGGTAAACAATGCTACTGGGCAAGATGGTAGTAAAATGATTTAATCAGGAAAAGGGGATTGACTTCAATGAAATCTTCTCCCCCATCATCAAAATGCAAACCATTCACATAGTCCTTGGTATGGCAGTAGTGTGGGATCTTGAGCTTGAGCAACTTAATGTCAAGACAACTTGTCTACATGTTGATGTTGAAGAAGATTTGTACATGAAGCAACCTGAAGGCTTTGTTAAACTGGGTCAAGAACATTTATATTGCAAACTGAAACATAGTTTATATGGCCTCTAAAAGCAAGCCTTGTGACAATGGTATCATAAGTTTGATAGCTTCATGGTTGAGCATAACTTCATTCACTGCTAATCTAATCCATTTCTCTACTTCAAGTGGTTTGCAAGTGGTGAGTTTTTTATACATTTACTTTATGTTGATGATATGTTAGCCACTAGTAGCAACATGAGAGTTGTTAGGGAATTGAAACATCATTTAGCTCGGTGGTTTGCCATGAAAAATTTAGGGGCAGCCAAGAGGATTCTTGGCATGACAATAATTAGGGATAGACATAAGAGACAAATCAAATTGACTCAAGAGAAGTACATTGAAAAAATATTGGACAGGTTCAATATGAAGCATGCAAAACTTGTTTGTACTCCCTTGGCTGATTACTTTTGACTACCATCAACTATGTGTCCTACAACTAAAGAAGACCAAGCACACATAAAGAGTGTTCCCTTTTCATCTATAGTTGACAGTCTCATGTATGCCATGGTTTTCACTTGTCTAGATATTTCCCATGCAGTGGGAGTTGTGAGCATATTTATGAGCAATTGAAGTAAACCTCACTGGAAGGAAATTCAGTGGATATTCAAATATCTCAAAGGTACTTTAGATCATGCTTTGTGTTTTAGAGGATAGGATGTACTCAACTGCAGTGGTATGTTGACTCTGAAATGGTTGAAGACTTGGAAAAATGGAAGTCTATAACTGGGTATGTGTTTACTTTTGTCAAGGCTGCAATTAGTTAGATTTCATGTTTGCAACAAGTAGTTGCACTCTCTTCCATTGAGGCCGAATACATTTCTCTCATTGAGGGAGCAAAAGAGATACATGGCTACAACAGTTATTGGGTGAATTGTGGTGTAACCAAAATGTTTCTCCTTTGTTTTGTGATAGCAATAGTGGTATTCACTTGGCAAAGAACTCCGCCTTTCATAATTGCACCAAACATATTGAGTTGATATATCATTTCATTTAGCATGCTCTTGGAGATGGTAAGTTGCAAATCAAGAAGATTGACACCAAAGTGAGCCTAGCGGATGCTTTGACAAAGATTCTTCCAAGAAAGAAGTTCGAGTTCTGTCAGACTTCTCTTGGCATTGCCAAGTTCTAACAATAAGCATGAAGTAGGGGATTTATCTAAGCAGCTCTCCTACAACTCGGATTGGACTTCAAGAGGGAGATTGTTAGTGTAACGTATCATATTGCAGTCCAATCCATTTATTGCTGTGTAACGGCTTAGTCAGCCCATTTTCTCCACTCCTTATGCATCGACCATTAGCATGCTTGTCGTTGCCACGATAAGTTTTATTGACTATTATTAGTCTAGAGTGGAGTTAAAACAGAGGTAGTTGTAGGGAACAATAGAATATAGTATTATTGATATTGAGCTGATGTGTCATGTAATGTATTATGTATGAGAGTATTATTCTATGATAATAACAGAGAGCAATCCCCTGCTTAGTGTGGACGTAGCCAATTGGTGAACCATGTTAAAAAAAACTTTCTTTGTCTTCTGCATCTGATCTGTGTGTGTGTTTTTTGCTTATGCATTTTATTTAATATTTTTTGTTTTGTTTTGTACTGTTCATTTCGTCACTCAACAGGGATCAAAGCTAGGGGACCAGGCCTTAGCATAGAGACCCGCATTGCCTATAAACCAAAGACACATCACTCCACAAAATTTTGTCCCTTTCATATTCAGATTTAAACATGGACTGAATGAACCCTTATTCCAAGAAGAGATCTCTAGATCTGATTCAACCCAAGCCTGGGCTTCCCATCAGCTAATACGCTCCATAGTCATCCAAATTTTGATGAACTTCCCCACTATCAACTATCATTTCAGTTTCTTGAGCTTCAAATGGAGGA
The DNA here is from genome assembly GCA_007258455.2 of Sequoia sempervirens. Taxonomy (NCBI): domain Eukaryota; kingdom Viridiplantae; phylum Streptophyta; class Pinopsida; order Cupressales; family Cupressaceae; genus Sequoia; species Sequoia sempervirens. The sequence goes on from VDFB02193867.1 coordinate 390,442,870, forward strand.
AATGATCAGGAACCACTATTTCTTAAATTTCCTCTGTGACAACAATGTTCACATTTGTAATCGATAGTCTCTAGGAAGAGGATGCGAGCTTTACTACCTTCCCATCCAAGACAAGATTGCAAAAAATGTAGCCAACATCCTGACTGGTCGAAGGGTTAACGACCTGCTCCTCACCGCTTACAGTAATTCGTTCCTGGTTTTCATAGCCTACACTCGGAGACATTTTTTAATGATTATGTGAAATATATATTAATATATTAACATTTAAAACATATATGTAATTTGTATCTTAAGTGCTGTACTTTTAATTGTTTATTATTATTATTTATATTAAAATAGATTTAATGATAATTAAAAAATTTGTTTGAAGAATAATTGTAATGAATTGTCTAATGATATATTTATATAATATTATTTTATAAATCTGAAAAGTAAAATTATTAAGATTTATATATTTTTAATAATTATTTAATTTTAAATTTCTATTTTGATTTTATATTAATATATTATCAATATTGTTTCTTTTTTTATAAAAATTAGCTTTATGAACTATTTATGATTTTACTAATATTATTAATAGAACAATTAAAAATATAAAAATTATAATAATAAAATTATTTTAATAATGATAATTCATAAAAAAAATTAAAAAAACATTTAATAAATATTTTACAATATTCTTAGATAATATTATTTTATAAATCTTAAACATGCAATTATAAAATCAATATAATTTATATTTATAATAATATTATTATTAACTTACAAATTCAAAATTGAAACAAAAATGTTCCTATACTTATTTTACTTTAAAACTATTTACTCATATGTTTTTAAAATTATACAAATTAAATTATTAAAAAATAATTATCATTCAATGTTTATGTTTTTACATTTTTTAATACCTTAAATAATTATAATTATTAAAAATTAGCATTATTAATGCATGTAGCTACATTTTATTCCATTAAGTTAGAATAAATTTATTATAATACAATTTGCATTAGAATGATTAATGTACTATTCACATACTTTAAATAATAATTGACATTAATGTGTCATTTCTTAAATGATTATATAAATATTTAATTAATAAATTAACATTTGAAAAGTATATCCAAATTTTATCAAATATATCCTCCATTAACATAGAATATAGGCATGCAATATCCTACAGTATAGGCATGCAATATCCTACAGTATAGGCATGCAAAGAAGTAATTTTTTAGATAAAATCCTAAAATCCTAAACTATTAATATTAATATAAAGTGAAAACAAGTAGATACACAAGAGTACTAAATGAGCTTATAGACAAAGTATTGCTAAGGGACCAAAACCAAAAAAAATGTCTCATATAAACCATGCAAAGATCTGTCACATATAAACCATGCAAAGATGTAGAGAGGTTGAAACAGACCCTAAGCTGATAGATTTGAATAGGAACTTGGGTGAAACTCTCACAAAACATTAGGGGAGGTGTTGAAGTTCGATATCCACTAGAAACTAGACATTGGCTCCAAGTTGTTAACTTGATATAGAAAAACTCACCCCATGTGCACCACTACTCTTTGTTGTGCCAATGTGACCATACAAAATTTTCCAAGGAAAGGAAGTCATTCAATGCTACCAACCACCACACACCCATGTTGGAAAGCCCACAACTTTGGGACACCAACTCCAAGCATTACCAAAGCTAGGGTTTCTTCTAGCCCTTTGATGTTGTGCTTTTTAAATAATTTAGGGGCTAGTTCATTCACCATTTCCTTTCTCTCACAAAGGTTGATTAGGGAGGCCATAAAGCATCAAGTGATATTTGTGTTTACTCAACATCTATTACTATCCTTGATAAAATTGACACCTAAGACCATCTTCACCATTTTTAGGTCCTTACTAGTTGGGTGTTTCATTATAACCTTTAGATGCTAATTGGTTATAACACCTAAAAACCTATCATCTAGTGGTGTGAGCATCTTGTCATATAGTGGCATGATAATTTGAGGTGAATAGGAGTACCATACTCAACATGAACACCAAGCAACTACCTGAAAAGGAATAACAAAGGTACAGCCTTGTTGCTTTAAATAAAGTGAGCTCTTACAACCTCCCATTCTTCAAGTGAGGGGGGTGGATTATTTCCAAAATATTTCCTAGTAGAAGAGGTACTTTAATAATTTTAAAGAGCTTTATTACCTTTTTTCGATATGTCAACATGCCCATGGAGAAATACGTAACCAATTTGTCATTAATGATATGACCATATAATGACTAGATAATTTGTGCAGTATTTGTCAATTTGCATCCAAATAATCGGTCATACTAAGAATTTCCATTTAGAAATTACATTAGATTAAATAGATATAGAAAGAGATAATAAATGCACATCCCATCCACCTAGGGGTAGGAGGTGCCTCAATTAATGCATTTATGTGGGAAGTACTTAGCTCAATGCCAACATTGACATGTGTCAAAAATTTGCAAAGAAGGGAGGCTAAAGCTTTGAAAGGGTGTTCAAGAGAGTGTAAATATGCCATATGTTGAGAATGTAAAATGGTGAGATCATTGTCTAAGTTTAGAGAAATTTTTTATTAATGCTACAATCTTGCGATCTACCAGTGGCCATTGTCTAGTATTTCTTGCTCAGAGAATGCAAGATCGTGAAATGAAGTTGCCACCTTTTTACCTCATGGTGGACCCATTAGATGATTTGTAGAATCATACAATGATGATTTCTTGTTGAGCTTAAGGGAATTTTTGAAATGTGCTAGCATGACACAGTCACAATGGCTTGTCATGGGTAAGGGCATGTAAAGTAAAGCAAAAGGCATTGTTGGCTTTTTATCAGTGCACAAAGTCACTACATGATTCCTTAACAAGATTCCCAAAAGAAATATACCCTTTTGGCTTGGTGGGGCAATACTTTCTATATGCAAGCTCCAAAATAGGATGGGTTGAGATCCACAAGCAAGAGGAGAAGGTTGGGACCACATTCGTGGCCTCGACCAATTACACAATCATTGTTGGTGTCTATAGTTTAGAGCCTCTATTAGATGTGCCACCTTGCCACATGGCAAAAGGATGGGGGGAAATTCTTATTCCAATGTCTCTCCACATTTGTAGCTAGTGCAAGGAGGCACCACATGGCATCTCTATGATTTGTGCTGTATTTTAAGACCAACAGGCTTGATAGGATCAATACAATTCTAGTTGGGGTTGCATTGTTCCTGTGTGAAGATTACAATTATTGAGGCCAAAATGCTCTTGGGCCATCCACACTTTTGTGGAAGGCCCTAGTGATTGAAGGGATGACATGAATGAATGAATATTTTTTTTTGGATTATTGCATAAGCAAGGCTACAAAAGTGGTCCAACTTATTTGAGGAGCACCACAACTCATCATGCATGAGGTATGTGAAATGGGAACTACAATGATGGACTACTAATACTAGAAGAAAGAAATAAACACAATATGATGCACACATCATAATTTTATCCATGTACACTAGTGAAGCCCACAAACCTGAAGCCTTGCACACTTAAAAACATTAATTATATTATTGAGGAAACCTAGATGTAGGATGAAGTTCATTGTTGGCTAGAAGCACTAGTGTGAGATATTTAACAAGACCTATTTGGTGAAATTGCAGTGACCCAACAACTAAATCACATGCCATATTGGCCAACATATTTGCTACTTTATTGCCCTCTTTATAGCAATACATAAACTAATAAGAATCTGATGGTTGTGATAAAAAAAAAACTCAAAACTATCTTTGAACTACTATATTTCAAGCTACCAAGCGATGAACCTATAGGTAAACCAATATTAGTGTGAAAACAATAACTTAAGCCCACTAATTTACCCAAAAAAGAGAGTATTTATTCATTTTTCCCTAGAAATATTTATATAGTCTTAGACAACCAGAAAGTAATGTAAGCAACACTAAGAAAATAAATAATGTATTTGCATTTTCCAACACTGTGCTGGCTAGAAACTGAGCCAAGGAACCATAAACATAAACTTCCACTCAACTCTAAAGACTCATTCCAACAATGTAGAGATGTAAGTGCAACTTATTAATTGCCAAAAAAAAAACCAAATATCACACCTAACTCAAGCTTGTAGTGATCAAGGCAATATTTTATCTCATGAAAATGCTCACACCAATGTTTGCACAACAGAGGAATGTGTAAAAAATCTCATATTCTTTCCTTATTTCATTGACATGGTCTCATAATGCAAAAAACCCATATCCTGTAGCTATCCAAAATCCATGGCATGCCTCCTCCTCTATGCTCTTTTTATTTTACCCAATGGCTTCCTCCCCTTTTTTCCCATGATAATCCCTTTCTTTTCTTTTTTCTTGCACTGAAAATATTCTCATATTCTCATTTTATTCTATGCACCCAAGATGCCTTAACAACCCCTATCAATCTCTTCTTTTCTTCTCTACCTCCCCAATTCTAAAAATCTCCCACTTTTCTCCTTGCACCAAAATTATTTTCCACGTCCTATGCATTCCACCCTTCTTGAAGTTAGTTTTTTTCTTGAATCCCCCAACAAAAAATAACTGAATTCTTTCACCACCAAGATCAACCCCTCCCTTTTACACCTATCGATCCTTTCTCATGTTCTTGATTTTCAATGTTAACTAGAATATTATAGTTGTTTTTTTGTTCTCCTCATTCATGGGTATGGAAAATAAAATAATTTAATTTCTTTTATTTGCATATGTATCATTCCTTCTCCCCATGTACACTTTCTTGATCTTAGGATTCAATCCAAAAAAAAAAAGATAAAACTAACTTCTCCTACTTAACACGTGGGTCCCCACTTATTCACCCCACAAGCCAAAATTGGAAGCAAAAAAAAACAAAAAAAACAAAAATGTTAAAAAGAAAGATGCCCCTACATCAAGCTCCCCTGGAGATAGAAAAAAATCATGAGCTCCTACTCATGAGGTCATCAACACAATGACCATATTTGGAGATCTTTGTAGTTGTTAACCAAGTGGCATCCTTTAGAGGATGATCCTTCTATTTAAACAAGTACTTGACATATTTCTTTCCTCAAGTCTTCTTCAGAAACTGCTTCTCCAAGATACACTCAATGTTGATTGGATCCAATTTGGTCACTTCTTGTTTCCATCTTGAAATCAACTCTATGTTTACTATTCCAACTATTTCCTTGCTTTTATAAGGATAGAGTTCAACCATATTGAAGATGGGTGAGATACCCATATCATAAGGAAGAGCTCTATCTCATAAGAATTAGTAGAAAAATTTTGAAAAATCTTGCAAGGAGCTTTCTTTTTCATTTTCGGTTTGTTGTATTCACCTTTTGGAAATCTCTCCTTCTTGAGATGAGCCAAAATGAAATTATCAACTTTAAAATGTATTTCTCTATGTTTCTTATTAGCATATTGCTTGTACTATTGGTTTCTCCCCTCAATTTTCAATTTGACCTCTTCATGAGGGTCACAAATACATTTGAAAAATTCCTCACAATTTGTACTTCTTCTCTTGAAGTTACTATGAGTTCAAATACACCCCTTGGATGCATACCATAGATAATGTAGAACAAGCTCAAACCTATACTCCAATTTGGAGAATCATTATATACAAATTTAGCTTGTGTTAAAGCCATATCCCAAGTACTAGTACCAAGTGTATTTCAAACAAGACAACTCGACATATTACCAAAACTTTTGTTAACTGCTTTTGTTTGACCGTGTGTTTAGGGATGGTAAGTAGAGACAAACTTGAGATGGTTCCCCAACTACCAAATTCTTCTGCAAAAGTGACCCACAAACATCGTGTCTCTATTGGAAAACTGTATTCTTGGGTATATCATGTTATCTCACTACTTCTTTGAAAAAACAATTTATTTATATGTGTTGCATCCCTAGTCTTTTCAAAAGGAAGGAAATGAACCATTTTCAAAAACCTATCTACAACTACAAAGATAGAATCATTTACTTTTTTAATTCTAGGAAATCCTACAATAAAATTCATACTTACCAAATCCCACGATCTATTTGGCATAGGTAGTGGTTGGTAAAAACTAGTGCTTTGACTATAACTCTTTACATGCTAACATAATATGCAACTCTCCACATAAATCTTCACATATTCTTGTATTCATGGACAATAGTAGTGTTTACTTAGCTATAGGTAAGTTTTTTACTACCCAAAATATCCTACTAGGTTGCCACAATGCTTCTCCTTCAAGAGATTATCCCTCATTGACCCTCTAGGAGTCCATAATTGAATCACCTTTGAATAACAAATCACCTTGAAACATAAAATCAGTTCATGGTCCTCTATCTTTTCTAATAGGACTGATGCAAGATTCATATGTATCTCTAAAATCTACATCATTCTCATATAACTCATTCAAACTCTCAAACCCAAGGGTGATCCCACAATAGTGGTTTACACTTTTTGAGATACCCTGATTTTTGCTAAAATCACATATTTTTAAAAAATATAATGATTTAAGCCTTGAAAAGTTCCATTTAAAGGATTCCAATTGAAGAGGATTCGATCAAACCACCTTAGATAAAACCCCCTTGGATAGAACCTAGCTAGTTATAAACTATACCTATTACAGTGTCTCATTTACACCTACCAAAATGTTGATAAAAAACCACTTTTGATTTTCCTTTTAGGGGATCAAATGGATTCATTTAATTTTATTTTTTAAGTACATGTAGTCCTTTTTATAAGCTTCCTAAAAAGTACAATTTTCAAAAGATTTAATTTGATTATTATATTTATTTTTTATTTCTTGTGAATGTAGGTTTTTTACCAAAAATCAAACTCTATTCTTCACATATGGAAAAATAGTAGATTATTAGGAAAACAAATTTAAAATATAGACTATGCACTAGATATTAATGTCCTTGATCCAACAAAAAGATTAAATTGAATTTTGATACATAAAAAATGTTATGTTTTAGCCAATAAATCATGTCTAAATTATAATTGGTTTGACTTTGAAACTTAATTAAGAAAAAAATATTCAATAAAATGCTATGAAACCAATTCCATGCATTAGATATTGTAGTTATGAATCTAAATTAAAAAAAAAAATAGAATGTTATCCTTCATAGAAAAAATTTATTTATTAGTTAGTAACATCACTCTTTAAAAATGGTGTTTACTATTAAAAACTAGTTTTCGAAGGAGATGGAAAAAGAAGTGCAATATGATTCCAAAAATTTTGAAAAAATATATATTTAGAATCTATAGACAAAATTTAAAAAATAACTAGCTTGCATCATCAAATTCCTCATGGTTTAGCCACTATAGGTGTCTAAAAGTGAAGATTTAGTTAAAAAAAATTAGTTCAATCTATAGTTTGGCCAAAAATTGTAAACCAGTATTGTGGGATTTGTTGGAGTACAGTTAACACTGAGAGGGGGGAGTGAATTAGTGTTAACAATCAAATCAACTATTTTTATTTCTTTTAACAATTTTTAGATCATGGATGAACTTATGCAATATAAATCAAATGAACAAATAATAAACAAACACATTCAAAAGACTGACACATAGATTGTCTTGAGTGGAAACCCTCATGGGGAATAAAACCATTCAAACTTGCCTCACTGTCTTTATATCAAAACTCACTATTTACAATACCTCACTAGTTGATTGATATGTCTCACTGACATAAAGTGCTATCTCATTGATAGTCTTATAGTACTATCTCATTGATAATCTTATAGTGTTATCTCACTGATAGTCTTTTGAAATGTACAAAATGAAAGAATTGTAAATACAGAGTTGATCTTTGTTTCATTAATTACATACTCTATTCTATAATGACCTTAGAATCAGAGTCACAAAGTTCCAAGCCTCAAAATATATATATTGTCCTCCAAAAATATATAATCAGGTATGTGCAAGATCATGATGGGCCAAAAAGTGGCAATATGATGGGTATGTGTAGGGTATGTGGCTGACAACTTTTTTTTTACCAAAAATTGATGAAATGAAAAATATTTTTTAAGGAGATTCTAAGCTTACCACCAATATAAATTATGCTTTACTTTGAATTTAATAAATATTTATTATTTATTTTCTATTCAAATTATGACTAAATTCTTGATTGATAGGATAATTGAAAAACATCTATAGCTTTCAAAAGGTATCACATTTTTTGAATCTAAAACATGTGTCACATCTATGCTTCACATACTATAGGATTAAAAAAAGAAAAATTGAATTTCATGAAGTTTTGACCAAGTTAAGGTGGTCAGACATACAAGTTGTTATATTTTTGATGCAGGAGCATCTAGTGGTGTAAGGGCAATCTTGCATCACCCAAAAATAGTTAAATTTTAATTTTCTCAGTTTAGGAGCATCCAGTGGTGTAAGGGAAATCTTGCATCACTCAAAAATAGTTAAATTTCAAGTTTCTCATTTTTTAGATGTTTTTACATTTTTGGATACCTTTTTTGTCATAATGAAATTCTCAATTTATGGTTTTTATTTTCTATTCCTGGGTGGAAAGATATTGCAGTTTTAGTTTCCCAAATTTGTACCTAAAATTTTTTTTAGTTAGATTTGAGGCACTTAAAGTTCCTGGATCAGCCCTGAAACTTGCAAAAATTGGCATAGCCAATTTCAAGCATGTTGTTGACTTCGATACCTTTCCAATGGTTCAAACAGTTCACGAATCGGAGTCCCGAATCAAATGTCATGGCCCCAGGAAGTTGGTGTACTTTCTAGAAGATACAATTGCAAATGTTATTTTAAAATTTGAACTTCAAGTTGTAATTTTTCGGCGCCAAACCACCTAAACTCAAAATTTGAATGTTGTTTTGGCTCCAAACTAAAGAGGATCTCTATTTATGGGCATGTTTCTAATTTTTGGGTAACTTTTTGGGGGGACAAGCTCACATATTGCGAAAGGGTTATTCTTTAGCTTTCTGTAACTTGCATGTGTTGTAGAACTTGGGGATTCAGATCCTCTGCATGTAATAAGCTCTATTTTCTGAATAATAAAATTATTCTCTTGTTAACGGGTTATTTTCTGTGTCTCGGGATGTGCCCTCATCAAGTGGTATCAGAGAAGGTTTTTCTTGAGCATGTGGACAGATCGCCGATCGTGAGGCAGTTCACACCAGGACCGTGGTTGTGGGTCGAGATCAAGAAATATGCCTCCAAGAGTGATGCTTGGTAGGCGTGGTGGTGCCAGAGGTGGTCAAGGCAGCAGAAATGCTAGTGGAAGAGATGCACTGGCAGCCCTCCAAAGACAAATTGACGCGTTACAAGAGCAGTTGAGAAGAGGTTTAAACCCGAGGGAGGAAAGTGAGGATAAAGGAGAGGAAGAAGGTTCAAATGTAGAAGAGAAAAAAGAATCAATAGATCAAGACCAAGTGTGACTAATCAGGGCCATTTCAAAGATCGGGAAAAGACCCAGAGCAGAAGTCCCCAGTTATTTCAGAAGTCTGAACCCAAAAGAGTTGATCGACTGGATCAACGAGCTAGAAGAATATTTTGAGTATGAGGAAATAGAGGACCCAGATCGGGTTAAGTTTGCGAAAATGATGCTGAAGGGCCATGCATGTATTTGGTGGAAAGAGGTCCAGCTAGAAAAAAATCGAAGAGGAAAAGGAAATATCACCAAATGGGATCGCATGGTAGATAAACTGAAGAAGCAGTTCATACTAGTGGACTACGAGTTAGATCTATTGAAGAAATTGCAAGGGTTGAAGCAAGGAAGCAGATCTGTGAAAGAATATACTGAATATTTTCACAAGATAATCATCAAAACAGACCACATAGAGGCCAATAAGGAGAAGGTAGCCCGATATCTTAATGGGTTATGACCGAGCATTCATGAGGAGTTAAGCCTAGTCAGAATGACCACCATTGAGGATGTGTATCAGTTTTCTCTGAAGGCGGAAGAGAAGCTGAACAAAAGATTTGATAGCAAGCAAAAAGGATGAGGAGGTCAAAGTTGAAGGGGCAGTGGAATACCTTTAGGAAGCCAAAATGATGATGAAAAGAAAAGTGAAGATGTGGGTACCAGCCAAAGCCAAAGGAATGACAACTTCTACCGCCCTCGTGATCAAAATAGTAGTGATCAAAGAGGTAGAGGAAGAGGGAGATATGGACAAGGATCTGGAAGAGGTAGTTTCAAAGGAATGTGTTTCCAGTGTGGTGAAGAAGGGCATCGAGACTATGAATGTCCACAACACTAAGGAAGGGTAGAAAAAAGGCCAGAAGGTTGTGGAAGGGTTCTACATGCAGATGAGGAGGCCCAATCTGAACATTCAGATGATGCTAAAAGGGGAGAAGCCCTAGTGATTAGGAGAGCCCTGGTGACTGAGGAAAAGGAACCAGAACAGAGGAAGAATCTATTTTGCACAAGGTGCAAATGTGAAGGAAAATGTTGTGATGTCATTATTGATGGTGGGAGCACTGATAATCTAGTGTCAGAAGAGATGGTCACAAAGTTGAGGCTAAAGAGGGAAAGGCACCCGCATCCGTATAAGATTTCCTGGTTGCAAAAAGACCACAAAGTTTTGGTCAATGAGCAGTGCTTAGTAAAGTTCAAGATCAAGAACTACCATGATGAGGTACTCTGTGATATCATCCCCATGGATGCATGTCACATGTTGTTGGGGAGGCTGTGGAAATTTGATAGGCGAGCTATACATAATGGCCATGCAAACACTTATTCCTTGACAAAGGATGGGGTTCATCACAAATTGAAGCCCTTGAAGGAGACTAAAGAAAAGGTATGTAGTAGTGCTAGAATTTGTTATGTAGATGGAAGAAAATTTTTAGAAGGTATGAAGCATGAGCGTGTGTGTTATGCATTGATTCCTAGAGTGAGTAAGGAGGATAGTGAGAAGGTTCCAAAAGAAGTTTCTAGGATGTTGAATGAGTTTCAGGATATTGTTTATGATAATGTACCTGAGGGTTTACCACCAATAAGGAAGATCAGTCATCAGATTGACTTGATTATTGGAGCTAGTTTGAAAAATAAGGGAGCTCATAGAATGACTCCAGTAGAAAATGAGGAGTTGAAAAAACAAGTTCAAGAGTTGTTGAGAAAGGGTTTGATACGGGAGAGTTGAGTCCATGTGCAGTACCTGCAGTACTAGCACCAAAGAAGGATGGGGAGTGGAGGATGTGTATAGATTCCCGAGCCATAAACAAGATAACAATCAAGTATAGATTTCCCCTGCCAAGGATGGATGACCTGATGGACTGTTTGAGTGGAGCTCAATACTTCACAAAGATTGATCTAAAGAGTGGATATCACCAGATCTGGATTCGAGAGGGAGATGAATGGAAGACTGCCTTCAAGACCAAAGAGGGCTTGTACGAGTGGTTAGTCATGCCTTTTGGGCTAACCAATGCACCGAGCACATTCATGTGGCTCATGAATGAGGTACTAAAAGAATTTCTAGAAAGTTTTGTTATTGTGTATTTAGATGATATTTTAATTTTTAGTAAGACATTGGATGAGCATCTGATGCATATTCGAAGAGTCTTTGAGAAGTTAAGAGAAGAGAAACTTTTGATTAATCTGAAGAAGTGCAATTTTGTGAAGAGGGAGTTAGTGTACTTGGGGTTTGTTGTCTCAGCAGAAGGTCTCAAGATGGACCCAGAGAAGGTGAAGGCTATTCTGGAATGGCCTACCCCAAGAACTGCTACCGAGGTGAGATCTTTCCATGGTTTGGCTAGTTTTTATAGAAATTTCATTAGAAACTTTAGTAATATTTGTGGACCCCTGACTGAAACAATGAGAGGGGATAGAAAAGAATTCAAGTGGAGTAGTGGAGCGACAAAAAATTTTGAACTGTTGAAGCAGAAGGTGACAGAGTAACCTATTCTAGCCCTCCTAGATTTTAACAAGGTGTTTCAAGTGGATTGTGATGCCAGTGGTTGTGCCATTGGAGCAGTGTTGAGCCAAGAAGGTAAGCCCATTGCCTATTTTAGTGAAAAGTTAAATGATGCCAAGAGAAAGTATTATGCATATGATCATAAATTTTATGCAATAGTTCAAGCATTATTTGTTTCCAAAGGAATTTGTTCTATATATTGATCATCAAACCTTGTAGTACCTAAATAGTTAGAGAAAATTAAATCAGAGGCATATGAAATGGGTAGAGTTTTTGTAGAGTTATACCTTTGTTTTGAAACATAGGAGTGGAAAGTCAAATAGGGTTGCAGATGCCCTAAGTAGGAGGCATACATTGATGACAAAGATGTAGATTGAAGTGGTTGGGTTCAATGAACTTAACACTGTACACAGTAAGATCCTGATTTTACAGAGGCTTGGAAAGCTTGCAAGGAACCTGTATAGTTGACAAGACAAGGTGGCTGGATTTCATAATCCAGGATGGCATGTTATTTAAGGGAAGTCAATTGTGTATCCCGAGGAGTTCCGTGAGAAAGAACCTGATAAAGGAGAAGCATAGTGGAGGAATGGCAGGACATTTTGGTCAGGATAAGACCATTGCCATTATCGCTGAACATTATTATTGGCTTCAGTTGTCACAGGATGTGAAGAAGTTTGTACAAAGCTACAGGGTATGCTAGATGGCTTAAGGAGTGAGTCAGAATACAGGCTTATATCAGCCCTTACCTATACCAGAGAGGCCATGGGAGGATATAAGTATGGACTTTGTTCTTGGTTTTCCAAGGACACAAGGAGGGAATGATTCAGTCTTTGTGGTAGTTGATAGGTTTTCAAAGATGGCACATTTCATTCCATGTCGGAAGACCCATGATACAGTCCACATTGCTGACTTGTTCTTCAAAGAGGTGGTGAGTCTACATGGTCTACCAAAGAGTATTGTTTCAGATCGTGACACCAAATTTGTGGGGTACTTTTGGATGACCTTGTGGAAGAAGCTAAAGATAGAGTTGAAGTTCAGTTCTGCACACCATCCACAAATAGATGGGTAGACAGAGGTTGTTAATAGGAGTCTGGGTAACCTACTGAGATGTTTGGTAGGAGATAAACCCAAGGGATGGGACTTGATCTTACCCCAAGAAGAATTTTCTTACAACAATTCTGTCAACAGAAGCATTGGTAGATCACCATTTCAGATTGTGTATGGAGGTAGCCCCAGAACAAATCCAGAATTGAGGAAGATGGACCAAGAGAAGAAAATAAGTGTTGAAGCCAAAGATTTTGCAGAACACATCAAGGATATACATGAGAAGGTACGAGAACATATTAACAAGATGAATATGCAATATAAGGCTAAGGCAGATCAAAAGAGGATGTATAAGGAGTTTTAGATTGGTGATGAACTGATGGTCCGCTTGAGGAAAGAAAGGTTTCCAATGGGAACATATAACAAATTGAAGATGAAGTTCGGTCCGTGTAAATTTTTGAAGAGGCATGATTAAGAGAATGCATATGAGGTAGAGTTTCCAGATGGATTCAACATTTCCCCTATGTTCAACATTTAAGATTTGACAGAGTATCATGAAGGTGGCACAGAGGAAGTACCAATGATGGTACAGTGAGGGATTCTAGCACCTACTTCAGAAAAGGAGGAGATTGAAGAAATCCTGAATAGTCATGTGGGAAGGAGTACCAGAAACAGGTAGTATAAAGAATATTTGGTGAAATGGAAAGGAAGGCCTATTGAAGATTCATCTTGGTTGCCTAAGGCAGAGGTCGACCATTTGGGTTTTCCTCCACCATCTACGAAATGACGGGGTCACTTTTCAAATTACCTTGAGTGTCTAATGCAGGAGCATCTAGTGGTGCAAGGGCAATCTTGCATCACCCAAAAATAGTTAAATTTCAAGTTTCTCAGTTTAGGAGCATCTAGTGGTGTAAGGGCAATCTTGCATCATCCAAAAATAGTTAAATTTCAAGTCTCTCAATTTTTAGATGTTTTTACATTTTTGGATACCCTTTTTGTCATAATGAAATTCCCAATTTATGGTTTTTATTTTCTATTCTTGGGTGGAAATATATTGCAGTTTTAGTTTCCCAAATTTGCACCTAAAATTTTTTTGAGTTAGATTTGAGGCACTTAGAGTTTTTGAATCGGCCTCAAAACTTACTGAAATAGGCATAGCCAATTTCAAGCATGTTGTTGACTTTGAGACATTTCCAACGGTTCAAACAGTTCGTGAATCGGAGTCCCGGATCAAAAGTTATGGCCCCAGGAAGTTGGCGTACTTTTCTAGAAGATACAATTGGAAATGTTCTTTTGAAATTTGAACTTCAATTTATAATTTTTCGGTGCCAAACAGCCTAAACTCAAAATTTGAATGTTGTTTTGGCTCCAAACTAAAGAGGAGCTCTATTTATGGGCAGGTTTCTAATTTTTGGGTAACTTTTTGGTGGGGCAAGCTCACATATTGCGAAAGGGTTATTCTGTAGCTTTCTGTAACTTGCATGTGTTGTAGAACTTGGGGATTGAGATCCTCTGCATGTAATAAGCTTCATTTTCTGAATAATAAAATTATTCTCTTGTTTGTGGGTTATTTTCTGTGTCTCGGGTTGTGCCCTCATCAAGTGGTATCAGAGAAGGTTTTCTTAAGCGTGTGGATAGATCACCAATCGTGAGGCAGTTTGCACCAGGACCGTGGTTGTGGGTCGAGGTCAAGAAAGATGCCTCCAAGAGTGATGCCTAGTAGGCATGGTGGTGCTAGAGGTGGTTGAGGCAGCACAAATGCTGGTGGAAGAGATGCATTGACAGCCCTCCAAAGACATATTGACGTGTTACAAGAGCAGTTGACAAGAGGGTAAAACCTGAGGGAGGAAAGTGAGGATGAAGGAAAGGAAGAAGGTTCAAATGTAGAAGAGGAAGACGAAGCAATAGATCAAGACCAAATGTGGCTAATAAGGGCCATTTTGAAGATCGGGAAAAGACCCAGAGCATAAGTCCCCAGTTATTTTGGAAGTCTGAACCCGGAAGAGTTGATCAACTGGATCAACGAGCTAGAAGAATATTTTGAGTATGAGGAAATAGAGGAACCAGATCACGTTAAGCTTGTGAAAATGAAGCTAAAGGGCCATGCCTGTATTTGGTGGAAAGAGGTCCAGTTGGAAAAAAATCGAAGAGGAAAAGGAAATATCACCAAATGGGATCACATGAAGAAGTAGTCCATACCAGTGGACTACGAGTTAGATCTATTGAAGAAATTGCAAGGGTTGAAGCAAGGAAGCAGATCTGTGAAAGAATATACTAAATATTTTCACAAGATAATCATCAGAACTGGCCACACAGAGGCCAATAAGGAGAAGGTAGCCTGATATCTTAATGGGTTACGACTGAGCATTTAGGAGGAGTTAATTCTAGTCAGAATGACCACCATTGAGGATGTGTATCAGTTTGCTCTAAAGGTGGAAGAGAAGTTGAACAAAAGATTTGATGGCAAGCAAAAAGGACGAGGAGGTCAAAATGGAAGGGGTAGTGTAATACCTTCAGGAAGCCGAAATGATGGTGAAAATAAAAGTGAAGATGTGGGTACCCTCCGAAGCCAAAGGAATGACAACTTCTACCACCCTCGTGATCAAAACAGTGGTGATCAAAGAGGTAGAGGATGAGGGAGATATGGACAAGGATCTGGAAGAGGTGGTTTCAAAGGAATGTGTTTCCAGTGTGGTGAACAAGGGCATCAAGCCTATGAATGTCCACAACACCAAGGAACTGTAGACAAAAGGCCAGAAGGTCATGGAAGGGTTGCGCATACAGATGAGGAGGCCCAATCTGAACATTCAGATGATGCTAAAAAGGGAGAAGCCCTAGTGATTAGGAGAGCCCTGGTGACTGAGGAAAAGGAACCAAAACAGAGGAAGAATCTATTTTGCATAAGGTGCAAGTGTGAAGGAAAATGTTGTGATGTCATTATTGATGGTGGGAGCACCGATAATCTGGTGTCAGAAGAGATGGTCACAAAGTTGAGGCTGAAGAGGGAAAGGCACCTGCATGCGTATCAGATTGCCTGGTTGCAGAAAGACCACAAAGTTTTTTTCAATGAGCAGTGCCTAGTAAAGTTCAAGATCGGGAGCTACCATGATGAGGTACTCTATGATATCATCCCCATGGATGCATGTCACATATTGTTGGGGAGGCCATGGCAGTTCGATAGGTGAGCTATAAATGATGGCCATGCAAACACCTATTCCTTGACATAGTATGGGGTTCGTCACAAGTTGAATCCCCTAAAGGAGACCGAAGAAAACGTATGCAGTAGTGCTAGAATTTGTTATGTAGATGGAAGAAAAAATTTAGAAGGTATGAAGCATGAGCGTGTGTGTTATGCATTGATTCCTAGAGTGAGTAAGGAGGATATTGAGAAGGTTCCAGAAGAAGTTTCTAGGATGTTGGATGAGTTTCAAGATATTCTTTCTGATAATGTACTTGAGGGTTTACCACCAATAAGGAAGATCAGTCATCAGATTGACTTAATTCCTGGAGCCAATTTTCCAAATAAGGTAGCTCATAGAATGACTCCAGTAGAAAATGAGGAGTTGAACAAACAAGTTCAAAATTTGTTGAGAAAGGGTTTGATACAGGAGAGTTTGATTCCATGTGCAGTACCTCCAATACTAGCACCAAAGAAGGATGGGGAGTGGAGGATGTGTACAAATTCTCAAGCCATAAACAAAATAACAATCAAGTACAGATTTCCCCTGCCAAGGATGGATGACCTAATGGACTGTTTGAGTGGAGCTCAGTACTTCACAAAGATTGATCTAAAGAGTGGATATCACCAGATTTGGATTCAAGAGGGAGATGAATGGAAGACTACCTTCAAGACCAAAGAGGGCCTATACGAGTGGTTAGTCATGCCTTTTGGGCTAACCAATGCACTGAGCACATTCATGCGGCTCATGAATGAGGTACTAAAGGAATTTATGGGAATTTTTGTTATTGTGTCTTTAGATGATATTTTAATTTTCAGTAAGACATTGGATGACTATCTGATGCATATTCGGAGAGTCTTTGAGAAGTTAAGAGAAGAGAAACTTTTGATTAATCTGAAGAAGTGCAATTTTGTGAAGAGGGAGTTAGTGTACTTGGGGTTTGTTGTCTCAACAGAAGGTCTCAAGATGGACCTAGAGAAGGTGAAGGCTATTCTGGAATGGCCTACCCTAAGAACTGCTACCGAGGTGAGATCGTTCCATGGTTTGGCTAGGTTTTTATAGAAATTTCATTAGAAACTTTAGTAGTATTTGTGGACCCTTGACTGAAACAATGAGAGGGGATAGAAAAGAATTCAAGTGGAGTAGTGGAGTGGAAAAAAATTTTGAACTGTTGAAGTAGAAGGTGACAGAGCAACCTATTCTAGCCCTCCCAAATTTCAACAAGGTGTTTTAGGTGGATTGTGATGCCAGTGGTTGTGCCATTGGAGTAGTGTTGAGCCAAGAAGGTAAGCCCATTGCCTATTTCAGTGAAAAGTTAAATGATGCCAAGAGAAAGTATTATGTATATGATCGGAATTTTATGCAATAGTTCAAGCATTAAAGAAATGGAGACATTATTTGTTGCTAAAGGAATTTGTTCTATATATTGATCATTAGGCTTTGCAGTACCTAAATAGTCAGGGAAAATTAAATCAGAGGCATATGAAATGGTTAGAGTTTTTGCAGAGTTATACCTTTGTTTTGAAACATAGGAGTGGGAAGTCAAATAAGGTTGCAGATGCCTTAAGTAGGAGGCATACATTGATGACAAAGATGCAGATTGAAGTGGTTGGGATCAATGAACTTAAGACACTGTACGTAGAAGATCCTGATTTTGCAGAGGCTTGGAAAGCTTGCAAGGAACCTATTATAGTGGACAAGACAAGGTGGCTGGATTTCATAATCCAAGATGGCATGTTATTTAAGGGAAGTCAATTGTGTATCCTAAGGAGTTCCATGCGAGAGAACCTGATAAAGGAGAAGCATAGTGGAGGAATGGTAGGACATTTTGGTCAGGATAAGACCATTGCTATTATCAGTGAACATTATTATTGGCCTCAGTTGTCATAGGATGTGAAGAAGTTTGTACAAAAATGCAGGGTATGCTAGATGGCTTAAGGAGTGAGTCAGATGGCTAAAGGAGTGAGTCAGAATATAGGCTTATATCAGCCCTTACCTATACCAAAGAGGCCGTGGGAGGATATAAGTATGAACTTTGTTCTTGGTTTGCCAATAACACAATAAAGGAATGATTCAGTATTTGTGGTAGTTGATAGGTTTTCGAAGATGGCACATTTCATTCCATGTCAGAAGACCCATGATGCAGTCTGCATTGTTGACTTGTTCTTCAAAGAGGTGGTGAGGCTACATGGTCTACCAAAGAGTATTGTTTCAGATCATGACACCAAATTTGTGGGGTACTTTTGGAGGACCTTGTGGAAGAAGCTGAAGACAGAGTTGAAGTTCAGCTTCTGCACACCATCCACAAACGATGGGAAGACAAAGGTTGTTAATAGGAGTCTAGGTAACCTACTGAGATGTTTGGTAGGAGATAAACCCAAGGGATGGGACTTGATCTTACCCGAGACAGAATTTTCTTACAACAATTTTGTCAACAGAAGCATTGGTAGATCACCATTCAAGATTGTGTATGGAGGTAGCCCCAAAACAGCTCCAGAATTGAGGAAGATGGACCAAGAGAAAAAAATAAGTACTGAAGCCGAATATTTTGCAGAACACATCAAGGATATACATGAGAAGGTATGAGAACATATTAACAAGATGAATATGCAGTATAAGGCTAAGGCAGATCAGAAGAGGAAGTATAAGGAGTTTCAGATTGGTGATGAACTGATGGTCCACTTGAGGAAAGAAAGGTTTCCAGTGGGAACATATAACAAATTGAAGATGAAGAAGTTCGGTCCGTGTAAATTTTTGAAGAGGCATGATTCAGGGAATGCATATGAGGTAGAGTTGCCAGATGGATTCAACATTTCCCCTGTGTTCAACATTTCAGATTTGATAGAGTATCATG
The DNA here is from genome assembly GCA_007258455.2 of Sequoia sempervirens. Classification (NCBI taxonomy): domain Eukaryota; kingdom Viridiplantae; phylum Streptophyta; class Pinopsida; order Cupressales; family Cupressaceae; genus Sequoia; species Sequoia sempervirens. The sequence continues at coordinate 390,461,815 of VDFB02193867.1, forward strand.
AAGGTGGCACAGAGGAAGTACCAATGATGGAACAGTGTGGGGTTCTAGCACCTACTTCAGAAAAGGAGGAGATTGAAGAAATCCTAGATAGTCATGTGGGAAGGAGTACCAGGAACAGACAATATGAAGAATATCTGGTGAAATGGAAAGGAAGGCCTGTTGAAGATTCATCCTAGTTGCCTAAGGCAGAGGTCGACCGTTTGGGTTTTCCTCCACCATCTGCGATGTGATGGGGTCACTTCTGAAATTACCCTGGGTGGCTGATGCAAGAGCATCCAGTGGTGCAAGGGAAATCTTGCATCACCCAAAAATAGTTAAATTTCAAGTTTCTTGGTTTAGGAGCATCCAGTGGTGTAAGGGAAATCTTGCATCACCCAAAAATAGTTAAATTTCAAGTTTCTCAGTTTTTAGATGTTTTTACTTTTTTGGATACCTTTTTTGTCATAATGAAATTCCCAATTTACGGTTTTTATTTTCTATTCTTGAGTGGAAAGATATTGCAGTTTTAGTTTCCCAAATTTGCACCTAAAAATTTTTTAAGTTAGATTTGAGGCACTTAGATTTCCCAGATCAGCCTCGAAAGATGCCAAAATTGGCATAGCCAATTTTGAGCGCATTGTTGACTTCAAGACCTTTCCAATGGGTCAAACGGTTCACAAATCAGAGTCCCGAATCAAAATTTATGGCCCAGGGAAGTTGGCGTACTTTCTAAAAGATACAATTGCAAATATTCTTTTAAAATTTGAACTTCAAGTTGTAATTTTTTGGCGCCAAACCGCCTAAACTCAAAATTTAAATGTTTTTTTGGCTCCAAACTAAAGAGGAGCTTTATTTATGGGTAGGTTTCTAATTTTTGGGGAACTTTTTGGGGGGACAAGCTCACATATTATGAAAGGGTTATTTTGTAGCTTTCTATAACTTGCATGTGTTGTAGAACTTGGGGATTGAGATCATCTGCATGTAATAAGCTCCATTTTCTGAATAATAAAATTATTCTCTTATTTTTGGGTTATTTTTTGTGTCTTAGGTTGTGCCCTCATCAATTTTTTAAAGTTGCAATAAAAAAATCATAATTAATTATTTACCTAGAAAAAAATTACAAAAAATATGCATCACATCCAAACATGAGTCCTCTACTTATATCTAAAATCTTATAAAAAAGTATTATAAGAACCGTTGTTATGAAAGATGGTATATGGTCTTTGATTACCCACCATGCAATAATTGTGAAGTCGCCCAATATTTTCTTAGGAAACTATATAGTGAGTTTGTATTGAACCAAATCCCAACTTGTTTTGATATAAGGGAGTTTTAAAGAAGAGGTGGTGGGTCAGCTCAGGATAGGCCTGGTACACAGCCAGATCCTACATAGAAAGGGAGATGACCTCTCGCTAGGCCACCTCGTGAGCATATTGTGATGCCTATCATTGTGAAGGAGAGTGCTGACATAGAGACATTGCAGGCAATCACAACTTTGACCCAGAGTGTCATCCATCACACTAGCCCTATTGTACAGCGCCATCCAAGGGAGTCTTCAGGTGGTGGCCTTCGAACCCATGTGTGTCAATCTTGCAGGGTGACTTTTTTGTATGACCCTACCGACACTTAGGAGGGTGCTACATAGGATCCATATGCTACTACGCAGCCTGATCCATATGCATCTACGGGGATGGAGAGGATGGGTGACCTTTTACATGATGCATATGGCATTGACACTCAGGTAAAATTCAACATGTTTATTGAATTTAATTTATTAAATTTTGATTGTGAAATGCGAGATTAACTAATTTAGTTTTATTATTTTAATAAAATTGCAGGGTCACAGTGTAGAGACTGGATACACCAGTCATCCACCTACTTATTTTTGCAGTACACCTATTGGTGGGGTATGTAAAGTTAGTAAAAAATTATAAGTTTATTACATGTGTTAATAGCATTGTTTTACAAATGGTATTTTAATATGTGATTTTGGATGTTGAATATGGTACTGTTGGAGGTTTCAAGGAAACACCTCCAAGTGCTAGTAGATTAGCTCAAAAATTCACAGAGGTAATATAGAATAAAGAGAACTTAAGTAATGAATTCTAAGTTTAATAGATTTGTGTAGTTTATATTCATATTGTTGGTTACGTTGAATTACACATCATTCAAACTCAAAGCATTACTTCAAATTCGATAACTAATAATTAGAAATATATCTATTTAATACTTGTACTCAAAATTTTGTTCATTAAATCTCATACATTATAAGTCATCACATGGATCGCTATTGTAACTTTTTTGTGATTGAATAATTTGTTGTTTTATTTTCAGATGTTGGTGAGAGAAACACCACCAAACATTATGAGGGAAATGGATATTGGTGTTTCCTCTACTATACAATCCTTGATGGCTCTGATAGGGGAGGTATGAGGCAAATTACTAAATTTCAATTTACATTCATTGTTATAGATGAACTAGTTCTAGTGAAAAATCAAACCATTATTGATTCGTAGTTTAATTCCTATTTCGATGGTTTATACAGGGCTTGAGCACACCTAAGCATCAGCGTGCAAATATTTCCATTGAGGACAGTGATTGTGAGATGGTCGTAAGTGATTATTTTGTTAAATATATTAATTTTTATAATGTAATTTCTATATATTAATGTATTTACTTCTTATTGTAACAGTTGAAACTTCACCATGAGCTAAACACTAGGAGGAGGAGCAGGAGCACTCCTCGAGCACAATAGAAATGGGTGACAGACTTATCACCATCGGATCACCCAAAAAAGGGAAAGAAAATTGTATTTGAACCAGAGCATGGAGAGAAATAAATTTTGAATGTAGAGTCATTTGTTGTATGCCTACATGGAAATTTTGTACATATTTTGTATTGGATATATTTGACATTGTATGCCTATATGGCATTCTCGTAAGCCTATATGGCTATTTTGTAACTATATTTTATACTTATATCAACATATATTGATGTATGCGTACATGGCTATTTGCTTAATACAATTTTTTTTTATCGATGGTGTCCATATTTGCATTATAAATTCATGGTTCAGTAGATATGAGTTACGTGTCTTCAAGTGTATACTTTACAACTTATGCACATATACTTTTTAACTTACGTGTGAACATCGAAAAGTGTGAATTTTTTTGTGTTTGGAAGTAAAATGTAAGCCAATTTTGCAATTCTGATTTCTTGCATACTCGATCTTATGGACTTATTCCTTCCTAGCACATATTGTGAATATTTCTCATTTGATGCAAAAGATAGATTCCTCATTTTTGAACCACTCATAGCAAAGAGATTCACAATAAGACTTTAGCATTGGAACACTACTTCATACTTCTCTTATCTAGACCATAAAATATTGAAAATTCTTAATTTGATGCAATGATAGTCCTGAGATGAGAATTTATATAACCATGCCTATTTTGAAGCTTCACATCTAATACTGAATCAACAAGAACTTAAGAAGTGTTGCATAAGAGTGTTAGGTTTGATAGGCCTTCTCTTCCCTAAGGGAAGAGAGCCTGCATCTTGAATTTTGAACAAAATTTTTAGAAGCAAACATTTTACCTAAAATTTTCAAACTTAGATGACATATTTGGCTAAGTCTATCTTGGAAATTATCAATGCATTCAAACTCTAAAGGAGATTCTCCCTTAAAAGAAAACTTTACCCTTTTTCCTAAGGAAAGAAATTGCAACAAGTTGCATGTGATTTATCTTATTTCTTTCTCACAAATCCTGGTCAATCATTCATGGCTTAGGATAGTTTCGTTCCAAGGAAAGGACACCCAAAAAATCACTGAGATTCTTCTACAATCTACAAGAAAAAGGTTTTGGCTCTTTCACAATGTAAATAATTATGTAACACTATTTTCTTGTTTTCCTTCCACACAGAAAAATGTTCACACTTTTCAGATTGATCAATGATCAATAATGGTTGATTGTAAACACTTGACATTTTTGTGTTTGAACTTTAATTTATAATTTTGTATCATGACATTCGAGTAGATCACTAATATTTTGATATTTCACTATGAAAGTGGTGGTGTATTTTTGCTATGTTATTTGACTATTAATATGGTGGTGTATTTTGAACTTGATTACTACTACAAATATGTATATATTTCTGATTTTTATATGTTTTTGTATTACTGAACCCAAAACAAACCCAACCCCCCAAAAAAAAAATTCTCGAACTAGCAAATTGGGTTCTCGAACCGGATCCTGAACCCAAAACCAAACCGATAACTTAGTAAAAAATAGATTTTTGTAGTTTATATTCATAACATTGATTACATTGCATTGCACATATTTCAAACTCAAAGCATTGCTTCACATTTCATAACTAATAACTAGATGCTGATAGATGACAAAATTTCAATTATAATATAGTTTTTACAAAGTCCACCTAAGCAGTTATGCAATTACTTCACATTGCATAACTAATAACTAGGAGCAATTGCCAATTGCATTTGGTTGTCATAGAATTCTATGAGACCACATTTCTTTGAGGCATTTTTTCAAACAGTTCACTACCTTGTCTATACTACCACATTTTTCATACATGTCTACCAATGCATTTTGTCAAATAGTTCAAGTGTTGCCTTGTTGCTATGGCTAGAAGCCTAAAACAAGTGCTTCCGAACAAGCTATGGATGCTTGGAAAAAATCTATCAAAAGCATAATAGTAAGCAATATCATAGACAAGGTAGTGAACTCTTTGAAAAAATGACTCAAAGAAATGAGGTCTCATAACCTGATGGAATGCCATGACAATCAAATGCTTTTGATTATCATGGCATTCCATCACCATGAGACCTCATTTCTTTGAGGCATTATTTCAAAGAGTTCACTACCTTGTCTATGCTAACACATTTTTCATACATTTCTATCAAAGAATTTTATCAAACAGTTCATTTCCTTGCTGCTATGGCTAAAATCCTAAAACAGGTGCTTTCAAACAAGCTATGGATGCTTAGAAAACATCTATCATAGCATAATAGTAAGCAATAGCATCGACAAGGGAATGAACTATTTGAAAAAAATGCCTCAAACAAATGTGGTCTGGTGGTCGAATTCCATGACAAGAAAATTGTTGTGGATTGTCATGGTATTCCATTAGGTCATGAGACCACATTTCTTTGATGCATTTTTTCAAACAATCCACTGCCTTGTCTATGCTACTACATTTATCATACATGTTTACCAAAGCATTTTATCAAACAATTCGCTTCCTTGTTGCTATGGCTAGAAGCCTAAAATAGGTGCTTCCAAAAAAGCTATGGATGCTTGGAAAAAATATATGAAAGCATAGTAATAAACAATAGCATAGAAAAGGCAGCAAAATATTTGAAAAAAAGCCTCAAAGAAATGTGGTCTCAATGGTTATGGAATTCCATGACAATCCATAGCAATTTTCTTGTCATGGAATTTGTCATGCCATTCCATCACCATGAAACCACATTTCTTTGAGGAATTTTTTCAAAGAGTTCACTTCCTTGTCTATGCTAACACAATTTTCATACATTTCTATTAAAGAATTTTATCAAACAGTTCATTTCCTTACTGCTATGGCTAAAAGCCTAAAATAGGTGCTTTCAAACAAGCTATGGATGCTTAGAAAAATCTATCATAGCATAATAGTAAGCACTAGCAAAGACAAGGGAATGAACTGTTTGAAAAAATGCCTCAAACAAATGTGGTCTCATGGTGGTGGAATTCCATGACAAGAAAATTCTTGTGGATTGTCATGGCATTCCATCACCATGAGACCACATTTCTTTGAGGAAATTTTTCAAACAGTTCGCTACCTTTTCTATGCTGCTACATTTATCATACATGTTTACCAAAGAATTTTATCAAATAGTTCACTTCCTTGTTGCTATGGCTAAAATCCTAAAACAAATGCTTCCAAAAAAGCTATGGATGCTTGGAAAAAATCTATCAAAGCATACTAATAAGAAATAGCATACAAAAGGCAGCAAATTGTTTGAAAAAAATCCTCAAAGAAATGTGGTCTCAATGGTGATGGAATGCCATGACAATCCATAGCAATTTGCTTGTCATGGCATTCATCATGTCATTCCATCACCATGAAACCACATTTCTTTGAGGCATTTTTTCAAAGAGTTCACTACCTTGTCTATGCTAACACATTTTTCATACAAGTGCTTTCGAACAAACTATGGATGCTTGGAAAAAATCTATCAAATCATAATAGTAAGCAACAAGTTGATGCAATACAAAGATTTCCAAACCAATCAACAACTCAGGGGACTCTTGTCCCAAACTCATCTTGGAGAAGATCAAACAAAATTTCAACATTTCATCAGAAATCTACTTTTCATCCACTCAAATTATCTTATCATTCATCATTCATCCTTCCACAAATTTTTATTCCAATTGACTCATTCAAAGTAAAAAACTATTTTAGAAAACTTTGATTCAATCAATTAGATCAACATGCATTTCAAAAACACCATTTTCAACAAGGCACTCTTCCATTCAATCAATTCATTGAACTTGTCCCAAATAGTCAATCCATCATTACAATTAGCTTTCAGACTTTTACCAAACCATCAAGCACTGTAAACATCATTATTATAACTGATACAAATCAGGAACTTGCTCTCTTAACTTTTTTTTTACTGAACTTACAATTTCATGTATTATTTTACACCAAGTCTCCTCACTATCCAACTATCAAAACAACATATCTCACTTCTAAACCCTATCCAAGACTCCATACATCCCTGACACCATCACTTAGACAACATTATCCCAAAATCAACTCATTGATCACTGTTAGGTCAAACTTCTATTCTCTAAGTAGTCAAGGCACTACTTCTCAATGAGACATTCATGCCCTAAATCGAGTAAACCAAACACAGTAGTTTAAAACCCAAGATCCAAAACACTTTTAGAGACCTCTTAATGCCCATGTTCTCATATCAAAAACTTAGAATTTAACTTATATTGAAGAAATAAGTAGTTTTTAGTCTAAACGCTGTGAAAAAGGCTATTAAAATAGGCCTAATTTTCAAAGAAGACCCCCTTCAAACATTCTCAAAACACTTAAAACCTTAAAATATTCATTAGACATAACACAAAACTCCCAATTTATCCATTTTCATGGATTAAAAGACTCCTTTTGATAGTATATTGACAAACCCTTGTTTATAGGGTGAAGAACTCAAAAATCAATGAGGGTTTCTTGTATAGGCTACATGCAAACCTCAAAACCTCCAGCCAACCATTGGAACATGTCAAAATACATCTTAAAAGGAATTTGAAAACATCTTCTAACCCATGAACTTGTTCTTTCTCCACTATCATGCTAGAAATTGTTTATTTTGACTGGAAAACTCAGAATCTCCTGTGTAGCAACAACTCCTTCAAGGTATTCTTTCTTTTTCCTCCACTCACAAACATCAAAACATAACAAATGACCTATCCCTAACCTACTCCACCAATATACCTGACCTACATTGGTGGAGCAGTGTGGAAATGCCATATAAGACTCTCAAAACTCAATGCACATGATTTCAGACAGAGCCAGAAGAAGAATGCTCAAACAAACATTAAATTTAATGGATTCCTTCCCAAATGGATGAAAACAAATGGTGATTCCCCAGCCTACTAGAAACAATCTAAATTTGAACCCTAAACTCTTGCACAGTCCGTACAAGTTAAGAAAAAACTAAAAAACATAGAAAATAAGGTAAAATAGGGAACTCTTTGTTAATTTAATTCTTCCATAATACAATGATCTCTTTGCTCAACCTTTACAATGCTTTTAAAGAAGTTTCCAACCATCAACTACCTCTTCATCTTCCTTTATTTTCTTGATTTTCTTGTTTTGTCTCTTCACATTCTTTCTTTTTCTCTCTTTTACATATTTAGCATTTTGACAATATTACACTTTGTGCTTTTTCATGCCTTGATTACATTTAATTTTGGCATTACATGGACTTAAATACATTTTTCACAACTTATTCTTTTGAAGGCATTACATGACCTAAGTGTTCCTTCATGACAAGCTATGGTCTCATGGTTTTTTTTCACATCAATGTGATTTGATTCACATTTTTTTCACATGAAAATCAGCTTGAACCAAATTTTCTATTATGGAGCTATATTAAGTCACCACTTCAAAAAACAATGTAACAATGGTACAAAATAATGTTTAAGACTACAAGAAGGCATCCAAATGGCTAGTGTACTAAACAAATTCTTATGATTTACGAATAATGTTGATAACTATACTCAGTTGGCTTCTTTTTTCAAAATCATACAAATTGAACCCTAGCATCAATAGACTCTATATATCAAGCTACCATAATTCAAGTTACATCAGGTCCATATCACCAAGACACAACTTGAACAATAGGAGGAATGGCCTATTTCAACATACTACACTTAAACCCTTAAGGGATCGATCCGGTTGAACGTAGCTCAAAGTGATTCCATGTGTTTGGATTTGAAAGAGGACCATGCCTAGCAAAAACATGCCTGCTCGGATCCGTTGGAATAGTCTGTTTGGTCACACGAGTTGCAGAACGAAAATTGCACCACTTTGCAACTTTCCATTGCTTCCATTTGACACTTTTTCCATCAACTGGACCCTACGAGAAAATGACTCAGAGATAACAAAAACTGAGAGATTTTATAGTAGAAGGGCCCAACATGATCCCATAGGATCAAATGAGAACTTTCTAAGTGTCACGGTGTCTGAGTAACCTCATGCTGAAGTTTGCAACCATTTTTCCCTTTGGACCCTGGTTAAACGTAGCTTAGAGTGATTCTGTGTGTTTGGGTGTGAAAGAGGACCATGCCTAGAGTAAAAATTCCTATTCAGACACGTTGGAATAGTCTGTTTGGTCACATGAGTTGCAGAACAAAAATTACACCACTTTGCAACTTTCCACTACTTCCATTTGACACTTTTTCCATCAACTAAAAAATGGACACTACGGGAAAACCACTCTAAGATAACAAAAACTAAGAGAGGTTATTGTAGAGGGGCCCAATGCAATCCCATAGGACCAGACGATAAGTTTCTAAGAATCATGGTGTCTGATTAACCTCATGATAAAGTTTGCAGTCATTTTGCCCTTTGGACTCTTAAGGGATCGATCTAGTTGAACATAGCTCGGGGTGATTCCGCATGTTTGGGTGTGAAAGAGGACCATTCCTAGAATAAAAATTTCTATTTAGATGCATTGGAACAATCTGATTGGTCACACGAGTTGCAGAACAAAAATTGCACCACTTTGCAACTTTCCACTGCTTCCATTTGACACTTTTTCTATCAACTGAAAACTAGACACTATGGGAAAACCACTTTGAGATAATGAAAACCAAGAGAGGTTATTATAGAGGGTCCCAACACAATCCCATAGGATTATATGAGAAGTTTTTAAGTGTCACAGTGTCTGAGTAACCTCATGCTGAAGTTTGTAGCCATTTTTCCCTTTGGACCCTTAAGGGATCAATCTGGTTGAACGTAGCTCGGAGCAATTCCACATGTTTGGCTGTAAAAGATGACCATTACTAGCTTAAACATGACTATTTAGACATGTTGGAACAGTCTGTTTGGTCACACGAGTTGTAGAACAAAAATTGCACCACTTTACAACTTTCCACTGCTTCCATTTGACACTTTTTTCATCAACTAAAAACTAGACACTATGGGAAAACCACTCTGAGATAATGAAAACTAAGAGAGGTTATTGTAGAGGGACCCAAGGTGATCCCATAGGATTAGTCGAGAAGTTTCTAAGTGTCATGGTGTCTGAGTAACCTTATGGTGAAGTTTGCATCCATTTTGCCCTTTGGACCCTTAAGGGATCAATCTGGTTGAACGTAGCTCAGAGCTATTCCACATGTTTGGGTGTGAAAGAGGACCATTATTAGCTTAAAAATTCCTATTTAGATGCATTGGAACAGTCCGTTTGGTCACACGAGTTGCAAAATGAAAAGTGCACCACTTTACAACTTTTCACTCCATTTTGACACTTTTTCCATCAACTGAAAATTGGACACTACGGGAAAACCACTCCGAGATAACAAAAACTGAAAATTTTTATTGTAGAGGGGCCCAACATAATCTCATAGGATTAGACGATAAATTTATAAGCATCACGCTGTCCGAGTAACCTCATGCTAAAGTTTGCATCCATTTTGCCCTTTGGACCCTTAAGGGATCGATCTGGTTGAACGTAGCTCGGAGTGATTCCGCGTGTTTGGTTGTGAAAGAGGACCATGCCTAGCGTAAAAATTTCTATTCAAACGCATTGGAATAGTCTATTTTTTCATACAAGTTGCAGAACAAAAATTGCACCACTTTGCAACTTTTCGCTGCTTCCATTTGACAGTTTTTCCATCAACTAAAAATTGGACACTACGGGAAAACCACTTCGAGATAACAAAAACTGAGAGAGGTTATTGTAGAGGGGCCCAACATGATCTCACAGGATTAGACGATAATTTTATAAGCATCACGATATTCGAGTAACCTCATGTTGAAGTTTGCAGCCATTTTTCCCTTTGGACCCTTAAGGGATCAACCTGGTTGAATGTAGCTCGGAGTGATTCTGCATTTTTAGGTGTGAAAGAAGACCATTCCTAGTGTAAACATGACTATTTAGATGCATTGGAACAATCTATTTTATCACATGAGTTGCAGAATAAAAATTGCACCACTTTGCAACTTTCCACTGCTTCCATTTGACACTTTTTCCATCAACTGAAAACTAGACACTACGGAAAAACCACTCTGAGATAACAAAAATTGAGAGAGGTTATTATAGAGGGGGCCAACATGATTCCATAGGATTAGACAAGAAGTTTCTAAGTGTCATGGTGTTCGAGTAACCTCATGCTAAAGTTTGTAGCCATTTTGCCCTTTGGACCCTTAAGGGATCGATTTGGTTGAACATACCTCAAAGTGATTCCGCATGTTTGGGTGTGAAAGAGGACCATTCCTAGTGTAAAAATTCCTATTTAGATGTAATGGAACAGTCCATTTGGTCAGACGAGTTAGAGAACGAAAGTTGCACAACTTTGCAACTTTTCACAAGGCAAAAAGACACCTAACCTTCAAATCTTGCTTCCAAACTTTTACCAATCCTTGGTACACTTTTTTCATCTTTATTTTGAAATCAACAAAGCTAAAACACCTTCTTACAACACTTTTTAATCAGATTTCACAATTATTTTGACAATGTCTCTTGATCTTCCCCAACGCATATGCTTGCCTTTTGAACTTTTGTCCTTTTGTCTTCCACTAAAATTGCTAATTTTGGCTTTTGGCAGTTTTTACAACTTTTGTATTTTGCAATTTTTTAATATTTCTTATGAAACTCTTTAAAGAATCCTTCCTAAGACTCATATTACATGATAAATGGTCTGTAAAGCCCTTATTTAACACAAATAACCCTAAAACACTTAAATTACAAGGTTCACCACATGAATCCCCTTATTGATCAACTTTTTTACATCATGACTCAATTGACCTAATACATACAAAAATGGTATTGAATCCTTATTAAATGAAATATAATGACCTCAAACCATCTAAGAACACCTTAAATGATCAAATGACCAAATAATAGAAACCACAAGCGTTCAAGTGTTGAAAAGATGGAGTTGGTGCTCCTGCTTTCAAAAGTATGACTGCCAACAACATACAATGTTCACAAGACCTTTTTGAAGGCACATCAACCTCCTCAACTAACTACAACCAATTTTCAACTTTTTTTACAAGTGTGACCCTTCAACTTCTAAGTATTTGCAAAATGACAACTTTTGGTTTGACAACATTACATTGTTATGTGCAACTTTTGACATATTGATGTAAATGACTCATACCTAAACTAGTGACCTTATGATGGCCTCATTACATCATCTTGACCCTTACATTATGAATTCGCATAAATTTTCACATTTAGGCCATTCAAGGCTTAATTAAACCAAATTGATAACATGCTAACATGACATTGCAACCTCATATCCTACCAACCTAGATTGACTTAAAACACTTCCTAATGGTCCTTGTGACCTTATTACAACATTCTTCATGGACTACAAATCAAAATTAACCACTTGACCACCTTGTGGTCCTGATTGTCCTTGGTGCTCCTGCACCATAAAAACCCTACTATAGCCCTACTCCATTGATCTAAAAGCCTAATTCAGTGGAGTATGCTTTATTTCTTTACTTGACTCTCAAAACCTCAAATTGAAGGTTCCAAACTGAATTTCAGAAAATGTGCTCTAAAGTGGAAAAAATAAATGAATTTTCTTCTAGATGGACTCAAAAGAAACCTAATTCTCTATATTATCTTAATCTACAAAGGACAAGGCCTAAATCTATTGTACAGGTAGTACAAAGCTAACAAAATTGAAAGAAAACATAGAAATTTATGAATAGGGAACTTTTATTGCAAGATTTCATTCAAATCAGAATTGAGATTTGTCAAGATCATCAAAATAAGGTTGTTGCATTGATTTTTTGGCTGAGATTCTCTTTGATCGCTCAAAATCAACATTTTCTGCAAAGAGGGACCAATCAATTTTTACTAGTTTACTTATAGATACACAAAGGAAAAGAATAAAAAGAAATAACTCATCCAAAATAGATGGAAGGCACTTACAGATAGGCATGGAAGTCTCTCAACTTAGTCAATCTTGGTCATACATCTTCACTGGGAGTTCCAAGATACCTATTGCACACAACACCTCTCATGAATAGAATTTCTTGAAATTTGAGATGCTCTTATAATTTCTATGTCATAGGTGGTCATGATAAGGTTAAACTCAAATGAATAACTTGAAATTTCCTCATCAATCTTTGCACACACTTTTGTAATGGCTTAAAATCATAATTGAGATTTGTCAAGATAATAAAAAAAAGGATGTTACATTACTTTTCTACTTGAGATTCTCTTGGATGGCTCATAAATCTGCATTTTATGCAAGGGGACACCAATCAATGTTTGTCTGGTTACATACAGATACACAAAGTAAAAAAAGATGATAGCATTGGCATCAACCAAGTTGATGTGGATACAAGTATAAATTAATAAGAATCATCGTGCATATACTTACAAATTAATCCAATGAACCATCTGGGTCTGCTCTACTCTTTATTGTGTCAAGTATTGCCTCATGATCAAACTCACAGACCTTCCACAAGGTCTTGTTCAAAGGTATACCCCCATATTTTCTCAAACAAACATTGGATGCCATGACAAGGTTTGAGTTATGAAGAATCTTACGATGCGTGTCAAATTCCTCAAACAACCAATGTTTAACACTCTTATGTGGGTACCTTCTCAGCCACGTTCTAGTAACAACAATTGAGCCTGTAGGGTATTCAATGTTTTCTCCATCTATAATTGGGGCTTCCAATTTCTTTTTTGCCTCAACACAATGACACAAGTAATAGTCTGTACCCTCTTTGTTGTATTCATCTGCAATAATTGTATAAACATGCCCTGCATTTATATGTGTGGCATATCTCTTGAAATTAGTCAACATTATGAATACAGTACAAAGTAAGATAACAATATGGAATTTCAAATACTAAGCAAGTAGATATATTACCTGGCTGAACTAGATTTGATACATGGTCAAAGTCGAATGATGATTCCATCTATGTTAGTTCCAATGCCATCGAAGGGCGATATGTGTGAAGTGGGCTAAGATAACTTGTCAACCATTTGTCAACCCACTCCCTTGACTCACAATAATTCTAGGATTCCATTGTACATGAAGAACAAAAGCATGCCATCTTACGTGTATCGATACTTGTTGAACCTACATTTGAGCTAAGGAAAGAGTGCAACTCACTTGATCCTGTTAGTGTACAACAGTCCTCATATGGTGCAATGTTAGTATCATCCATCAACGAAAAAAATATACGAACTGAAGATGTACATTCATTAGCTAGACCCATCGAAGCAGAGCACCACTTGATGATTGATCTTGCATCTTTCAATTATGCACTATCTTTATAATTTAACTCTTCTCGTGCTAATGCTCTTTTCACGCATGCTCCTACACTGTCATGCTCCCCCTTTCCATGTCCGACCTCACAAAAGTTCCACATATGTTGAACACATGTAGTGACATGCATCCTGCACATCCAGTAGAACATGCGCATGTTCTTGAACTATGTTGCATAGTTATTTGACCATATTATATGCCGACCGTATGATATGCCCCTCTGATCCAAATGATTGTAAAACATCTGGACGTAACCTTGCATGAACTCTGGAGAATGTGTGCGATCATCACTAATATAAAATTGATACTCCATCAATACCTTCCTTTGGTCCTCTGTACTATCAGCTACATGAATGAATGCTATGCGCACAAATATCGAAACCTATGTGGAGTTATAATACTGTGACTGCACCTCACATTGTGGCTGTAGAGTGTATTTCTTTGCAAATTCAACCACTGATACTATGCTTCCAAGTGGAAAGGTGTCCTTGCATAGCTTGAATTGTGTGTCCAGCCATCGAGCTTTATGGGTATGCCTTGCATACTCATACACTAGATTCTCAAGAAACATGGACATAAAATGATACACTGGAATCTTCTCAACAACAAAATCACACCCTTTTGCTTGAGACCCATATTTTGTAGCATATGCCACTATTTTATACTTCCCAAAATCTACTAGTTTATGCCCCACCTCATCTGTTCTTTCCATATGTTGACATACTTGCATGAACCATCCAAGCATGTTCTCCTATAGAATATTTGGCCATCCTCTATTTGACATAAAAAATTTGATAAGAACTCTCTTGAAGATTTTGGTGGGGCTTCTATTCCACAATCCTACAAAACATCATTAGTATGCAAATCTAAATATATAGAATGATAAACATCATAATGGTTAGCGAATTCAATATGTAGTCTACAACAACAAGTAGTGCATTTGTGATTTATCTTGACATAAAAAGGTTTAATAATTTCAAAGAATCTTTGAGAAATACTAATTTGAGGATAAGCATTTTGAAATTTATGAAAAAATTGGGTTTGAGTCGTATCCAAAAAATGCTTTGGATGTGGCTCACAGTTTTGACTATTGATTCTGCTTCTTATGAAATCCCTTTGATTCAGAGATGGCCTTGTATTATTCTTCCAATAATCTTCAATTAGTGTTCTCAATGCTTCAACAACTTTTTTATCTTTGTGTGGCAGTCTCCCCAAGAATGCCCATAATTCATTTGCATTGGTGCCCTCAATTCTTTGCTGCCTTTTAACGGATTTTGATAAAGTTTTTCTACTAATTCCTATTTGTTCACTTGTCTTTTTAATGAGGCGAGATATCTTTGTTTGATAGCTTACCAAAGTCGATGTAATGACACGTCAGGTGACATTACTATCCTTTGAGTGTGAGGTCTTACCCACATTGCCATAAGCATCCATTAGATTCTTCACAATAGTGTTTTCACTTGATGCATTCAATGTTCTCAACCCAAGAGTCTTCATGATGTTTCTATAATTTAAACCCCACACCATTTGAACAAATAGTTGACATCTTGCGGTCTCATTTAGCCTTTCAAAGAAGATTTTCCAAATCTTATAGCATATCTTCTACTAGTGCATTCTAAAATCTTACCTTTCATGTGCTGCAAAATATCCTCATCAATATTAATCAAAACCTTTGGCTTTGTATGCAAAATTATAGGTGGTGTTCTCTTAGGTACATACATCTCAACATTAGAAATTTCATCAATATTGAATTGAGGTGGGCTAGATTGTGTACCTTCAATCGAGGGTGGAATAAAAGACATACCTTTAGGTTCACATGGGGATGATGGCATACCTTGTTCATCAACTCCGAGTGATGATGTACTCTCAACTTCAAATGTGGTGGATGGTGTCCAACCATACTCACTTGTGCTAGATAGTGTCCCTCCATATTCGCTTGTGCTTAATGTTGTCCCTTTGTATTCACTTGCGGTAGAGGGTGTGTCTCCAACTACGGTATCTACATCTCCCCTAGCACAACTCTTTCGCATTCATGCCCTTTGTGCTGCCAATTTCTTTTCTCTTTTTGAAGGTTGAGGTTCCTCTACAATTGGATTGTTTTTATCAATTGTTCCCAATTTCTTCTTTTCACGATATTCCCTCATCCATTTTTTCTCTTTATCTCTCAAGGCTTGGAGTTGATCATCTGTTAGTTTTTTCCTTTTAATAGTTCGTTTCTTCGGCATGATGAATAATTTTAGTTGTGCAAAAAGTGCTAAGTTGTCAAATTAACTAATTGAAAGATTTGGAAGCATAACTCAATGAAAGCTTTGGAAGCATACACAAATAAATTCCATTGACAACGTAAGGTTGTAACATGACAAATTGGTGCAGGAGCGCCTAGGTCATGAAATTCCTTCCAAAGGATAATTTTTTCAATTTGTAATTTTCAAGTAAATATGATGAGTGAAGGTCATGAAATGATGAATTTAAATGTATTTTCACCATGAAATAGGTCACTAGGTGATATTATTGAAAATTTTCTTTTTATAACAAAAGTTATCAATTATTGTAAAAATGTAAAATTGCACAAAAGCAGGAAGGTGAAGAGTCTTTTTTGTGGAAGGGAAAGGACGGGTTGAAGAAGATGAAGAGGAAGTTATTTCAACTGATTTAGACACCTTTAAAAATCATTGTAAGCTCAAGAAACGCAGATCTTGTATCCCAAAAACCCATAAAAATCAATAGAAAAACCTTTGCTTAGTTATTTTGGAAAGATTTTCTATTCTTGTTTTTAGGTTGCATAGTGATTCAAGCATTCTAAGATTTGATTCTTGTCAGGGAAAGAGACATCTTTCATTCTTGAAAGTTGTAGGAATTGTAATTCAAATAATCAATAATTTGAGCTTAGTTTCCTAAGTCTCGGTCTGTGGTTTCCTTATAATTGTTTTGAGAGTCTAAAAAGTGATTATTAGCCATTCCACCGATGTAGGGCTAGTAGGTCAGTGGAATGGATCATATTTAGTGTCTTTTCAATGTGAAGATGTGTGTGGCAGGGGTAAATAAAAATAAGAAGTAGGGATACTATTGCATGAACAAAATTTTGAATTTTCTCATTCAAAAAAATGGTGTTTTCAAGTAGTGTTTGAGGAAACAACATGTAGAGGAGCTTAGAAATGATTTCAAAATAATTTGCAAACATAATGAAGCATGCTTCAATTGTTGGGCAGAGTAGTAGAGGTTTTGCAAATGTTTCATTAAAGAAACCCTCATGGTTGGTGTGTTTTCACCCTATAATCAAGTGTTTACTGATTTTGTGTATTGATGGGCATTTCCCATCTTGAAACTTGTTTATTTGTGAGTTTCTACACATGGCCTAGGACTATTTGTGAGTTTGGTGGATTAGTGAGTAGTTGTATGATGACTTGCTTTGATAAATTGACCTATTTAAGAGCTTTTAACAGTAGACAGCATGATGGTTCTACTTTGTTTTTTGAAATAAGTGTATAAAATTTTATAGTATGTTGAAAAGGATAAAAATAGGTCTGAGAATCTGCATTGGGATTGTGTAAATGGTTTATGATAGAAAAGGAATCACCCGATTAGATGGAATGTTGGCCTACTAGAGATATTTGGCATTGTTTGCTAAAAACAAAGAATATGTAGAAACAGCGAAAGGAATGTTGTTAAGTGCTTGGGAGTAGTCTCATTTGTGATGTCACAGTTGTGTCTATGCTTGGTAATGTTTTGAAGGTAGATTGTGAAATATTTGATGATTTGGGCATATGTTTCCAATATATGGCAATGGTGTCTTGAATGTAAAGTAGTTAGAGTGTGTCTATACTGATATATTGGAATATTACAATCAAAACATGATGAAATTGGTATCTTAAATTTTTGGTGATAGTGTTAAACTAGTGCTACTTGTTATTGTTAAAAATGGTGTTTAAGTGAAGATAGGATGATGGATGTGTTCATTTGAGCAAAGATATCTTACATGGCTGGGATGATGTTTGATTGCAGGTCTAAGGAACAAAGGTGTTTGATTGGTTTTTCCTTGAAGGGGTAAGTTGATTTGATGAGTGATTGTTGTATTGTTTATGACAAGAAAAAAGTTCAAAGTTGATTCTAAAAATGGTTTTCTATATGGAGATGGTGAATTGGCTATTGATAGCCTTATAACTTGAAATGAAATAAATGGATTTTGGTTGAATGAAAAGTAGTTTTGAATGAATTTGACAAAGTTTGTACTCTTGTGATTTGATTTGGGAAGGAAGTTCCCTAAAGAAATGATGTTGTTGAGTGGCTTGGAAATCTGATATTGCATCAGAAACAAACAATTTGATCAACATGGAATAAGCAAAACAACAAAAATGAAAGCAAGCCATAATAGAATTAAAGAAAATGTACAAAGATTTCACATACCTAAAAAAGAAAGTTTCAAATGGAGTAGTTCTACCCAATTATGCAGCCTTTGCTTCTTCCTTCCTCAAACTCCTCACAAATTTGACTTCTTCAAAAGATTGTTCCCCTCCAAATTTCAAATGTATATCAATTATCATTGTAATTCAAACTTGAATTGATATTATATGCCTCTCAACATGAAAACTTTGCTATTTTATGCAAAGGTGATGAAAAGAACATTCAAAAGGTGGTGGAATCTCAAAATCATGCATGCACAATTCACTCAATCACCAAAACACTACTTTTGTTGAAGAATGCACAAAACCAATAGAATATATAGAATGTGGACCGACATCATGCGTATATTGTGATTTTTTACCATTTTTAGTGCAATAAAAAAATGCACTTGTGTTATTTAATCCTAAACAGACATATCTCTACTTGTTAATAACTTGAGAGAGAGCTAGAGGATTAAGGGTACTAGCGAGAGAGCTAGAGGGAGTGAGAGAGAGATACTTGAGAGAGAAAGATACTTGAGAGAGACATAGAGGAAGGGAGTGAGAGAGAGATAAAGGAGGGAAGGGATAAGGATAGAGGGTAGAGGGTTCAAGATTTAAGGGTGAAGATTTTAAGGTCTAGAATTAAGGGTAGAGGGGAGAGAGACAGATGGAGTGACTGAGAGAGAGACCTAAGAGAGGGAGAGGGGGTAGCAGGGAGAGGGTTGAGAGAGGGAGAGAGAGACACCTAATAGAGGGAAAGGGGGTAGGAGGGAGAGGGTTGAGAGAGAGAGAGACCTAAGAGAGGGAGAGTGGGTAGGATGGAGAAGGTTGAGAGAGAGAGAGAGAGACCTAACAGAGGGAGAGAGCATAGGAGGGAGAGGGTTGAGAGAGAGAGAGACCCTATGAGGAGAGGGGGAGGTTGTAGGAGGGAGAGGGTTGAGAGAGAGACCTAAAAAGAGGAGAGGGAGAGGGGGTAGGATTGAGAGGTTTGAGAGATACATAACAAAGGGAGAGGGGGTAGGAGGGAGAGGATTGAGAGTGAGAGAGACCTAAGAGAGGGAGAGGAGGTAGGAGGGAGAGGTTTTAGAGAGAGAGATACATAATACAAGGAGAGGGGGTAGGAGGGAGAGGGTTGAGAGAGAGAGACCTAACAAAGGGAGAGGGAGTAGGAGGGAGAGGGTTGACCAACTCTCTCCCAATCTCTCCCTCTC
>VDFB02193867.1:390481525-390597828 GCA_007258455.2 Sequoia sempervirens
TGGAATCCTCGAGCCTTAGCTTTGGTATTTACCTTGGAATACCAACCCAAAGGTTTGGAGGGCATTCCCAACGACCAGAGATGTTTTTTTTGCAAATTCTACAATTTTTCACATAATCGAGTCCGTGCTCACCGTCAGGATTGCATTTGGTTCAATATCAACAAAAGTGAACACATGGGTAATGTTAAGTTCTCTCTTAGCTTTCCAAAAATATAATTTTTTTTCACTTTCTGACAATGTTAGGCCTTTCATCCATAATTTCTTTTGTTTGTATGTCTTTTTTTTTTATCAAAAAGCAGTGTTTGGTTTTTTTTTCATTATAAATTAACCGTTCATCAAATTTTCAAGTAAATTACATTTTTAGAAACTAGACTCCATTCTACAAATTTTAAAAATTAAAAATTAAAAAAAAATCTTTTACTTTCCAAAATTTGTAGGGGGAGCACAAACAAAATTCTTCTTTTTAGGAAGTGCCCACTTAGAAAATTAGTAAAAAATCAAATATTCATTTAAAAATTATCAAAAAAATTGTGCATCAACTAGATGTTGTTAGCTAACTTCTAACCATAGCGATTTTAAAAATACTAAAAAAATTTCACCATGCTCAGGTCGTACAAGAGTTGCTATGTTATGTTTTTCTGACAAAAAAAACACCAATTTGTGTACATCCCTCTGTTGAACCCCTTAATCTCAACCATTTTCAAAATAAATTAGTAGGTTAGAAAGTAGACTCAGAGCACTTCGATCCTTATTTTTGTTCCATCTCAAAATTTTGAGTGTAACTATCCTCAATTTCACATCCAAGGTCATAATTTCCTGATTTCAGAAAAAAAGTGGCCACATAAGACCCCTTTTTGGGAACCATCTTGGTGCACTTGCCCAAGACATAACTTACGCTACTATTTTCAATCATAGTAATACATGTCTAGTTAAATATAAATATATATATGTATGTATATATATATATTATATATATAATTATTTATTTCCAAATGTCAATTACAATATCCAAGTTGACTTGGCTCATAGGGCCACAAAGTTAATACAATATACAATTTACATCAAGGTTACATCATAATCTTCTAATAACTTGAAAACATCCAAGGTTTCCTTTTGACACTCGCCTGCTCTGGTGGATGATAACATTGCTGAAGTGCTTTACCACCCAACCACAAAGCTTACGCTACCTTGAAATTCTTCCTACTTGAAGAATACCCAATCCTACATGAAAATTTTAGCAAGAGAATAATCTGCAAGGAAAAGTCTGGTTTGTGCCCAAACATCAAAATTCCTCTCTATCTATGATTATAAATGATGCAAAATCTATGCTAGGAATGGCGGAGAGTGTTATCACAAGTCCATACATACATAATGGGATAATTTCTTGGTCGAGCATTAAAATTAAGTTGTCATAACAAAAGATAGGTTTTGGATATAGAAAAATGTATACCCTCTATAGTCCATCTCAACACCCATCCTAGAAGCTTACTTTCTAACAACACAAGTTTATTCCTTAGTTGTTATCTATCCTCTAGCAGCATCTACCCTGAGGTGCTCTAGTTTGCTTAGGTGTTACTATTCTACTGAATATAATGAATACTCCTTAAACACATATCATTGGAACAATAATTTAGTCTACTTAATTCCTTAATTCAAGATGGTTTAAGTGGATTTATTTAATACATTAACCATTTTATACATATGTTACATGATTATATTCAGAGTATTCTACCACTTCATATTTAATGTCATTCAATATTCAATAAAGAAGGAAATGAATAAGGTAAATAACAAAAGAAGGTATGTCACAAGTATCTGTATGTATATATACAAAGTCTATGTGCATACACATATGCGCCAACTTCAGTTAATAATTTTGTGCATACAGTCTAAAATCAATAACCATTACAACATATTTTCTTTCATTCATTCAAAATAATGCTATAGATTGTTATATCATTTGTTAGTTATACAAAGAGTAAAATTTCCTTTTCAAGAAAGTAGAAGATATTTCCATTTAAATAGTTACTTCATGATGGTACATCGTCAAGTTATCCAGTGTATCATTTATTTGAGTCTCGTCTAGGGACCCTTGGTTATTCAAATACAATCATGTTCAAAGATTTAAAATGACATAATTATCATTCTTATGCTTTCTTTCAAAGTTCTATCATTCTATAAATATTCATATATAAATATACATATAAATAAAGGGGATAAATGATACTGATATCGTTTTATGCATGGTAAAAAGATTCAAATGACATGCTTGTTGTTTTAACAATAATAATTTAAACATAAACTAGAATCAAACATATTATTGCTCAGAGTTTGAAGAACCCACATTCATTGATATAAACATATTTATGCCACTATCATTATATGAAATGACCAAAAATTCAACTGAATGTTACTTATTATTAACATTACCAAGGCCAAAGCCTATGCATGTTGACCCTCAGCTTGGTTGCATTCATTCTAAGGAATGATCTAGGTATCATTCATAGAGAATAGTAATTTACATACTTAACATGCAAGCATAAAGATGGAATAATACATCATTCCACCGCCGTCCCTTATAGATGAGGTGACATGGAATAATAACACAACAATATGGAAAAATAGTAGTATCTAATGACATTGGAATGACACAATGCTCCACCATCCTACTTTTTGAATGAGATGACAAGGTTGATAGCGATGTTATCCATTGTTGCAAGATTGGTTTCAATGATTCTCGTACCCATACAGTTTGACATACCACAAGGTTCTATCACAAAGTAGTGGGCATAACATAAAAGATAATAGTGGAGGATTGCCACCTTCCTTAGAGGGGGTGATAAACGATTTAAGAAGTGTTACATTTCACACTCATAGGCTATCAATTTCACTCAATTAGACATGTGAATGACTAAGTATTAACACATGCAATAGAGAAATGAGTAGTGATGAAAACATATATCTTACATAGTATTAAATAATCAACTTTCATGCCATTAGAAGAGCATGCACATAGCATCTGAAAGCAAGAAATGGCTTATATGGCCTTTGCATATAAAAGAAAATGTAACAAAATCAATTGAGTAGATTGCATATAGAAAATCATCAAACATTTTTACTCTAATTCAATAAAATCATCGAAATAAACAAATCCTACAATGCTTGTGAATAAAATAATCTAGAAATGCAATCATTTACAAAACATAATGATCAATTACCTCTAATTTTTATTTTATTTTCCCTTGGATTTTTACTTAGTACTCGTTGACCCAACCATTCTCCTCCCATTCTGGCTTCAATTTTATGTTACCAAAATGGTATCTTGCCTTCTTTTCTTGTGTGCTCCACTACAACTTGGTAACTAGGATTTTAAGAATCTAGGCATCAAGGTACAAGATCTTGAAATTAATTTTCTAAAACCCTAAAAGGACCCATTAACCCTTGAAGGCAAAGAAGTCCTCCATAACCTAAAAAACAACTTTTTGGCTAGGTACACAACTTTTTATGCTCTAAAAGCATTCCTCATAGTTGCTATAATAGTTAGGGTTAATTTATGGTGGTTATTAGCATCATAATTTGCATAATTTTAGGTTTTTAGGGCCTTGGAAAATAAGTGATGGATATGTGCAGGATCATGATGGGCCAAAAAGTGGAGATATGATGGGTATGTATAGGGTATGTGGCTGATGATTTTTTTTTAACCCAAAACTGATGAAACAAAAAATTTTTTTAAAGGAGATTCAAAACTTTCCACCAATATAAATTATGTTTTACTTTGAATTTAATAAATAATTATTATCAATTTTCATTTGAATTACTACTAAAAGTCTTGATTGATATGCTGATTGAAAAAATCTATATCTTTCAGTCGGTATCACATTTTTGAATCCAAAACATGTGTCACATTTTATGCTTTAATACTATAGATTAAAAAACAAGAATTAAATTTCAAGGAAGTTTTGACCAAGCAAGGTGGTTAGACATACAAGTTTTATATTTTTAAAAGTTGTAATAAAAAAAAAAAAATCATAATTAATTATTTACTTGGAAAAAATTACAAAAATATGCATCACATCTAGACATGAGTCCTCTACTTATATATAAAATCTTATAAAAAAATATTATCATTTTATTGTGGTTAGGGTGGTCAGACAGACACCTACTTATTTTTTCCCTAAAATTTAATTACTACTTCATTGAAATTTCAAATTTACACCAAATAGATTTATTTTTATTTTTAAATAAAGTTAGTAGTTTAGAAACTACACTTAATTTGCTATAGATTCTATTCTTACATATTTTTGAAATAATATAGATAACTTATTCAAATTATTTTGTCAAGTAACTTCCTAACTTTGATTTTTCTAAAAATTTTGCCACTTAAGGGCCATTTTTTCCATGATGATCCTACACATACCCTAATCTATCTCTTTTTCCTGCATATTATGGTGGATCCTATTTTCACCTTATACATTATTGGTGAACCTGGCTTATTCAACATTGCACTTTCCAAATTTTGGATTCTTTCATTGCATTTTAAGTTAAAATATTGCATTCATTGCATTTATATTTGCATTGAATTATGGTTTCTTATTTTGCATTTAAATCTTGCATATCATATAGGGTTTAAATTTGCATTGTTTTGCACTTCTTCAATTTGAAAATTACGAAAAAAAATAATTCATTTTTCATGTCATTTAGATTTCATTCAATTGTATTTGAAAATGAAAAAAAATTACATTTCAATCTAATTCTTGCATTTCACCTTTCTATTGCATTTTTGCATTTAATTTCTGGAAAATCTGAAGCTGCATTTCATTATCTAAAACCTAGAACTGAAAGATATATTTGAAAGCTTTCAAACCATTAAAAAATAGTTTTAAAAGACCTTACTAGGACCCATTCACATTTACTGGTGAATAATTCCTTGATTAGGTCTAACTTGAAGCTTCTGCCATCTGAAAAGACACTAAAATTGACTCTAAAATCTATAGAAAGATCCTAGAAAAACCTAACCATGACCCTTCATCCTTACTAGTGAATGAGTCCCTATTAGCTATAGATCTACAATTTTACGACATTAAAATCTCAGTTGTAATCTTCTATTTGGTGCTTTCATCTTGTTGTTTCAATTTCTAGATTTGTTGTTTCATCAATTTCTTTGCATTTAGGTTAAATTTCTTCATTCTAGTGCATTGTTGAAAAATTCAAAAGTGCATCAAAACATTTCATTTTCAACTTATTGCACTATTAATCACTAAATTCTCATGTTTAGGTATGAAATTTTGAAAATAGAGAATTGTTTAGGTAATGTGTGGAAATCCTTGTTCTCTTTGGTCAATGTTTCATATTGTGGTTTTGGAAATTACCCTAATGAAATTTAACTCACTCATGCTCACACAACTCCTAATGGATGTCCTCCTTATGATGTTGACATCATTGGATAAGATGATTCTTGCATGAATGAATTCACAAATGATTCCCTTAACAACCTTGAGTCCAATGCATCCTTTTATCCTTAAATGAAACAACCCACACAAGATGATATGTTTGGACTTTTATATCCTAAAACTAAGTCACAAGTTGAACCTAAGTTCCCTACCATAGGTGAACCTATCACCTCTAAACAAGAAAACATTCAACCATACTATGTCAACAAAGTAACCAACACATCAATCAACCTTGAAAAGACATATGGGAAATGATACACAATCTTACACAAAAAAGGATGTGATACAAAAAATGAACATAGCATTCAAGAAGTCCTAGAGAAAATATCAACTGAAGAAACCAAAGGGTTAGGATATGGGTATGTGCAGGATCATGATGGGCCAAAAAGTGGCAATATGATGGGTATGTGGTTGACGACATTTTTTTAACCCAAAATTGATGAAACAAAAATGGTTTTTAAAGGAGATTCTCAACTTTCCACCAATATAAATTATGCTTTACTTTGAATTTAATAAGTAATTATTATTCATTTTCTATTCAAATTACGACTAAAGTCCTGATTGATAGACTAATTGAAAAACATCTATAGCTTTCAAATGGTATCACATTTTTTGACTCCAAAAAATGCATCACATTCTATGCTTAACATAATATAGGATTAAAAAAATAAAAATTGAATTTCATGAAGTTTTGACCAAGTTAAGGTGGTCAAACATATGAGTTTTTTATATTTTTTAAAAGTTGTAATAAAAAAATCATAATTAATTGTTTACTTGGAAAAAACTTACAAACAAATATGCATCACATTGGGACATGGAGTCCCTTTTACTTATCTAAAATCTTATAAAAATATTATCATTTTATTGTGGTTAAGGTACGACACACCTACTTATTTTTCCCTAAAATTTAGTACACTCTTTGCATTGAAATTTCAAATTTTTCACCAAATAGATTTTTTTTAAAACAAACATAGTAGTTTAGAAATTACATTCAATTTTCTATAGATTCTATTCTTACATATTTTTGAAATAATATAGATAACTTATTCAAATTTTTACGTGAAGTTGCCTAACTCTATTTTTTTCTAATTTTTTTGCCACTTAAGGTCCTATTTTTTCCATGATGATCCTGCACATACCCATATCAAGACCCCCATCACAATATAAGACCTCCTAAAGAATACCTAATGCTTCATAGTAATGGTATGGTCATCTTAAATCCCCCTACTAATATAAATTTCCTCCTTCCTAAAGAGCAACCCATACCTCCTAAGGATAAGGATAAGAAAGTAAAGGTCATCTCAGTACCTCCTACCCTAATCCCATCTAGAGAAGTTGGTGAATCTAGTAAGTGCAAGAGGTCTGACAAGCTAGAAAAAATCAAGTTCCCTTGTTCACCATCTGAAAGTTGAAGGAAATTACAAATAATTATAAGAAAAGAACATAAACATTTCCACCAATGAAAGACATGGTCATTCTATATCTTAAAGATGCAAATGTCCCATATTGTCGATACCACAAAACTCTAGGACATAGTACTAATGAGTTTCATGCATTCAAATTATTATTGATCAACTTTCACTTTGATGGAAATGATTTCCATTGAGTGATTGCATTACATGCACCCTCCTACTCCTTTCCATATAATAGGTGTAGAATCTTAAAACATTCTCACTATTACATGCTTTACACTTATTGCAAATCATTCTCTCTAATGTGAGGATCTAACTTTTCTCACTTATGTCATATTTTTCTTGTCTTGCACAAAATGGAGGTAGGAACTTGATAGCCTTGTACTAGTAATGCATTTGTCCTTGTTCCTTTGGCTAGTTGCCCGCCTTCCATTTATACTAATCAAGATTGGGAGGCAGACAAGCTACTTTAGGTTGACTCGCCTGTGCCTTACTAGTCTTTTTATTTTTCATTTATTTTATTTTTATGTGATTTCATGTGCATAATGTGACCCCCCATAATTTTTTTTTTTTATGTTTCTCTCTCTTTTGTGCATTCTTCTCTATTTCATAATAATATTTTTCATTTTTTCTTGTGTTTTCATTTTTGGGATGACACAAGGCGTTGAGACATTTATGTCTCTTCCATGTTGACCCAAAATATTTGTCATTCTCTTTTTCATTGTTTCTTGTGTTTTCATTTTGGGGATGATGCAAGGCATCAAAACATTCATGTTTCTTCCATGTTGACCCAAAAGGTTTTTCTTTTTTTCACTCTCTTTGTGTCATTCTTCTAGTTCTATGTGTATTTGTGGAATGATGATAGTTCTATGCTCTATGACAACATTGTATCATAGACATACTGACCCCAAATCCATAGATCCCTTATGTCTTTGTGGGGGAAAACCTTACTTCCTATTTCATTATGTAGCTTGTTTCAAAAACATATGAATTGGCATAGGTTTTTTTGAGGAAAGCTCTCATGTCCTAGGATCAAAATCATTGGCTACTTTAAAGAAATTTCTCATACTGACCCCAAATCCATAGATCCCTTATGTCTTTGTGGGGGAAAACCTTACTTCCTATTTCATTATGTAGCTTGTTTCAAAAACATATGAATTGGCATAGGTTTTTTTGAGGAAAGCTCTCATGTCCTAGGATCAAAATCATTGGCTACTTTAAAGAAATTTCTCATAGTGATGGTGTAGCAACTACTTCAAAGTAGGGGCATACATAGATGACATCTTTTGGAAAATTTCATGACATGATTTTCCTTTTTTTCTTGTGGTGTGTCCTCTTCTTTGTCGTGTCATTGGGTTTGATGCAGTCTAAGAGTGTATAATATTTTGTCATGGCATGATGCGAATGAGGCATCCCATGGGCAGTAATATGACACTTTGGATTGTCCTCTCTTGGAGAAATTAGGCACAATGATCCCTAACAGGAAGACCGTTACATGAAAAAAGAAAAATACCCTTTAAATTTTTTTTTTACATGAAACTCAAAAGAATTTACAAAAAGAATTTTCATTTTGGTTCCTTACCAAAGTTATTCGGAGGATAAATTCGGTATGGTATGAGAGGGTAATTTGATTCTCTCATTTTCCACCTCATTGGGATAACTCACCTAGTAGATACACTGAGGTTCCACTACCCTAGAGTGAGCATACATATTTTGGGAAAATTCACCCTATAGAAAACTTGATGTTCCATGGCCCTAGAGTGAACAACATGTGTTATGGACAAACAACCATCACTTCACATCTCATTGAATCAGTTGTGCTTGATCCTTTTTTTATGTTTATTTTTATTGGCCTTTGATAGGGTATGATCACGTATCTTTATTATTGCTACATACATAACTATATTGGATGTCTACTTTAGTGTGAGTTTGACATGGGTCATCCTCTCACTAAAGTAGGGGAAAATGTACTAATGGAAAAAGTAGCCTTTTTCTTCCTTGATTTGATAATTGACATTAAAACTGAACTAATGGTGTCTTGGAGTGGTGTTGTAATGTCTTGTACACATTCACATCATTTTAGGACCTTTATTCAACTAAATAATGCTTTAATTGGTCCTTTGCAAGGGTGTTGTAAAGTTTTGTAACACACTTTCACACTTTTTTAGAACTTATTTGCTTAATTAAACCTTATGAGGCCCTTCCTAAACAAAATCATTATAATTTGTACTTTGTTTAAGTGTTGTAAATTATTTTAAAGTACTTTCACATTTATCTAGGAAGTCTTAATTCATTAAGTTTTAATGGATTTCTTAACCCCCTTTTAGGCTTTAATTTTGACACCTCCTAAGGATCTTTCCTAACAATTATAAATTAAATATCAAATTATTTCATTGGGAAAAATTTTGTCTTTGTAAGTTGAGCTAAGACCCATTCATCCTTCATGGTGAATGGCTCCTCCCTTAACAAGACCCCCTTTTATCGATTGATTTGGAATGGTTTTTTTACCTTTCAACTCCTTGAAGCCAGGTCCTAGAAACTTATCTAGATCTCATTCACCTTTAGTGGAAAATAGGTCCTCCCTTAATGAGACCCATATTTTTGAGTTTCATTCTAGTGGGAATTTAATTATGTTTCTTTCCAGATCTAGTGTCATCCTTAGTTCTTTGAATTTTGGGGTTAATCTCCTAATTTAGTATAAATAAGGGGTTAATTCACATTGTTTCTCCTATAAATTTTGTGTGACTTGAAGAGATCAAAAGACAAAGAATTCTAGATTATTTCAAGAGCATTCATAAGGTATTTCAAGGAATATTTCAAGTGTTTATTGTAGATATTCAAGGTCTTATCATCATGTCAAGGGTTTAATGCATTCATGTGTGTTGAGCTAATAATTAAATGTTGCATTGAGGATCCATTTGCAAGCATCATACTACATTCAAGATCTACATTCTTGATGGCCACTCTATGATTATTTGTAGATCTTATTTGCAAGAAAAAAATCCAAGGTGAAATCATTGACATATTTTGCACTTTGATGCTTCATTTTATTAATTTCATCATTTGGTTTAATTACCTACAAGGGGTTTGACGAAGGAAAAACCTAATTCACTAACAATCAACAAGTTTTTCTTGCCCTTGAGTGTGTTGTTGCAGATTTATAGGTTGAATATCAAGTTGAGAAAGGTTTGGAGAAAAGTTGTCAAAGTTGCAAAAGTTGTCATTCAAAGTGCAAGATCATGGGAAGAGCTCTACATAATTAACTATTGGTTTCCAAAACTTGGAAATTGGGATCTCAAGAGTACAGACATCAAGGTACATGATCCTCAAATCAATTTTCTTAAACCCTAAAAGGACCCATTCACCCTTGAAGGAAAATGAGTCATCCATAGCCCAAAAACAAATTTTTGGATAGGTACACAACTTTTTATGCTCTAAAAACATTCCTAATAGTTTCTATAACAATTAGGATTGATTTCTATTGGTTATTAGCATCATACTTTGCATAATTTGAGGTTTGGAGGGCCTTGTAAAATAAGTGATCCATCACTCTTGTACAAACATTAGGGTGGATCCTATTTCACCCTATACAAGAATATAATAGTCTTGTGAAAAACTAAGGTTCTTCTTGGATGCTTGCCTCCACTGGTGGATGAGAACATGGTTGAAGCACTTTACTACCCAAACATGAAGCTTACACTTCCCTAGTATTCTTTCAACTTGAAGAATGTCTAACCTTGTACAAAAAATTTAGCAAGAGAACAATCTACAAGGTGGAATCTGGTGCATGTCCAAACATCAACACCCAATTTCTATCTACAAGTTAGAAAATAAAGTGTAAGATCCATGCTAGGAAAGGTAGAGTGAAAACACAAAGTTCATTCATACATACATAATGAACTATATTGCTTGGAAAAGTATAATAAATGTGTTGCAACAACAAAAAACAATAAGTTATAGTAAAGCAAACCTATACTCTCTCTACTTCATTTCAGCACCTATCTCATAAGGTAAATTTCTACTATACATCTCATAATAGTTATCTACCCTCTAGTAGCATCTACTTGTAGGTGCTCTAGTCAACTAAGATATCCTTGTTCTATTCATGTATTTAAAATATTCTTTCACAAAAGTCCTTGAAAGAGGAAACAAAATACTAATTTATACTCTAAATAGGAATCAGATTCATGATTCATATAGTAATTCAAGAATTAGTCATATCATTCTTACGACTAGTTCTACTAATGTTAAAGATTGTGCATACATTCTAAAATAATCATTAATTCAAATTGCAAGATTCTTAAAATAGTATTTCATTTGATGTTTCTTGCCAAAATAAAGATTTAGAACAAGTCTATGCTAATAGTTTCACACATATTTGTTGAAAATGGAGGTAATTATGTAGCTTTAAAACTCATAAAAATATTATATTATAGATCTAAATAAGTGTTCTTTGTTACAATTTCTTTGTGGATGATTATCTGTTTAGATTCATTTCACGATTTGTAGAAGTAGATAAAAGATTGAATAAGACCAAAATATAGAAGTGACATAGAATATACCATAAAGAAACCCTCATTGGCAAGAGACACTACAATTATGCTTTATTTTTTTCATTTATGGAAACCCTAGTTGGTAATCGGATCCGCATGGCATCATTTGCTCCTACCAGCAGTCAAAGTGAGGATAGTCTAGAAGAACAGAGCATCTGGAAGATTGGTGTTCAATGATACATGTACAAATTTCTAGTTGTTACTTTGTTTTGTGGACCCCATAGGAGGTTTTTAAATACATCTAATGTGTTGTATGAAAATATTGGTGCCTCATATTGAGTCTTGTGTGAGTTTGGAGATCTGGTTGATAGTTCTCTATTTATTAGTATTTTAGGGCCAACTCAATTGATAAAACATGTTGCGAATGTTCAGGAAATGTTTGTTCAAATATTTTTGTGATTTATCATTATGTTTTGGGTCCAAGCTAAGGTGTAGCTAACCATTATGGATACCCATTGAATTTTACTTATGATTTGAGTTGACAAATTGAAAATATTTCTAAGTTTTTTAGAACCAACTTGTAGCGATTAAATCCTTAGTCGTGGATATATATAGATGATCGATTATATCATTTCGAAAATATGTGTGTTATGTCGATGTGTTATGTGAATACCAAAAGTGTGTTAGAGTGATTTTATGCATATTTTCACTTGCGCATAAAGATTTTGTGAAGGAAGTTAGAGCAGAGTAGAGAAAAAGATTAGTATCAGTTAGAAGGACAAACGATTGACATCAG
Organism: Sequoia sempervirens; assembly: GCA_007258455.2. Taxonomy (NCBI): domain Eukaryota; kingdom Viridiplantae; phylum Streptophyta; class Pinopsida; order Cupressales; family Cupressaceae; genus Sequoia; species Sequoia sempervirens. The sequence continues at coordinate 390,493,677 of VDFB02193867.1, forward strand.
AGCCTAACCAAAACTGTAATCAAGCATTTGTAGATGTTATTTCTTTAGTTCATTCTCTTGGATCTAATCGAAATCTTTGTAAGGTAGTGTGCCTTCCTATTTTGAGTACTGAGCTCTAGGCAGTGTTCTTGAATGCAAGTGCATTCCCATTTTGTAATCTTTCTTTTGAGTATACTCAAAATTTATTGCGGATTGGCCATCCACTGTGGTTTTTCCCCTAATAGGATTTCCATGTAAAAATCCTTGTGTTATGGTGTTTTGGTTGTTTTCTTTGTATTGAACTGCATATTACTCTTGATTGAATTTTCTAAGTGGATTAAAAATCACAATAATAAAATTATCTTTTGTAGAACACTAATTTACCCCCCCTCTCAATGTTGCTTGTTTCCAACAATTGGTATTAGAGCTAGTTCCTCAAAATAAGTCTAACAACTTGAGGAGATCTTGGAAAGTGTTTTCAATGGATACAAGAAATATTCTACAACAACTTATGGTGGCCCTAGATGATCTTGACTAGTCAAAATCTCATAACCAAGAACTGCAAGAAAATATTGAGAATGCAAAAAAAATCGAGTCATTGAAAGAAAAAATCAATGAATCAAGGGAGAAAAAAAGGAATTGTGTGATTAGCTCAAGTAGAAGAATAGAAGCATGGATGATGAACAACTTAGTCATTCCTTAAAGGAGAAAGTAGAAGAATGTGAAAAATTTTCCAGAGAAAATATAGCTCTAAAGTGTGAGATGGTCCTTTATGATGAAAATGACCAAGGAATTTGAAGATAGAAAGAAGAATGAAGAAAAACTTACTCAATATTTGAAATAAAAATTTGAACAATGCAACCGATTGGAGAATGAATTGGAATAGTCTAAGAATAATGAGGAAGTTCTTGAAAAATATCTTGATGATCTTAGAGATGAACTTAATGCTGCAAATGAGTACAAGGAGAAATTCAAAACTAGTTCAACGAAACTTGATGAATTGATTAACGGTTAGAGGATAGATGGTGACAAGTGAGATCTTGGCTATGAGGAAGGTGAAAGCTCTAGATCTAGACAAAGGAACTTTGGACAAATGAACTCTAGACAAAGGAATTTTGGACAAGGAAGATTTTTGCAAGGAAATCAAATGAATGGAGCCAAAATAAATCTAGTAGGACAATGGAATGCTCAAAGATTCAACGGTTATTGTTTTTCTTGCAAAAAATGCATTCATATGGCTTCTCAATGTAGGAGCAAGATGAACACAAGTGGACCATCATTCTCGGGTCATTTCTTTAATTGTTATAAGTATGGTCATAAATAAAATGAATGCAAATTTGTGATTAACAAGCTTAGTAGAGACGTCAAATTCTATGCATGCAATAGAGTTGGGAATATTGCTAACCAATGTAAATCAAGGAAAAATCAGTGGAACAATTGGTCTAATTAGATAAATGTTGTGTGCTACAACTACAAAAAATTTGGGCATATTTCTAGATTTTGTTGGAATAAAAGAGGTCTGGCAAGACAAAATACACAACAGGATGTCAAAGGAAAAGGAAAAGTCAGTATAGATGTGATCAGGAGGAAAATGCAGAAGAAATGGGTGAAGAAGGAATCATCTATTGAAGAAAATTTCCCTACACTAGAATATGCTTCTAGTAATTCCTCTGGGAATTAGTTTTAGGCCTTTGGACTAGGGGGATCTATCAGAAAAAAATCCTTTCACCCCTTGAAGGCAAGTGACACTGGAATGTGGACCAGTCTAGTAGGTGGATCAATGCATTTTAGATGTTGTTTAACCAATTTGAGAAGGTACTATGCAATATAGAGGATCCACAGAAGGTTTATCTATCTCTGTACATGTAACAAAGTAACTAGATGAACTAGGGTTAAGGCATTTATTGCGACAAAAGGGTTAGTTGTGTGAGTGATAAAAAGCCACTTTTATCTTTCATTTGTTACTTTACATTTTGGAGAAAAGCAATTTGAAGGAGCCTTGGAGTGAACTTTACTAAATTGTGGAAAGATTCAAAGGCATGAAGAAGAATCTATGATCGAACCTTAATCTAGAGAAAAGGTACTTCTTGAAAAGTCTATGAACTTTTGAATTTTCAATCATGTCTACTCCTCTAGTAGTCAAATTCAAGCACATACCACATCCTAAAATTAAATGGCATCCCGATAAGTCTATGGAAACCAAACCCTTAGGTGCATTTTCATCTATGTCATACAAAGTTCTACATATTGAGGATATTAGGGCATATATTCATATGAACATTGAAGAGTTAGGCACCTCTCATATAATGAATTTGTAATCCCATCATATAGTTGGAGAAGATTTTATTGTAAAACTTGACTTTCAAACCCTAGAAGAGAAGAAGTTTGTGCAATTTACGAGATTTCTCGTATTTTAGGAAAATGCATGGGTTAAGATACATTTTGAACCATGTTCATGATGAGTTCATGTGGCTAGATGTACCCTTCAAAATCACAAAGGAGGATATATGTGCTGTAATGGGTCTAAATTCTACTGGTAGACTTTCAGTCTTAAAATCCATGAAGAATGAAAAAGTTACTAAGGCAGTAGGTGCACATTGGGATAAAAGAGCAATGACAATAGATGACATTACTGAAGTGGATGTGAATTTCGCATCAATGGTCATTGGTTACAAGATATACCATTTCATCTGAGAGAATTTTGTATCCAGTATGTCCATCTATGTAGCTTATGAAATGATAAAGAAAAATGTAGAATATGAATTGTGCAGGTTGCTCAAAATTCAACTGATGGAGAACTTGAGAAAAATCAAGAAAGATAAGAAGAATACATTCAAGTATGGTAATCTACTATTGTGCTTATTTTTCTATTTCATGAATGAGGTTCAGGGCATTGGGAAAGAGATGAGCTTGTAGCTATTCAAATAAGGAACAAGTTCTTTGGAATGGGTGATTGCCAAGTCAAGAACACTACCATTTGGGGTTATCTCAAAAAAAAATTGAATATGATGCAAGCCCGGGAAAGAATTCCCACTTTAGTTGTGGAACAATACAAAGATACTATCTACTTCATTGTGGATATTGACCAATGTCATATGGAAGTTGTTGATCCTAGAACAATTTGGGTCATGCCAATGGGTTATGAAGTAGAGGAAAACATTATGAAGATGTATGTTGAACACTTGTTGAACTCACCTTTGGATCAGGGAGAAGAGAGGTTTGGATCATATGTAGAGAAAAGTATGCAAGTTCATAAGGAATTGAGAAAACTAGTAACAGTTAGGAGAGTAAGAAAAGAGAGAATTTTTTGTAGAAAGGATGGCTTACCTGTAGAAGCTTTGAAATAAGAAATAAGGAGAGATGAGGCAGAAGCTGAAAAAGTGGAAGAAAAAATATAGTTTTCTAGTCCTAGTGCATCCTCTATCCGCACTAGATCTACAAGGAGTTCCCTTGCAGCAAAGCTAGCTCAAGACTAGCCTTCCAGTAAAAGGAAGAAGAATAAAAGTACAAGATCATACAAGCCTATTTTAGAAGATGAGGAAACAAAATCAAAAGAAGTCTTGAGAGAAGTAAAAGCTTTCAGAACCTGGATTTTGAGTTAAAATATTTTGGAAAAGAAGCGAATGCAAAGAAGATAAAATTGATAAACCTAGTATGTCAGTTGATTGAGTTGTGAATACAGTTGCCAAGGACTGTAATCTCAAACCCCTTTGTGAATTGTTTGAAAATTAGGATGAATACAGTTAAAGAGTTCTAGAAGAAGCTACAATAAAACATCTAAACATTTTTAATAAAGCTCCTGTTGAGATTATGTCTGGCCTACCCTAGAATTTGTATAATATTTTTGAGTCGAGAAGAGTAAATGCTAGAAATGGAGAAGAGAACTTGAGGAAGAGATTTCTTGAATATTTGTGTCCTAAAATGTCAATGGAAGAGATGGATTCATTCCTTGAGAGAGCTAAAAATGAATTTAAGAGAAAGAAAAGGGTGAATAAACTCATGATCGGTGAAACTGATGCTATTGTCAATGAAACTAAGGAAATTTTGGAAGATTTTTTGTCAAACAATAAGATTAACATAGAGGAAACAAATTTTCAAAATGTTCTGGGAAATGAGGAAGTGAATGAGGTAAAATTAAATGAAGAAGAGAATGTGAATGAGGAGAACATAAATGTATCTAATCCTCCAGAAGTTGAGGATATTTTGATTCCTTCCAATGTGGAAAATATAGAGACACCTATGGACACTAAATTTCCTAAGGTGGTATTAGCTGAGGAGAAGGTGGTGCAAAAATGAAGAAGTGAAAATGCCTAAAAGCAATTTGGTAACAATCTCTAAAGAACCCAAAGTTGGAGAAGGAAAAGTTTAGGAAATAAGAATGGAAGAAAGAGAAACTATCAAGGTAGTGAATAGATCTTTGATGGAGCAATAGGAATATTTATATCTTGAATTGGATGAAAGTTCAATCAATCTATCTACTTTGTCCCCAATTCAAATGATGAAAGTTGCATCAATTGCTCAAGATAAGGCTAGTGAGAAGATTCTAAAGTCTCACATAGAGGATAGTGAACTACTAAGCCTTGCATCTAGAGTCTTGCAGACATTAATTCCAACTCATTTCATGGATCCATCGGGTTCCTCTTCCAGTGAGCTAAAGAAGCTAATAGATGTTGTAAGTACTCAATTTGAGTCTCTTGAGAAATGTTCAAAGGATAAAGTGCAAACAGAGTTTAATAGAAAAAGACTTAGTCAATTGAAGGTAGTAATTGCAAACAATAATATTTTGTGACCTAATTGCATAAGGAACATTCAAGATTCTATATTTGAAGCTGGGAAAGCCTACAAGTCTTGTTTGATTTTGTCCAAGTTTATTGAAGGTAATGAGAAAAAGTTGAGGGATCTGGAAAATCAATTAGCTACCATTTTTGCTACTTGTGATCCATTAGCTCATGATGTGGTTCAACAAGAAGGTCAATTAATAGGTCTACTTGACAAAATAATATTCTTGAAGGGAGAAAATGATAGGATTGTTGGAAGAGTAAGTGAACTAAGAGGACTAAATTTTCCTAATATTGATACAACTATGAGTTATTTGAAGGAAGCAAAAGTTGTTGTAGCAGTTAATGACCTAGAGAATCTTGAGACTACATAAGTTCAATCCTATTTAATTTGTGGTCACATAATAGTTTTGGAAAGTCTCAAAAAGTTTTGTGATAACAATTTAAGAGTGGTAAAGTAATATTTTACAAATATTTTCAAACTTTTGTAAGTTACAAGTTCATACCTATACAGTTTTAGAATTTTTTTCAGTTTCCCCAGTTTTTTCCATTGATGTCAAAGGGGGAGAAGTGTACAGTGAAAATAATCATCATAGGGGGAGTTTTTTTCCCAAAGTTGAAGTTTATTTTTGAAGTTTTGTAATGGCAGTGTAACTCATGTTGGTTTTAACCTTACACTTAGTCATTTTTCACTAACTGTTGCCATCAATGCCAAAGGGGGAGATTGTTGGAAAGTGAAACTATAGTTATGCTTTGGTGTTGTCATTTATGGCAACCCTAGTTGGCAATTGGATCCACATGAGATCATTTTCTCCTACCGATAGTCAGACTGAGGACATTTTGGAAGAATAGAGCATCCAACAAATTGGTGTTCAATGATACACATATAGATTTCTAGTTGTTACTTTGTGTTGTAGACCTCATAGGAGGTTTTTTAGTACATATAATGTGTTGTTCATAAATATTGATGCCTCATATTGAGCCTTGTGTGATTTTGGAGTTCTGGTTGATAATTCTTTGTTTATCAGTATTTTAGGGCTGACTTAGTTGATAAAACATGTCGTTGATGTTCAAGAAATGTTTGTTCAAATATATTTGTGATTTCTCATTATGTTTTGGGTCCAAGCTAAGGTGTAGTTGACCATTGTGGATATGCATTGAATTTTACTTATGATTTGAGATGAAAAATTACAAATATTTCTAATTTTTGTTGGAGCTAACTTGTAGTGATTAAATCCTTAGTCACAGATATATATAGATGATCGATTATATCATTTTGAAAATATGTGTGGTGTGTTGATATGTATTGTGAATACTAGAAGTGTGTTAAAGAGATTTTATGCACAATTTCACTTGCACATAAATATTTTGTGAACAAATTCTAAGCATAGCAGAGCAGAAGATTGATATCAATCAAAAGGACATAACATCAACATCAAAACCTAACTGGAACTATAATCAAGCATTTGTAGATTCTATTTATTTAATTCATTCTTTTGGATGTAATACAAATCTCTATAAAATAGAGTACCTTCCTATTTTGAGAAGTGATCTTTAGGAAGTGTGCCTGAATGCAACTGCATTCCCATTTTGTAATTTTTCTTTTGGGTATACTCAAAACTTATTATGGATTGGCCATCCACTGTGATTTTCCCCTAACAAGGTTTCCACGTAAAATTCCTTGTGTTATAGTGTTGTGGTTTTTTTTATTTTTGTTTCTATATATTACTCTTGATTGAATGTTCTAAGTGGATTAAAGATTAGAATAATAAAATTATTTCTTACAAAACAATTATTCACCCCCCTCTCAGTTTTTCTTGTTTCCAACAACCTTTTCCTTCCTTGTCTCCCTTAGGTTCCTTTTTCTCGGGCCTATGGGCCTAATATGTTTTTTATTTTAATTTTGTTTGGGTCTTTATGTCTAGGTTATGAAATAAGGTCCTAAGGACCATTTCAAATATCTTGTAATAGGTTTCCTAAGCTTTTTGTTGAATTTCAATGTAATAGCAAGGGTTCAATCCTCACTTGGTAAGCTTGGTGCACCTTGGAAAACTAAGGAATAAAAATGCCATGATGAAACTAGGTTCTTGAGGGGAATTTCCTTGGTGTTTTTGAAGTTTTTTCAATTCCTTGGACATCTCTTGAAGACTCCTTATAGTCGGGTTTGTAGTAGTTGTGTAACTTTCCTTAATGAGACAATTTCATGTCTAACAAGAAGTTTTAGTGATTCCAATGTCCACCTAATTAAAATTTCAGTTGGAGGAAGTTGGGAAGGGTTTTTGAAGGTTTAAATAAGTCTCTCATGGTTGAGTCATGACTGTTGATGATTTTTTTTTTAAGTTCTAATAAAAAACTTGTTTTCTTGACAAACTGTGTGTAAATTTATTGTTCTTCTATGTGGTATGGCCTTTGTACATACTATAAAGGTATAATCCTATTATTTATGGATAGAGGGAAGAAATGGATTCCTTTTGGTGGTTATTTGACAAATTTTCATTAAGTATAAAGGAAGATATCTTCATTTTAGCAGGAACGGGTCTAAAAACCCTCAAAACTAGGGTTTTGATTGAGGAATGGCTCTTACTTCCATCTAAATGTTGTAATAATGCCAAATATTTGTGGGATGGAATAAATTTAGGTAAATTTTCATATTTTTAGGGTCCTAGAGGATCACATGTTGTGTGGGGAAATATATGTATTGTTCTAGGCCTGGCAACTTCATGTGATAGGCCTAGATTATGAAGCAAAAGTTGAGTTTTGCTTGTTTATGGTGAATTTTTCATAGGAGGCACTTAGGAATGATGTATTTGGGTATATTTAGTCTGTAGGAATATTATTAAAGTCTTTGGGGTGAAGGGGAGAGCCTAGATAGTCAATTGGTCTTTTGTAGCCTACCAATTAGGCCTCTTGGAGCAACATTATTTTGGTATAATGCTCCTTTTATGTATATTGTCATGAAGGAAGGTTTTGAGGTCTTTTAGGGGCATGTAATACTTGTCTAACTTTAGGATTTTGGGCCTAGTACTAGCTTTTGTGTGGTTTTTATATTGAATGTCCTACCAATAGGGCTATAAACCTTATAGTGGTAAAGAGGCCTAGTAGTTAGAGTGGTGAAAAAATAGAGTTTTCTAAGTGCTAACTAGGGTGTTAGGTGTTGGTTGGAGCTATTTTTCATGTTCATAGGGGTTTCAAATCCTCTTGGTTGTTGGATCCCAAGAACCCTAGGTGTGTAGGGTCTTTACCTTAAGGGAATAGTGAGTTGGAAGATTCCACATAAGAGCATTTGAGAGAAGCATCAAACAAAGAGTCTTGTTATCTGATTTTAGTTGTTCTTCCCTTCCACTCTACATCATAGTGGTATCAGAGCCAAGTTGTAGGTATTTCTTGAATGGAATACATCATGCCTCCAAAACTTGGATTGGTGGTTGCAAGGGAATTGAAGGCCTTGAGAAGAGATTGAGGCCTTGAAAGCAAGAGACAGAAGAAGAGTGGTGGTAGTTGAGGAAGGGATTTATTTTGACGAAGATGAAAAGGACCCTCAGGGGGAAGAGATACCCCCTGATGAGAGAAGACTCCTTGAAGCCTTGCAAGCATCCAAAGGAGATTCCTCTAAAGTAAAGATTGATTTTTCGGTGTACAATGGAAAGATGGATGTGGATGAAATGTTAGAGTGGGTGGATGCCTTAAACAACTATTTTGAATACAAAGACATGGAAGAGAATAAGAAAGTGAAGTTTTACAAGACAAAGTTGAAGGGTGTAGTGCCCGCCTTGCAAACCCCAGAGAACACACACAATGTGAATAATTTTTTTTTAAATAATTAAATTAAACATGTAACAACACTTAACCATGATTCACATAGCAATTACATCACATTAACACACTTAGTTCTCTGGGGCATGCGAGGTTACATCGCAACAACTAACCAGAAATAAAAATAAAGATTACAACAATATCATTTACAATGATAACCAAGGATAAGGATACATCGAATAACCATGATGCGAGAATATTAAACATCGCATAATTACATCCATGATACACCTCTTAATAGAGTTACAAATGAACCTAACTATTACATCATTGATATAATATTACATTACAATTTTCTTTGACAAATGAATTACATTGAATTTTCCCAAAATGGGAATTGATACAAGAATAATGAAATACAAGTGATCACTGGTACAACTCCACTGCGGAATGCTGAGAAGACAAGATGCTGATGGGGAACCCAACGGGTGCGGAGCATGTTCCACCCAACCATGTGAATTACAAGTAACTCACCCCCCGTGCTCAGAGGTGACGAGGGAGTGAACCCGACCAAAATGTCAACTGACTCAACAACAACATAGCACAAAACATGTGCAACTCAAGGCATACAATGGACAACCATCAATGTTCACAAATCACATAACAAGATAACACTATAAAACTCATCACAATTAAACAAAGTATCACCAAAGGTACAAGTGACTCAATAGTAATCATAAACCAAATTTGTGAGAATCCGAAACAACACAATGAATACAAAATCCAGAAGAACTGCAACCACATCTAAAATACATTTCCAAATAAATTTGAAACAATTAAAGGAACATGATTCCATATAAATCTAAAACAACCATTCAATACACAATTCCAAAGGCAACAAGAAACAAGTCAAACGGTGTGAAAAGGGGAGGGTCATCGCATAGCTCTCATGGGATCCCCTGGTACTTCCTCCAACTGAGGCGCCGACACCCATCTATGGATTCCCTAGCCCTCGAAAACAACATAAAGATGCAATCTCCAGAGGCGACATGAAACAAGAACAGGGGTGTCTAGTGGAGAGTGTCATCGCATAGCTCTCATGGGATTCTCCTGGCCCTTCCTCCAACTGAGGCGCCGACACCCATCTATGGATCTCCTGGCCCTTCCTCCTAACTGAGGCACCGGCACCATAGGGTAGCTAATGCGGAGCCAATAATCTCTCATGAAGACGAGACTATGACTTTGCCGACCACGACCTTCTCAGTCTATCACTAGTCTATGGTAGCCCTAATGCATAGACGAGGACTCCAGTATTTTATTATCTTGTGTTTTTAAACTACCCAACCCCCCCCTAAATTCTATTATTTAGGTTATCACTTGTTTAACTACTCTTTCGTGGGTTATCCTGAGCCCTTCCTCATCCTAAGGCGTCGGCGCCCACGAAGAGCCACTCTCCCTAAGACCTTTAACATAAACAAAACTAGGCAAGGGTTGTACCATAACAGATAAAACAAAAAATCTCAAGCCCAAATCACGTGAGGCATTACCCATCTCGCTATAAACACATAATGAAGTCTCAACAATTTGTGTACAACCCTTTTAAAATCATGATATCAAAACTCTTGCCACATCAAGGGTGCATAAAGAGGGAACATCAACTGACAATAATCTCTAGCCTCTGGAAGCCAAAAGAACGACAATCCCCAAACAAGGGAAAAATGAAGCAACAAGAGTAGTCAACCGATTCTCACTCAACCTAAAATCAACCCAAACAATCAACACAACAAACATCAAACCAACCACAGTTAATCAAGATCAAATTAAGTTCCAAATCAAATCCAAAACTAGAAAAACCATCTAGCATCTAAGGGAGACCTCAATTTTCTCCTCTCAAGATACCCTTACAGTTGGCACACAAATCACCTTTAGCAAATTCAATAGACATGACAACATGTAGCCATTAACAACCCACATTCACAATTCGAAAACCAACCACTCGAACAATCAATTCCTTCGTACTCACAAGAGTTCTAAGTACCTATCTATGCAAAGGACTTACGAATCAATGGTAAAAAAGAGTATAAGGGAAACAAGTTTCAGGAGATTGTCTATCTTCATTTATTTACATTGCCCTTTTTACTAACAAATCATACTTGACAATCATGATCACAATCACAGACGAACTCATGAATAAGCACCTCAACTATCATATAATTACCACAAGACCAACATTCAAATCATATTTCGAACATAACCTCCAAAACAAGCAAACAATCAACAATTTAATCAAGACAAATTAACCACTACAATCATTTAACAAACCCCATAATCATAATGTCACTATTGTTTCCAAATTACAATTTCCACTATATGAAATCAAGACATAAATATATTTCTAACTTAAAATCAAAATTAAAATACAGCTTCCAACTCTAATCCATGATAACGATCAATCCAATTCTCCTTCTAAATAATCTCCTCATTTGCTAATCTACTTAATCAATTGATTATAACTATAGACCTAGTCTTATTCCTCATGCATAATCCATACATATGTGCACTTACATACACCCATTAAATACAATATTGTGATGACAAAATACAACACCCTTCTAAATGCCCACATGCTCATCTATAATTGTATAGATGTATTTATATAGTTACCAACAACATCTATATAATTACCTATGTAATATAATCATAAAACTACTTCCAAATCAAATTCTAACCCAATTAACTTAATCAAATCTTCTAATTTTCACTACTTCACGTCAATATTCAAATTAATTCACTATACAACTCTTTTACTTATAGTAGCAAAGATGTTCACTTGAATAGCAATTATTCAATCAAAATTAGTTAAAGAAAATTAAAGAACATATTTTACCATCACCCCACTCAATAAATTCTAACCTTACAACTATCTGAACTAATAAATACAATTTATTACAAGTACCTACTCTATACATTTAGATATATATATACACACACAAAATATAAATCTATTAGCATTTTGTTTTCTCTTATAATTCTCAAAACTTTTACAAAATAATACACCGTTATAATTTCCACAACTCCAAAGCAAAGAACAGATTTAATTGAATTTTTTTTTTTATAAATTTCTTTTTTAAAATAAAATAAATTAAATAATTACAATTCAAATAAAACAATATATATTAAATATATAACCATACTGAATAATTAATAATAACAGTAAATTCATGCCAATTACCTTTTATTTACAATTATTTATCACAAATAAAAATTTCATTTCTATAATATATAAAAAAAATAAACAATTATAATAACATTAAAAAAAAACAACAAATATTAAATAACATAAATTATAATTATATATATATATTTTTTAAAAGTAAATATATTTAAAAAAATATATATAAAAATAAATAAAAATGATAAATAAATAAAAAAAAAAAAAATTAAAGCCCAAAAGGGCTTTAGCATTGATCGGCTGAACATCATCCGTAGAATCCTGTGATCGTCGATGTACAACGATCGTCGACGTAACCGTGAGATGTGAGACATGGGGTGGGTACGGCCCAGCCGACCCCCAATCAACATTAATTTTATTTTATTTTATTTTATTATTTTAATTTTTTTAATATAATAAATTCGAAAAATAATAAATTTTTTATAAAACAAAAAATTTGATCCGTCCTTTAGAACGCGGGCCGATGCAAATCAGCCATGAATTATTTTCAACAGAAATTATTATTATTATTATTATTATTATTATTATTATTATTATTATTATTTTTTAAGATTAATAGTATAAATAGATATATATAATATATATATATATATTTTAAATACAGAACTACTGTTTTTTTTGTGTAAACACAGAAATTTACACATTCAAGATTAAATCTAATGCAATAAAATGATTGACCTTTTTCCAACAAAATACTAAAGAGAAATAGGGCATATTCAAATGGAATTTGACAAAGATTCTTTCTGTTTGTTTGCACGAGAAATGATTTTAGATTTCAAAGAATTTTCATATAAGAAAACCTACTTGTTTATATATTTTCTTTTCACAACTAAATCATAAAAATATAATTCCTTGAAAACATTTCTTTTACATACCAAAATTGATTTAATTCACGTTTCTATTCTTTACAGATTCAATACAATCAAGAAGAAAGAGAGAGAGGGTGGAACCTGTAGTCCTACGCTCTCGAGAACCTGATGGAGCTAGCTTGATTCCGATGGCTTCTACGAAGTGCTTCTCGTTCTGCTCCAAAATCTCCTCTCCAAGATTTCGTGCTCGACTCAATTCTCGTTTCTTTGTTCAGCAGACTCCAGAAAAATACCCACCAAAGATTTTCCAACCCTTTTTAAAACTCCTTCCAAATATAACATAAGATTCAAAAATGCATAACCAAAAGACCTGTGCAACCCCCCCCCCCATTTTTCCTAATTAAATTAAAAATATATTGTCCATCTCTCACAAAAACTCTAAAAATCAAAAATAAAATAAAACAATTCTTTAAAAGCCAGCTTTTTTCCCAAGTCTGTATTCTTATTGGCTCACACAGTCTTTTTATTCTTTTCTCTTGTTTTATTGTTTTAATTTCTATTTTAACCACTTTCTTGCACAACACATTATCTATTTAATTTAAATAATTTATTCTACAATTATCCTCAACAAGATAATTAATTAAAATAATAAAACACAATTTCATATTTAAATTATCATTAAATAAGCACATGACTTTTTAAAACATTTAATATTAAAATATAATTTATTCAAACATTAGAATAAACGAACATTTCCAACATTAAAATACACAATTATTATCCACATTTAATTAACTAATTCACAACATATAAAATATCAACATCAATCAAATAATCATAACTTATAAAATACCACATTAATCAAAAGACGACAAAATACAAAACACAAAACACAAATGACGACAATTACCAAAAATGAACAATACCAAATCAACGAGACGACCTGACATCATGGAATGGAAGGACTTCATCGTCACCTCTGTTTCAACATTTAACTGTTGGGCTATAGGTGCTCGCCCTATCCTGCCGAAGCAGGTGGAATCGAGACTTATACCTGCAAATCCTGCATACAAACGAAGTTGTGTACATGTGCATACATATATATATAATCATCAAAGCATTAAATCGAAGCACTGCATTGTGAGAAGGAATCGCAACATAGCAGGGCACTCGCGAACGAGTGATGCCATATTGTCCTTCATCACACCTATTCTAACAATTATAATATAACCAATAAATCAACATTTCTAACTAACAATCATCTCATAACATATCTAATTAAATCACTGCATCATATCATAATTCTGAAAATCAACTAACATTACCAACACAATGTCATATAAAATAATCATGTCTACTAATGGAATACAACATCATCAAATGTCTAACTATCCAACTCAAACAATATCATCATCGTCACGAGTAGCAACCAACCGCATTGAAAAATACTAAATCCTACCCGTAAGTGGAGGGGTATTACAAAGGGTTCTACCTTGACATGGTGGAATTTCACCCAAGGAAAAAGGGTTAAGATGGGTAAGTCTATGATCAACTCATGGGATAGGATGGTGCATAGGTTGAAGGTACAATTCCTCCCTGTTGATCATGAAGTGCAAGAATTTAGAAAGAGGAAAAATTTGAGACAAAAGGATATGGATGTTTCATTCTACACTACGCAATTCTACAAGTTGAGCATGAGATGTGGTCATGAAGAAAGTGAGAAGGAAAAAGTGGCCAGGTACATCAATGGCCTAAGACTCATTATACAAGATGAGATCAGCTTGGTTCTTCCCAAGACAATGGAATTTTACGTTCAAGTTGCATATAGGGCTAAAGAGAAGATAAGGAGGAAACAAGAGTAGCAAAATAGAGGAAGAGGCAAAAATTTTAGAGGTAGAGGTAGTTTTGGGGGCAAAAATCAGTCCCAAAAACATCAAGAGGAGTCTATCCATAATGAATCAAGTGGAGACTCAAGTAATAGAGGGGGATTCATGGGTAGAATACCCAATGGTAGAGGAAACTTTCATGGAGGAAGAGGCTCCAATTAGTTCTCAGGGAGATGCTACACTTGTAACCAACCGGGGCATACAACCTTCAAATGTCCAAAAAAGTGAGGCTCAAGCTCTCATGGTGGAGAGAGGAGGAATGAACTAGTGCATGAAGATGAAGAAAGTGTGACTTCACTTGCAGTGAACCTCACATTAGAAATTGGAGAGAACTTGATGATTAGAAGAACATTACTCAAGGTACCAATCCTTGAAGAACCCCCAAAAAGGAAAGCACTTTTTTCAGAATCAATTGCAAGGTACATGGTAAAGTATGTAAGATAATAGTGGGTTTAGGATCAACTAATAACCTCGCTTTAATTGAGATGGTAGAAAAATTTAATTTGAAAAGGATTTCTCACCTTAACCCATACAAATTTTCATGGCTTAGTAAAGGACAACAGGTCTTGGTGGATGAGCAAGTATGGGTAGAATTCAACATTGGGCCATATAAGGATAAGATCCTATGTGACATCATCCCTATGGATGTGTGCCACTTGCTACTTGGTAGGCCTTTCCAGTTTGATAGGAAGGCTAAGCATGATGGAGATAAGAACACATACTCCATTGTGAAAGATGGGGTGACTTACAACCTCTCACCTCTCCTAGAAGATGACAAGGAAAAGCATGAAGGGCCTCGTGTTTTGATGGTGGGTGAGAAGGAGTTCATGAAAACCTTGAAGGAAGGGGGGGGGAAGAGGATTCTTCTTGATTATGAAGCCAAAGATTGAAGTAGATCTTCCCACAAAGAAGAAGGAAGATGTACCTATGGAGGTCCAAGAGTTGTTGGAAAGATACAAGGATATAATGGTGAATTAATTACCTAGTTCCCTACCTCCCATTAGGGATATAAGCCACCATATTGATCTTATTCCAGGGGATACATTACCCAATACGGTTGCATATAAGATGACACTTGCCAAAAATGAGGAGATTGCAAGACAAGTGCAAGAATTGATGGATAAAGGGCTAGTGAGGAAGAGTTTGAGTCCATGTGTTGTTCCTAATATCCTAGGACCAAGTAAGGATGGTAATTGGAGGCTTTGCATTGATTCAAGAGCCATTAATAGGATAAGAATCAGATATAGGTTCCCAATGCCAAGAATGGAGGACCTCATGGATTGTCTATTAGGAGCATCTTACTTTTCCAAGATTGATTTAAAGAGTATCATCAAATAAGGATCAGAGAGGGAGATGAATGGAAGATGACTTTTAAGACTAATGAAGGGCTCTATGAGTGGTTGGTGATGCCCTTTGGGTTGTCAAATTCCCCTAGTACCTTTATGTGTCTTATGAATGAGGTATTGAAATATTTCATCAGAAAGTTTGTTGTGGTTTATCTATATGATATTCTTGTGTTTAGTGGGTCTAAAGAAGAACATTTGAATCACCTTGGCATGGTATTAAGGAGGTTAAAAGAGGAGAATATGTTGATCAACATGGAAAAGTGTGAATTCATGAAGGGAGAACTAGTATACCTTGGGTTTGTCATCTCCAAGGAAAGTTTGAAGATGGATCCTTCAAAGGTGGATGCTATTCTTAGTTGGCCAACCCCAAAGACAATGGAAGATGTAAGGATCTTCCATGGACTTGCAAGCTTCTATAGTAAGTTCATCAAGAACTTTAGTCAAATTTGTGCATCAATCTTGGACACCATCAAAGGAGGTAATAAATGTAAGTTTTCTTGGACCAATGAGGCTAATAAAGGGTTTGAATATCTGAAAATGAGAGTGGCACAACAGCCTATACTTGTGCTCCCTAATTTTGATAATTTTTTTACCATTGAGTGTGATGCTAGTAATCAAGCAATAGGGGTTGTTTTGAGCCAAGAAGGACGACCAGTTGCATTTTTTAGTCAAAGGATTAATGAAGCAAAAAGAAAGTATTCTTCATATGATTTGGAATTGTATGATATGGTCCAAGCCCTCAAAAAGTGGAGGCACTACTTGTTACCTAAATAATTTGTTGTTTATACTGACAATCATGCCTTGATTTTCTTGAATGCACAAGACAAACTCAGTCATAGGCACATGAAGTGGGTGGAATATTTGCAAGCCTATACATTCACAATAAAACATAAGAAGGGACAAGAAAATGAGGTGGTAGATGCTCTCAGTAGAAGGGAACTTGTAGTGCAAGAGATCCAACTCCAAAGCATGGGGATTGAAGCATTGAAGGATATGTATCATGAAGATTTATATTTCAAGGAGGTATACAATGTTTGTGAATAGAATTTGAATACTTTTCATGGCGAATATTCTAATTTTTTATTGTAGAATGGTTTTCTCTTCAAAGGAATCCAATTGTGTGTGCCTAAATGCTCAATGAGGGAGAATATAATAAAGGAGAATCATAGTGGGAATTGGAGGTCATTTTTTCCTTGATAAAACTTTAGAACAAGTTAGGAGGTTTTATTATTGGCCAAGGATGCAGGTGGATGTGAGAAGGTATGTGGAAGGGTGCACAATATGTCAAAGAGCAAAGGGAACTTCATTAAAATGTAGGAATCTAGCAGCCACTTCCCATTCCCAATAGGACTTAGGAGTGTGTAAGTATGGATATTGTATTGGGGTTGCTTAGAACCCAAATAGTTTTTGATATTGTCTCTGTGGTAGTTGATAGGCTTAGTAAAATGGCACATTTTTTTCCTTGTAAATGCACCAATGATGCATCTCATATAGCAGGTCTCTTATTTAAGGAGGTTGTTAAGATACATGGATTTCCTTTAAGCAATATTTCTGACAAGGATTCTAAGTTCATTGGTCACTTTTGGAGGACCTTGTGGAAGAAACTTGGCACAAACCTATCTTTTAGTTCTACATACCATCCACAAATGGATGGAAAAATTGAAGTGGTGAATAGATCATTGGGAAAACTCTTAAGATTCCTTACCAAGGAGCATGGACAAGCTTGGGATCTAATTTTACCTCAAGCAGAATTTGCATATAATGAATCCATGAATAGGAGCATTGGAAGGAGTCCTTTTGAAGTAGTTTATGGGATGCACCCTAGAGGGGCCTATGAACTAAGAGATCTACAAGGAGTTGATAGAAGAAGTGATAAAGGAGGGGATTTTTTTGTTGTAATCAAGGACATTCATCAGCAAGTGAAGGAAACCCTTCAAAACAATGTGGAGAAGTACAACAAAAAGGAAGATTTGAAGAAGAGGGATGTCCAATTCAAGGTTGGAGACTTGGTGATGACACACTTGAAGAAGGAGAGACTTCCAAAAGGAAAGTATCGCAAACTCGTGATGAAGAAGATAGGAACTTGCAAGGTGGTCCACAAGTTTGGCCAAAATGCCTATGAAATAGAGCTACCTCTTGGGGTGCCAATCTCTCATATCTTTAACATCTTTGATTTGTATCATTTCAAAGCTTCTATGAGTTCAGGTGATGAAGTAGGTACAACAACAATGGAGGATGAAGATTGGGTGAAGGAACTATCACCAATCCAACCTATGACTCTTGAATGCATCATAGACACCAAGGAGATAAAGATGACTAGAAGGAAGATATACAAGGAATACTTGGTTAAGTGGCAAGGCCTTCCTAAAGAGGATGCCACCTAGATGTCTGAAAATGACATTAAACAACATGGGGCCATAGTAGAAGACCTGATCTCAAAGAGGAATTGAGATCTTTTTCTTTCCTGGGAGTATGGTGTAGCAACACCTATGGGTCCAATGGGCCTAATATGTTTTTTCTTTTGATTTTGTTTGGGTATTTGTGTCTAGGTGATGAAATAAGGTCCTAAGGACCATTTGAAATGACTTGTAATAGGTTTCCTAGGCTGCTTGTTGAATTTCAATTTAATAGCAAGGGTTCCATCCTCACTTTGTAAGCTTGGTGCACCTTCAAAAACTAAGGAATAAAAATTTCATGATGCAACTAGGTGCTTGAGGGGTATTTCCTTGGTGTTTTTGAAGTTTTTTTAATGCCTTTTACATCTCTTGAAGACTCCTTATAGTTGGGTTTGTAGTAGTTGTGTAACTTGCCATAATGAGGCAATTTGGTGTCTAACATGAAGTTTTAGTGATTCCAATATCCACTTAATTCAAATTTAAGTTGCAGGATGTTTGGAAGGGTTTTTTAAGGTTTAAATAATCCTCTCATGGTTGAGGCATGACTATTGATGAAATATTTTTGAAGTTCCAATAGAAAACATGTTTTTCTAGAGAAAATGTGTGTAAATTTCTTTTTCTTCTGTGTGGTATGGCCTTTGTACATATGGTATGGGTATAATCCTATAATGGTTGGATAGAGGGAAGAACTATCTTCCTTTTTGTGGTGATATGACAAGTTTTAATTGAGTATAAAGGAAGATATTTTCATTTTAGCAGGAACTGGTCTAAAAGCCCTCAAAACTAGGGTTTTGATTGAAGAATAGCTCTTACTTCCATCTCCATGTTGTAATAATGCCAAATATTAGTGGGATGGAAGGAATTTTTTTATATTTTCATATTTTCAGGGTCCTATAAAATTAAATTCTATGTGGGGAAAGATATGCATTGTTCTAGGCCTAATATCTTCATGTGTCAGGCCTAGATTGTGAAGCAAAAGTTGAGTTTTGCTTGTTTATGTTGAATTTTTCATAGGAGGCACTTAGGAATGATGGACTTGGGTGTATTTAGTCTATATCAATCTAATTCAAGGCTTTTGGGTGAAGGGGAGAACCTAGATAGTCAATTGGTCTGTTGTAGCCTACTAATTAGGCCTCTTGGAGCATCATTGTTTTGGTCTAATACTCCTTTTCTGTATACTACCATGAAGGAATATTTTGAGACCTTATAGGGGTAGATAATACTTGTATAAATTTATGAGTTTTGGCCTGGTACTATCTTGTGTGTGGTTTTTATATTGATTGTCCTACTGGCAGGGCTACAAGCCTTATAGTGGTAAAGACACCTAGTGGTTAGAGTGGTGAAAAAATGGATTTTTCTAGGTGATAAATAGGGTGTTATGTGTTGGTTGGACCTATTTTTCATGTTCACAGGGGTTGGAAATCCTCTTGGTTCCTGGATTCCAAGAACCCTAGGTGTGTAGGGTCTTTTCCTTAAGGGAATAGTGAGTTGGAAGATTCCACATAAGAGTATCTAAGAGAAGCATCAAACAAAGAGTCTTGTCATCTGAGTTTAGTTGTTCTTCCCTACCACTCTACATCAATTGGCCATCCAACATGGTTTTTCCCCTAACAAGGTTTCCACGTAAAAATCCTTGTGTTATGGTGTTGTGGTTGTTTTATTTTTGTTTCTGCATATTACTTTTGATTGAATGTTCTAAGTGGATTAAAGATCAAAATAATAAAATTAATTTTTGCAAAACACTAATCCACCCCCCTCTCAGTGTTTCTTGTTTCCAACAACCCTTTACTTCCTTTTCTCCCTTAGGTTCTTTTTTCTCAAGCCTACCTTTTACAAACAAGGAATATTGGATTTCCATTTTAGACTTCCACCTTATCTCCTCTAATAAGAGAGTAGGAATTATATTTTCCATCTTCGGATTTGTACCACTACAACTAATAGAAAAAAATAGATTTTCCCAAGACTCTAGGAAAGAACAAAGTAAGAAATTCATTTATGTTTATCTTGTAGCTTTACATCTATAGATGCTAATTGACATAGAATCAAATTAAAAGAATTCAAATGATTTGCAATAGAATCACCATCTTTCATCTTTAAAGAATGCAACTTTCTTTTTAGATACAACTTATTAGTAATAATTTTGGTTTGATAGATGTCACCTATTCTCTTCCACAGTTTATATGCAATAGTTTCATCTAAAAAATTCAAGAGAACAAAATCAACAAGACATAATCTTATGGTTCTTCTTGCCTTCTTATCAAGCTTAGCCCTCTTGGATTTCCATTTTAGACTTCCTCCACATCTCCTTTCATAGGAGAGTATGAATTATATTTTCCATCTTCATATCTATACCACTACCATTGATATCAACAATTAGATTTTCCCAAGATTCTTGTAAAGAAAAAAGTAACAAAATGCATTTGTCTTCATCTTCTAGTTTTACATCTACAGATGCTAATTGAATTATAATCAAATTAAAATAATTCAAATTATTTGCAATAGAATCACTATATTTCATCTTTAAAGAGTACAACTATCTTTTCAAATACAACTTATTAGTAAGACTTTTGGTTTGATAGATATCACCTATTCTCATCCACAATTTATATACAATAGTTTCTTCTAAAACATTCAAGAGAAAAACATCAACAAGACATAATATTATGGTTCCTCTTGCCTTCTTATCAAGATTGGCCAATCCTCATCTGACATCGTTGTAGGTGACCTTTTCTTATTATTAACAGCTAACCATTGATCTCTCTCTTCTAGGAGATCCTCCATTTTCAGTTTCCACATCTCATAATTAGATCCATTAAATCTTTCAATACCTAAATGAGAATTAAAAATCATTGTAACAAACTTATTTTCAAAAATCATCAATAAAAAATAGTAAAAACTCCCACTACAACCAAAAAACCTTAAAAATTTTAAGAGAAAGGTGTTCCAAACTCTACCCAACCATTAGCTTTGATACCAAATGTTTATGTATTTTATGATGCATGTAATCTCCTTGGAGGAGATGGTTAGATCATGTTGTCATGTTTATTTTCCTGATTCATGATTGGAGCTTTGACATTGATCTTGTGTAGTTCTCTTATGTATTGGGTTCATTAATCATTTGCTTGATTACTTCATGATAGTGCTATGTTGCATTTGTAGTTTGGCATGAATTGGTTGGTTACAAGTCCTCATGGATTCTTGGAGAAATAGGTGAGGCATGAATTATCTTATAGTAAGAGATATATGTTGGAATGGTTACTTGTTAGAAAATCTTTTTCAACAGTAAAGATTGAGAATCCTACACCTTGGTTGGACATTAGTTCAACACACTCAACAATTTCACATGCCTCCAAAGAGGCAATTTGGTTACAAAGACTTGGGAAAGGTATTGGTTTTAATTGCAAGTTAAACTTGAATGTGATAGTCAGAGTGCTATTTTTTTAGCAAAAAATCCTATGTAACATGCTCGTACTAAGAACATGTTGATGTTAAGTATCACTTTGTACAGGAAATGGTTGAGAGTGGGAAGGTATTAATTGAGAAAGTTGACACTTTTATTAATGCTATAGATTATCTTATGAAACTAGTTCCTATAGATAAGTTCTCTTGGTTTTGAGTATTAATCATTTTCTTGGAGCTTCATGATTATGCAAGTTGCATTTGAAGTTGGAATGGATTGATTAGTTGGTGCAGGAAGGCCATTGGCCTTGAGTCTACTTTATCTATAATAATGATTCCTTGTTTAGAATAATTTCAATGTATAATCTCAAGTGGGAGAATGTTGGGAATATGATGCCATTTAATTACAATCCTAAGCATATTTCTTGTATCTCCTAATTCCTTGGAAATTTTTCCCCAATTCACTAGGATTCGAAAGAGATTAAATTCAAATGAAATGAACATGTAAATTGACATTTGTAATTAATTATAAATGATAGGAACATGTGGGGATGCCCAAGAAGAGCTCCTCCAAAATAGGAGAACATGGGGAACCCACATGGAAGGTGGAACCCACCTTGAGTTAATTTAACTATTTGGAAAAATATAACACTTTGGTAATGCATGTAAAGATCCTAGAAATTAGGAATTGATGTTTACATGCATGAAGTTCAGTTCAGTTCAATTCAGTATCAATTCAGTTTATTTCAGTTATCCTCAATTGCATGTAGTTAGTTTCAATTGAATGCTAGTTGACTTTAGTTGACTTGGAATGCATGACTAATGATTTGAGTTGCATGACAAATAACAAGTGATACATTCAATTAAGTGGGGATGATCATTCATGCATCATGTTTGCATGAATTGATGGAGAGATATGTTTCGGTTAACAGAGATTGACTTGGACCCACCTTTGGGCGCCCAAGTTGGCATCTTGGAGTTAACACTTTTGTGCATGAGAAGATATTTTAATAGGATGAGTTAAGTGGGCCCATTCTTGGGTGCCAAATTTGAGGATAATCTTACAAGATATCTTTGAAATCAACGTTGAGTTATGAATTCAGGTTTGGATGCCCAAATTGATGGACTTGTTTTGACATTTTTTTTCACAAAAGAACTCTACTTGCACAATAATGGCATAGATATTTGGGAGGAATTTTATCCTATTGTAATTTTCAACTCTTTGGAGTTAACAATGTTAACAATTGTCTATTTATTGCAGCAAGTTGAAGAGAGTTCAATCAGATTTTATTGTAGGTTGTGAAGAAGATTTGTTGAAGGAAAAAAAAAGCATCTCAAGCAAGGATTGGAATTATTGTAATCTTATTTTGAGATTAAATAATACATTCATTCTTGGTGGAATTTTTTCCTAAAAGGTTTTCACCATGATACATGTTGTGTAACTTCTATCTTCTAGTCTTATTCTTCTACAACTTCCTGTCTACTTCTAAAAATGGTAAAATGAATCTAAACATATAATCATCCACAAAGAATCTGTAACAAAAAATACTTAATGAGATCAGCAATCTCATAGTTTTACAAAGTATTAAGCTACACAATTACCTCAATTTTATCAAGAGTAAACCATGACATAATAGCAACCACTCTAAACCAAGAAAAAACATATCCCCAATTACATGAAGATAACCTTACCAATGATGCATCCATGTCACTGCCAACAATGTTTCTATTGCATTCTCACAACTATGTTAATCTAACATTGTTGTTTATATAAGACCATTCATTGTTTAAATAAAACAAGTATTTTTTCCTTCTAAATAGTTGTAATTCTATCCTTTTTCATATGTACATTCATTGTTTGAACATAACAAGTATCATTTCCTACAAAACAGTTATAAAATAAGCTATTCACATATGTACATTCATTTTTTAAATAGAACATGATTTTTTTCCTAATAAATAGTTATAAAGTTTCTTTCAGCTATAAAGATAACTTTTTACCAAAAAAAAGTTTTTTGCAAAAGATTGTCCATTGTTTACATTAATACTATACTATTTCAAACTAAACATTTACATTTAAAGACAATTACTATCATTTACTTTTTTTTCTTTCCTCAAGTTGTTTGCATGCTAAATGATCACTTTACAAGTAATTTTTCACTATTTTAAAATAGAAGGAGTTTTTGAAAAATTCTAAAAATAAACAAATTGAATAGCCTAGCTTCATACATAAGGATAAAATGTATATTATTCTAATCTTAAACATTTTCATCATTGGAAATTTGATGAGCAACTTTACTATTATAAAGAAAACTAAGCCCAACATCTTTATCAAAGAAATTCTTGAGAAAATATATTTCAGTCAAAGAAGGCATAGAAGTTTTAGGTTCAAAAAATACTCTTGCATATCCTATCTGCAAAAACAAAGGTTACTCTAGATTTGACCAACTCACAATGATTAGGTGCTTTCTTCTTAACATCAAAATGATAATTGAAATTTACCTTATGGGCTTATTGGTTTATCCCATGCATGTAGCTATTTACAACATACAAACTTATATTTGTACTCTTTTTACATTAAGGAAATGAGCTTGTCAATCTTCTAGATCAACCCAAGCAAAGCTTGGTGCATCTCAAGCTTAAATTCATACCATCATTGCTATCAAACAAAGTTGGATCACTCAAAAATATCACATACATTCATATACAATGGTCCAAAACATTCAAATATGCCCTTTCAATAACAAGTATGGATAAAATAAGAGAAAAATATAGAAAGACAAGGAGTTCATAACCTCCCATAGGATTGTATTTGATCCCCTTATACAAAAAATTTCTTACAATGGCATGGTTATATGGAAAAAAAATCGTAGCCATCTCAAGGCTTAGCATTTATCTTATATGTTTAAGGTGATTTTCAAGCCCATAAAGCTTTTAGCCTCAACCTCACCTTGCTCAAAGTTGTGAAGGCTTAAAAAAGAATTATACTTTATAATAATAGTAGGTTGCAGGCCATGCTATTGCCACATGGTACCTGGTGACCTTAATACATTCAACCCAAGGTTGATACATTCATAGATAGGGACCACACATTATACTACACTACAAAATTATACGGTGAAATGAAAGTTTATTTCTTGCTTGATTCAATAATAGCACTAAAGCTAATGTTTATGCAAAAGGAGGGGATCAATTTACCTCCAATCGAACTGATGGTGGTGTATTCTTCATATTTTTCCCTTCTTGTGAGTTTTTCCTTTGCTTTTTTCCTTTTGATTTTTCTGCAAAATCATCCCCCTCTTCTCTACTTCTTTCATGTAGTTATACCTCGAAAAGATGGAAACAATACATTAACTTTGCATGCTTTTTCGGCGATGGAGTTATTGCCAATCTATCGTTGGCCACCTCTGAGTTTAGATTATTGACATTAAGGTAGTGATATTCCACATCCTTAGTGGATTTTCCATTTGTGGTGTGTGCACCCAGATTCCAACTATCTTATGGTTTGATCTGGCTAAACAATCCTACTTCAACTGTGTTCTCATCCTTTAACATGTCACCCTACAACTACACATACTTGCACTTGCAAATTGATGAGTAATGTTCCATTTCTTGGTAACATATATATAAATAAACTTTCAAAGGTTTGTAAAGTCGATATCAATCAACTTATTTCATTCATTTTTTTGAATATCCCAGGATCTCCATTTAATATTTAATTGACTTTTTTTAATAATTCAATTATCCATATTGTGATAAATATGCAATAAAATTGGGTTTACATCCTTCTCCTCTTGGAAGAGACATCATCTCGATGTTTAGTAAGTCAAATAAAAGAACATCATATCAAATTTTGAATATTCATCTCTATTTCAAAACCACATAAAAAATATGTCTATTTAAACATCAGATCAAAAATATATGTCTATTTCAACATCACATCATATATATATATATATGCATCTGTTTCAACATCACATCAAAAATATATGTCTATTTTTAAGCATGAAATATCATAGTATCTCAATCCAAAAAAATTCAAACAGAATTATTGAGTTTCTTTTTCAAGAAAGAAGATGTGGAAATGAGCATTCTATTTCTTCTGCATCCTCCCAAGAAGCATTATCCAATGAGTACTAGTTCCATTAGACCTCAAACTAATTAATATCTCTTCTCCATAACTTAACATTGCATCTATCTAGGATTATAATGGGCACCACTAGCACTATTCCTAGATCTTGTACCTACAAGGATTTCCAATCAAGTGCATGAGTAACATCGGGATGATATGGATTAAGAAAAGAAACATGAAATAGATTATGAAGTCAATCCAAAGTAGGTGGTAGATCTAGTCTATTAGCAATTGGGTTAATCACTTCCAAGACTTCAAACAGTTGCACATATCTTGGGGACAACTTGGAAGACTTTCCAAAACCAATAGAGTTGTTGTGAGGTTTAACTCTCAAGAAAAGTTTGTCCCTTATTTTGAAATGTCTAAGAGTTTGGTTCTTGTTGAAAAAAAAATTTTGTCAGTCTTTCACCACTTTCAATATTCTCTTAATGACACTTATTTTTTCTTCCATTTCCTTAAGCATTTTAGGTCAGGTACTATGATAATGTCCTCCAATGTAACCCAACTAATGGGGGTTCGACACTTCTACCCATACAAGGCATTAAATGGTGTGATTCATAAGGATGTATGATAGGAGTTGTTGTAAGAAAAGTCTACCAAAGGAAAATATTATTCACACCTATAATGTTGGTCCATACAATACATTTGGAGGAGGTCTTCGACTCCTTGATTCACCTTCTCTATCTACCCATTTGCTTGAGGATGATAAGTTGAGCTAAAATTCAATTTAGTCCCCAATTCCACATTCAAGGTCATCCAAAATCTTGAGGTCATCCATGAGTCCCTATTAGAAATGATAATCTCTAGCATTCCATATAAATGGAAGATCTCCTTAACAAATTTCTTAGCTAGGGTCAACAATCCATCGTTAAGTTTTCTCTAAATGAAGTGTACAACCTTGGTCAACTTATCAGTCACAATCAAGATAACATCATGCTTATTCTTGCTCAATGAAAACCCCTATGCAAAATCCATACTAATCACCTGCCATTTATACTTAGGTATGTCATGAGGATACAATAACCTAGTTGGTTGTGATGCTTAGCCTTGACTTTTTGGCACTCCAAGCATCTAGCTATGTACTCCACTACATCTTTCTTGATTTTAGGCCAAAAATATAGAGTCTTCAACTCCCTGATCACCATGAATACTACAGGGTGTCTAGAATAAGGTGCATTGTGAACTTCTATAACCAACTTTCTTTGCTCTCCAAAGTGAAGAATATGCATTCTTCTCTAGTATCTCAAAATACCATCTGGTTTGATCTTGTACCCATCAAACCGATGATCTGAAGGATTCACTACTAGGGTGCTCTTCACTCCTTCATAGTGGTCATCCCCTAACATATTCTAAATTACCTACTACCACAAGTTAGACCTTGTTGAGATCATAGTTGTCATATGTTTTTGTCTACTATGAGCATCAATCACTTTTTTCTCTTTCCCTTTTATATATTCAACTCCAAATTTATACTCACTAAGGAATTCCAACCACCTTCTTTGTTGTGCATTAAGGGTTAGCTATGTAAATATGTATTTAAACCCCAAGTGGTTTGTCTTGAGT
Organism: Sequoia sempervirens; assembly: GCA_007258455.2. Classification (NCBI taxonomy): domain Eukaryota; kingdom Viridiplantae; phylum Streptophyta; class Pinopsida; order Cupressales; family Cupressaceae; genus Sequoia; species Sequoia sempervirens. The sequence continues at coordinate 390,520,950 of VDFB02193867.1, forward strand.
TCAAATGGCTTTCCCAAAAGATAATGCCTCCACATCTATAAGGCATGAACTATAGCCACCAATTCCAAATCATGAGGTGCATAGTTCACTTCATGTTGCTTGAGCTTCCTTGATTCATATTCTACCACTTGTCCATATTGAATTAATACTGCTCCCAATCCCTCTCTTGAGGCATCTATGATTATTGTGAAAATCCCATTAGGATCAAGGATAGTCAGCATTGGTACTATTTTGAGCCTCTCCTTTAGGAGTTGGAATTCATACTCACATTTCTCATTCCATTCAAACCATTTTCCCTTTCTTTGGAGTGAGGTAATAGGAGATGCAATCTGGGAGAACTCTTGCACAAAATTCCTATAATATCCTATGAGGCCCATGAAGTTATAGACTTCCAACACATTATGAGGAACTAAACATTCCATGATCGCTTGATCTTCTTGAGGTCTACAGAGACTCCTTTTGTAGAAATAATATGGCCCAGATAGTGCACTCTATCCTAATAGAATGAACACTTAGACAACTTCCCAAAGAGTTTCTTTTCTCTCAATCAATAGAAAAATATCCTCAAATTTATATCATGCTCTTCGACAATCCTCGAGTAGACTAGGGTGTTGTCAATAAAGATCAGAAAAAATTCATCCAATAAATCTCTAAATAGACTATTCATGAGGTTCATAAAGGTTGTTGGTACATTAGTTAAATCAAAAGGTACCACTATGAACTCATAATGGCCATACTGAGTTCTAAATGTAGTCTTCAAAATATCTTCTTTAATCCTCAATTGATGGTACCTTGGCTTGAGATCTATCTTGGAGACCATTGTCGCTCCCTTCATTTGATCAAAAAATTCATCAATCCTTGGGAGTAGATACTAGTTATTAATGGTAACCTTGTTCAACATCTAATAATCTATACATAGATGCAAAGTTCCATCCTTCTTTTTTTCAAAAATAATCGCCACTCCCCAAGGTGAAACACTGGGTCTTATGAGTCCCTTATCTAAATATTACATTATTTGGTTCTTCAACTCATAAAGTTATGTGGTGGTCATCTAACAAGGTGCCTTAGATTGAGGCTTAGCTCCTAGGACTAGGTTGATAGAAAAATTAAATTCCCACTTAGGAGGAAATTTCAAAAGTTCATCAAGGAATACATCTTGGAACTTCTTGAGAATAGGATATTCATCTAAATACAGCTCCTTGCTATCAAGATTACTAACATGCACTGCATAAATTGCACACCCCTTTCAATGAGACTTCTTGAGCTTCATCGCAGAAATCTAACTAAGCTCTAACGGTCTCTACATTCCACAAAGATCAATCGGGTTTCCATAATCATCCAGATAAATGACCTCCTTATCCTCATAGTTCACTAAAGCCTATTGTAGACACATAAAATTGTCCTAGGCTTGCAACTCTTAGATTATTCAACATTGCCCCTTTCATTCTTAATAATTAAATAATTTTTAATTATTTAATTATTTTCTAAAGTCATAATTCTTCTATTAATTAAATAATTTTAATTATTTAATTAATTCATTTTTATCATTTATTTCTCCTTGATTATTAAATAAATAAATTTTATTTATTTATCTAATACGTCATTAATTACCTAAAGTCTTCCTTTAATTAAATAAATTTCTTAATTTATTTAATTCCCCTTTTGTCATTTATTCCTCTTGATTATTAAATAAATAAATTTTATTTATTAAATTACGTCACTAAGCAAGTCCCCTTCTTTTAAAAATTAAATAGATTCTAATATTATTTGATTTTTGTCCATTTTCTACTATAATTAAATAATTATTTTAATTGTTTAATTATTCATTAACCTCTTCTCTCATTAAATTAAATAAAGTTAATTTATTTAATTTGGTCCACTCTCTTGAATTTTGAATTAAATTATTATTTAATTCGAAATGATTCCTTTTGTCACATTCTTCTATAATTTAATAATATCTTTATTATTTAATTATTCACTGGTCACCTGGAGTAAATAAATTTTATTATTTAATTTCTCCAGCAACCTCTTTGTCTGTGCCAATCTTATCTTCCAAATTAATTCTTATCTTTTGACATCTCATTTAATTTTGACCCTTGATTGAATTATCTTATAATTCAATCTTAGCCATTCATTTCTTGACATTGCCCTAATTTTGACCTAACCCTAATTCATACTACAACATTCAATCTCGACCATTGATTCTAGGGTATTTGTCATCTTCTCATCCTGGCCACATGTTCAAAATTGTAGTTTTTATAAAATGGCAATTTTGTTCTTATTTTGCTCTCTCTTAGTCCTCTTGGTGTCTTTCATGCTCAGATTTCACTTTATACTATTATTAGTTTTGCAGTCATAGTCACTTACAGTCATTGTCATTTTAGTCCATTGTGAGGTCATTTTCTTTTATGCAAATCCTTCAACACTTGCATAGGGCTTAGTCATTTGTCATAGTTGCTCATACAAATCTGAGGGCATCTTTTATTTACTGCAAGCTAGGAGGTGTAACAAAGGTCAACCATGGAAGGTGGAGACTTAGGGTAACTTTGTTCCTTTTGTTTTCATGATTATTTCCTTTGTACTTTGTTATTTCATTGGAATTTTAATGTTACTATGCTAACCCCACTAACAAATCTGATTTTCCCTTCCATCAGTCGATGAGTCCCTGAGACATTAGGTCAGTCATTTTAGGTTGGTCCAAATAAAATCATGGCATTTGTCACAATCATCACATCAGTCAAATAAGTCAGACAGTCAAAATCAAACACAAGACAGTCATTTGAAATGTCAATGTCAAAATTGGTCAATATTAGACAACACAGTCCAATCAATCATACAGTCAACATCAGTCAACTTGCCAAAACATATTACTCAAAACAATGTCAATCTCGTCACTCTTTGGTCCTCTTCAAGATGTGTCCTTCTTGGAGTTAGACCTCGTCAAAATGTCCTTTGCCTTTTCAGGATGTGTCCTTCCTGACAATAGGCCCCATCAAACTGTCAACATTGTCAAATTGGTAAAACTCTTAAACTGTCAAAACTATCAAACCGACCAGAAATCAATCTTTGGCAAACAAACATTGGTAAACGAAATAAAATGGATGTTAATCTTTGGTCTATCTTGTCTTATCTTTTGACTATCTTGGCTATTTTGTCTTATATTTTTTACTAGCTTGTCTTTTTGGTCATGTTACTAGCTACCTCGAGGATGTCCCATGAAGGATTTAGAGGTGCGATGACATCTCCTAGCCTATTTTATTTTCTCTGACTACTCTCTGTGGGTTGTCTTGACAAAAAGACTCGGGCAACTTCGCCCTTAGTATGAGTTAGGACATTCCTTGTCTGTGACTGTCTATTTTTCAAGTGGATGACCTTGCACACCTTGGTCTACATCATACCATTGTGTTTGTTGTCCATTTGTGTCATTTTTACCGCCCAATGATGATTAAGAGCAATAAATATTAGTCCTATGGCAATGTTTTGAAGGATTTGGTCTAGGAACTAACATGCATCTTCTTTAGTCATGTCATCTTCTCTCTCATCTCATATAGGCATTGCATCTATATCATCATCCATATCATATGCACTAATATTTCTCTGCCTCTTCATATTCTAGTATTCTCATTAATTTCGAGAGCACACCCATGTTCTTGGAACCTGTCTGTTCTCTCGAGGGGGCATACCGCTACCCCTCTCGTCATTCTTCCTCACCTTATTTTGCACTGGGGCATTTTTTGACTTATTTTCTTTGTCACAATGTGACAAGCTACATTATGACAAAGAGGGCAAAATGTAGACACATAAAATTGTCACAGGCTTGCTCTTAGATTATTCAACATTGCCCCCTTCATTCTTAATAATTAAATAATTTTTAATTATTTAATTATTTTCTAAAGTCATAATTCTTCTATTAATTAAATAATTTTAATTATTTAATTAATTCATTTTTATCATTTATTTCTCCTTGATTATTAAATAAACAAATTTTATTTATTTATCTATACATCATTAATTACCTAAAGTCTTCCTTTAATTAAATAAATTTCTTAATTTATTTAATTCCCCTTTTGTCATTTATTCCTCTTGATTATTAAATAAATAAATTTTATTTATTTAATTACGTCACTAAGCAAGTCCCCTTCTTTTAAAAATTAAATAGATTCTAATTTATTTGATTTTTGTCCATTTTCTACTATAATTAAATAATTATTTTAATTATTTAATTATTCATTAACCTCTTCTCTCATTAAATTAAATAAAGTTAATTTTATTTAATTTGGTCCACTCTCTTGAATTTTGAATTAAATTATTATTTAATTCGAAATGATTCCTTTTGTCACATTCTTCTATAATTTAATAATATCTTTATTATTTAATTATTCACTGGTCACCTGGAGTAAATAAATTTTATTATTTAATTTCTCCAGCAACCTCTTTGTCCATGCCAGTCTGATCTTCCAAATTAATTCTTATCTTTTAACATCTCATTTAATTTTGACCCTTGATTGAATTATCTTATAATTCAATCTTAGCCATTCATTTCTTGACATTTCCCTAATTTTGACCTAACCCTAATTCATACTACAACATTCAATCTCGACCATTGATTCTAGGGTATTTGTCATCTTCTCATCCTGGCCACACGTTCAAAATTGCAGTTTTTATAAAATGGCAATTTTGTTCTTATTTTGCTCTCTCTTAGCCCTCTTGGTCTCTCTCATGCTCAGATTTCACTTTATACTATTATTAGTTTTGCAGTCATAGTCACTTACAGTCATTGTCATTTTAGTCCATTGTGAGGTCATTTTCTTTTATGCAAATCCTTCAACACTTGCATAGGGCTTAGTCATTTGTCATAGTTGCTCATACAAATCTAAGGGCATCTTTTATTTATTGCAAGCTAGGAGGTGTAACAAAGGTCAACCATGGAAGGTGGAGACTTAGGGTAACTTTGTTCCTTTTGTTTTCATGATTATTTCCTTTGTACTTTATTATTTCATTGGAATTTTAATGTTATTGTGGTAACCCCACTAACAAATCTTATTTTCCCTTGATTACACCTATACTTAGTGAACCAATTTATACCCAAAATTACATCATATGAGCCTAAAGGTGCCACATACAAGTTGACCTAATTTTGAAAGGTTGGAAGCTCTAACTCACTACAAAAGAGACAAGTATCTACCCTCCACTTTGCTTAATTACCATACTAGACTATCCATGAATTTTTCATGTATCCAAGTCTAATGGGTATCTTGGATATTATTTTAGGATCTATACAACATTCAATATCTTCAATATCAATTAAGATAGAGACAAATTGGCCATAGAGCTTACATGTTAGTTAAATTGGTGAAGCCTAATATTTTTCCTATTTGTATCCACTACAACGTGGATCTAGTGAGTCTATTGGTAACTTCCTTCCTTTCATGACTTCAACCACTGAGGATAATTTGAGGCATAATGATCACCTCCACAAGTATAACATCCATCTCGAGGCCCTTTGTGACCTCCTAGCTTGTCCTCTCTAAAGCCTTTCTACTTATGGTCATCTTTTCCATTGCCTTTGTTTCCTTTCTTGCTATTTCCACCATTACCATCTTCACTCTTCTCTTGTGATTCACTTTTCCTCTTGACATTGCAAATCTGATGGCTCTCGTCTCCCTTATGAAATTTCTTCTTCCCATACCATAACTTAGAATTTGAATCAATGTGAAGATTGGATAACTGCTATAGCTTATGTTCCTATTTGGTGGCTTTTTTGAAGACTTCATTCATGGTTTGAGGTTCGTGCATATCCACCTTAGCTTCTATGCGAGGTATAAGTCCCATTATAAAATTTTAGATACAAAACCATTCATCTCCCTAATACTGAGGCACATACTTCAATAGGTTAGTGAATTTTTCCCAATATTGAATCACATTCATATTTCCCTAGGTTAAGTTATGAAATTCCATTGCTTTCTTGTCAAAGAAAAGTTGTGACAACTATCTTTTCCTAAAATCTTGGAGGAAGAGTTCCCAAGTGATATCGATAGGCTGTAAGTTTTTTTCTAACTTCTCATTAGAGCTAATATGTAGCCCATGCTACCTTAGTCTATTCAAAAAGGTTTTAGAGCCCAAAGTATTTTTCCATTTCTATAATCCAAGCCTCAGTTCCTATTCCAATATCCTTTCCATCAAACTTGGGTGGTGCTACTCTTTCGAGGTCTTTCCCAAGCTCTTCCTCAATTCTCCCTTGTGGACCTACCTCTGAACCACCATCTTCTTGATTTCCTTCTACATTCCTATTGTCCTATTCTTGGCATTCCACTCAAAATTATTGTTCTATATAATCCATTTGAAACTCTTTCCAATTTAGAAGCTCTAGAATTTTCTCCATTCTCTTGTTTGGTTTGTTATTAGAACCACTACCAACCTGGTCTTTCCTAGTGGTCACCATGATGTCCCACACTTATCCTACAACACAGTCATGTCTATTGAATTTCAACACAAGGTTCTATGAATAAAAATTCTTATGCTACCTCTCATAATTTTCATGTGCATCCATCCTTCTTCATAGAAGAAATAAACATTCATGCAGGATACACACATTTTAGAGTCTTTCTTTGAACACACCAAGAAAATATTATCTAATTTTATTTATATTTAAGGTGATTCAATATACCCTTATTTACAATGGGCTTCTTGTTACATCATTCTAATTTCTCAATATCATATGGGTCATCATCTGAGTTCATTTCAAACTTAACAAAAGAGGATGGTTGAGTGTGTAGGCTCTCCTTTTCCTCTATAGTCAACAAGGGTGCATTGGGTCCACACCCTAAAGGCCAATCCTAGATTCTAAAAGGATTTTTGATCTTATGTGGTCACTTCTCCTCAATCTTCAAGCCTCTCTCTAGCTTGAGTCATGTAAAAGCTTAAGCTAGAGTTTATTCATTGGCAATTTCTAGTTGAACCTCCATCTTGGTGTTTCCTTCCTTTACGTGATTCTTATGTGAGGTTCTAACAATTTTCCCTTTCCTTTATCTTTCCTTTGACCTTCCCATTCTTGCATTCAATTTAGGTTTGATCAATTCTTAGGACATCCAAATTTTTGGGTCAAGGGTCAACTACTCCTAGTCAACTATGGTAGACTTAAAATGCCTAATGCTAAACCCTATGCTCTGATACCAAATGTAATAACCCATTCAAAATTATTATTTAATTAATATTATTGTAAATGACAGGAATATGCTTCAAATTAAAAATACATAACTAACTTGTATAAAGTCAATCTTAGCTACACATTTCCATTTAAAATGAGTCAAAGATTCTTATATTCATTTAAAAAGTCAAATTATAATATCAAGTTTGACTTAGATACTAAGGCCACAAGTCATTACATTGCACACAATACATCAAGTTACATCTTATACTATAATACTCTTGTGAACAACTAAGGTTCTTCTTAGATGATTGCCTCCACTGGTGGATGAGAACATGGTTGAAGTGCTTTACCACTCAACCATGAAGCTTAAACTTCCCTGGAATTCTTCAAACTTCAATAATGTTTTCACCTACACAGAAAGTTTAGCAAGAGAACAATTTCCAAGGTGGAATATTGTGTGTGCCCAAACATCAACATGCAATTTATATGTACAAGTTCAAAATAAAGTGCAAGATATATGCTAGGAATGGTAGAGAGTGAAATCATAGAGTTCATTCATACATACATAATGAACTATATTGCTTGGCCAAATATAACAAATGTGTCAAAAAAACAACAAACAATAGATTTTGGTAAAGTAAACCTATATTCTTTGTACTCCATTTTGGAACTCATCCTAGAAGGTTACTTTCTACTATGCATCTCATAATAGCTATCTACCCTCTAGCACCATCTACCTGTAGCTACTCTAGTAAACTTGTAGAAGTTGAGAAATCCAACTTCACTGACCTCGAAGATCACCTGTATGCAAATAACCTATCACAGAAAGGAAGAGATGGAGACAAAAAAGAAAAGGGTGCTCTGAAAGCTAAAAATTCATTAATCAGAGAGCGAGAATAATAAAATGAGATCAATCCTTATGAAGGATATCAAGAAACCCTAAAGGGAAAATGTATTTAATAATTAAAATAATTATTAAATGCATATAATGCATAACTAAGTGAATCTTAAGAAAGGAATAAAAGGTAACTTAATTAAACTAATTAAGTGAAATAAACCTTTTACTCTAACACCCCCCTTAAGATGAATTTAGGGAGTAGTTACAAGAAAAATGCATGAAATAAATGCAACTACAATCTAGAAAGCAAACAAGGGTCTCAATAACTAGGCCTGATCAGGTACTCGAATACAACCAAATCTCTATAAAGTGGAGTAAAGGAGAAAACCCAGTGGGAAAAAATCCTTTCCAAAAAGAGATGAGAAGAAAGAGTGAGAAAAGAAGAGAGATATAAGGAGGACTCAACATAACCCCCAAGAACTACTTCTATCACACAAGTACAAAATATGTTCCCCCCATAGGAGAGAGAAAAAGAGACAAGAAGGCCCCCCCACAATGAAGAAACTAATGTCACAATGGTAGATGTCTGATGTAGAATCCAAAAAGAGATCATGAAGAAGCAAATGATATTCCTCCCCTTGGGAAGAAATGGATCCAAAGGATGATTTTGAAGAAACCATGTGAAGAGTGATGAACCAATTTGTCTCAAGATGTGTGCCATGATAGGATGGTGAAGAATCTCGTTGTCTAAACTGAAACATATGATGCCAAATCCAAACTGATGTGGAGAATCCTAAAATGCAACCTCTAAATGCATGGATGATGGTGGGTGTATAGTGATAACCTGACTATCAAGGTAGATGAGATGAATGTCCTCAAAATAATCCTCCAAATCTGCAATATAGGACTCAAAAAACAAGAAAGATATGTTTGCAACATAAGAGTCCAAAGTAGCTATGTCTGGAAGATGAATGATGCCTTATTGCACTGAATCAAGAACAATAGGAGATGCTAATGAAGTCTCAATCTAAAGAGTGGGAACATGAATACAAGTCTTTGAACCATCGGCACATGCAAGACCTGTAATATACTTAAGTTCCTCTAGAGTACGGTTATCATAGGGTATGAAATCTACATCTGTAAGAGGGATGAGACAATCTGCAGTGGGATCCTCTGGGAATGGAGAGATATTAGAGTCTCCAAAAATCTTCCAAAGATGTTGCCAAAGTGTGTGAGGACAACAGATGTTGGATAAAGCACACAAAGTGTCAAAATCAACACTACAAATAATAACCCCTACAATATGATCTCAAATAATAACCCATGTTGATAAACCCCTTGATGTGTCTAGTGTAGGTATGAGTCCATACAAATGAGGAAAAATATTAAGCCACCTACAATGTGTAAGTATGCCCTTTGCCCATGACTCATAATTACCCCATTCCAAAATTACAATTGAAGGGTGAGTAAAAGAACCCATGATAACTCTTCAAATTAAAAAATCTAGGAAAACTAACCTTACTACATGTAGATCAAATGAAATAGAGACAAATGATGCAAACAGGAGGTTCCCAAGTGCCAAAATGTCCAAGTAATTAAGAAAACTATGAAAACAAAAAAGGATGAATAAAAAATACCTACGGAAAAATCTTGGAAAATAATTATGATCATTGTGCAGAGCACTGAACCAAATTTTTGACGCCTATAAGTTTGCACAAAATGGAGTTTGGATGAAAAAGTTATGCCACTGGGAGTGCAAATAACAAGTTTTGACTTTGTCTAGAAAAAAAAGTAGAAAATGGAAAAATAAAAAAAAATATCTACATCATTGGATCCGGCTTTGAATTAGCTTTCCAACGATATCTCGTTTTTGAAAAATGGAGCCTAGATGACCATTTTATGCTTGATTTCCCCAAGAAGGTCAAAAAATGCTTGAAAAAGGGTCCCTAGTGGCTCCTTGGTTGCTCCACTTGGCTTGGATGTCCTCTGGTGGTAGTTGGGTAGCTTTTGGGTGGTGCTCCATTGGTGGCTATAGGGTGGTGGACCAACGACTCTCTAGTGGTAGGTCAGTGGCCAGCCGATGGTGGGTTGGTAGTGCGCCGGTTGCAGGGTGGTGGCCACTACTCAAATTGGTGGCCACTTGGCTAGAGGGTGGTGACATACCCCCTCATAGTGGGGAGTGCAAAAAAAATTTAAAAAAAATTATCTTTTTTATTTTTATTTTTTTTTCCGCATTGAAATGCATGCTCGGGGGTCTGTATGGCCCTGGGGAATTTTTTTTTTACCTCTAGAGCCAACTATACCGAAAATGGGAAAACTATATATCAAAAAACTTGGAAACGGCCTCTTGAGCACATCTACAAGGTTGGTTTTGGCTCAAACTATATCAAATTAAAAAAGTATGCCCTATATCAAAAAGGAAAACTCCAAACCCTCAAAGCTCCAAAAATCCTTCAAATCATGAATAAGAGAGTAGCAGGTCTGGAGCTCTGATACAATGTAGAAGTTGAGAAATCCAACTTCACAGACCTCGAAGATCAACTATATACAAATAACGTATCACAGAAAGGAAGAGATGTTGACAAAAAATAAAAGGGTGCTTTGAAAGCTAAAAATTCATTAATTAGAGAGCGAGAATAATATAATGAGATCAATCCTTATGAAGGAGATCAAGAAACCCTAAAGGGAAAATTTATTTAATAATTAAAATAATTATTAAATACCTACAAGGCATAACTAAGTGAATCTTAAGAAAGGAATGAAAGATGCCTTAATTAGACTAATTAAGTGAAATAAACATTTTACTCTAACACAACTAAGGTATCACTATTTTGTTCAAGTATTTAAAACATTCTTTCACAAAGTCTTCAAAAGAAGAAACATAATACTAATTTATACTCTAAACAAAAATTAGATTCATGAGTCACAGAGTAATTCAGCAATTAGTCATATCATTCTTATGACTAGTTCTACTTATCATATTAAGAATTTTCCTTTCAAAAAATGTACTAAAAACAAAAGGTATGTCATAAGTATGTGTATATACATAGAGGAAGTCTATGTGCATACACATATATGTGCCTACTAATGTTAAATATTGTGCATTCATTCTAAAATAATAATTATTTCATATTGCAATCTTAAAATAGTATTCCATTAGACTTTACTTGTTAAAATAAAGATTTAGAAAAAGTCTATGTTCACAATTTCATAGATACTGCTATTGCATTCTCACAACTATGTTACTCTAACATTTTTGTTTACACAAGGGGTAAGTGAAAAAAGATGGGTGGCCAAAAAGGGGCTTAAGTGACCACTTTTTTTTTGAAATCAAGAAATATTGACCTTGGACATGAAATTGAGGATAGTTACACTCAAAATTTTTTGATGCAATGAAAAAAAGGATCATACTGCTCCGAGTCTACTTTCTAAACTACTAATTTATTTTTAAAATGGTTGAGATTAAGGGGTTTAGAAGAGGGATGCACATAAATTGGTGTTGTTTTTATCAGAAAAACATAACATAGCAACTTTTACGTGTACCTAGCACGGTGAACTTTTTTTTAATATTTTTAAAATCTCTTTAGTGAGAAAATAGCTAAAAATATGTAGTTGATGCATGATTTTTTTGATAATATTTTAGTGAATATTTTTTTTTTTACTATTTTTCAAAGTGGACACTTACTAAAAAATAGAATTTTTGCCATGCTGCCCCTACAAATTTTGGAAACTAATTGATTTTTTTTTTTAATTTGTAGAATAGTCTAGTTTCTAAAAATGTAATTTATTTGAAATTTTGGTGAACGATTAATTTATAATGAAGAAACCATCAAACATTGTTTTTTTTCCAAAAAAGTGACACACAAACAAAATAAATTATAGATGAAAGCCTTAATATTGTCAAAAAAGTGAAAAAAATTACAGAATTGTATAGCTAAGAGAGAGCCTAACATTACCCAGGTGTTCAATTTGTTTGAAATTGAAACACGTGCAATCCTGACAGTGAGCATGAACCTGATTATGTGAAATATTGTAAAATTTTCAAAACACCTCTCTGGTCATTGGGATGGCCCTCCAAGCCTTTGGGTTGGTATTTCAAGGAAAATTCCAAGCCTAATGTTTGGGGATTGCCAAAGAAAGATATAACATGAGCACATTAAATACCACAAGTGCATTATAATGTGCACATGTTATATCTTAGTTTTGACAAGGTTTTTTACATTTGTATAGGACATGTCTAGCAAGACATAACGTGAGTGTGGTATAACATGTTAGTGTTATGTCTTGCTTTATGTTAAATGCTACTCTATTGAATGTATGTTTATATATTTGTATGTTTGTATGTTCATGTATGCTTGTATGTCATGTATGTATGTATGTACACATGCTTGTATGTATGTATGTATTCCTCTATGTATGTATGTATGTATCAATTCATGTATGTATGTATTCCTATGTGTATGTAAGATTGTATATACATATGTGCATGTATGCTTATATGTATGTAGGATTGTATATATGTAAGTATACAAATATGTATGTATTTATGTATGTCTTTAGGAGATAAATATAGTTATCGAGGTAGGGTAGGAGTGAAAGAGGGAGGGAGAGACCTGAGAGAGAGAGAGAGAGAGTCTTGAGAGAGGGAGAGGGGGTGGAAGGAATATTCTAAGAGAGAGAGAGAGTGGGGGAGAAGGGGTTGGAGTGAGAGGGACTTAGCTAGGTAGGGTGTGAGAGATAGAGGGAGAGAGAGAGAGGGGTAGAGAGTGTGAGATAGTTATGTAGGTATGGTGAGGGAGAGAGAGAGGGGTTGAGAAGGAGAGGAGAGATAGTTATTGAGAAGTTGGGAGAGAGAGGGAGAGTGAGAGACCTGAGAGAGGGAGAGAAGGGAGTGGAGAGGGAGAGATAGAGAGTGAGAGGGCAGAGACGGATAAGGGAGAGACCTCATGGAGAGGTGGGAGGGAGATAGAGAGAGAGACAGAGTGAGAGATATCGGTAGGGATTGATTGAATGAGAGGTATGTCGAAAGAGGGAGTGGGTAGATGGAGAAAATTAGAGAGGGTAGGAGAGATGGATTATGGCTTAAGGGTTGAGGGTTTAATGGTTTAAGGGTTGAAGGTTGATGGTATAAGGGTAGAGGGATTAGAGTTTAAGGGTTGAGGGTTTAAGGGTTGAGGGTAGTGGGTTGAGGGTAGAGGGTAAAGGCTTTAAGGGTTTAGGATTAAGGGTTAAGGATTGATGGTTTATGGTTTAAGGTTGAGTTTTTAAGGGTTTAATGGTTTAGGGTTGAGAGGGATGGATATATGGATGGAGAGAAGAGGAGGGAGGGACAGAGATATATGAGGGTTAAGGATCCAATGTATATGGAAGAGGGTTGATAATTGAGGGTATGGGGTTGAGGACCTATAGGGTTGATTGTTTAGGGTATTAGGTTGAGGGTATAATTTTGAGGGATTAGGGTTGATGGTACATATGGTTGAAGTATTGGGTTGGGAGTCCAATGTATAGGGTAGAGGGTATCAGGGTTGACAATTTAATTTTTTGATGGTTGATGATTGAGGGATTAAGGGTTGAGGGTTTAATGCATTGGGCAGAGGGTAGAGTGTAGAACTTTTAATGGTTGAGGGTTGAGAGATTAAGGTTGAGGGCAGAGGATTGAGAGTATATGGTTGGGGGATTAGGGTTGAGGGGCTAATGCATAGGGTAGAGGGTATAGGTTGATAGATTAGGGTTTAAGGGTTGAGGGTTGATGGATTAGGGTTGAGGATTTAGGGTAGAAATTTTACTTGGGTTTAAGAGTTTATGGATTAGGGTTGAGAGATTAGGTTTGAGGGTAGAGGGTATAGGGTATTGGGTTGAGGGTAGAAGGTAGATGGTTAATGGTTTAGGGTTTATGGTTGAGTGTTTGAGGGTTTAAGGGTTGAGGGTATACATTTTAGGGATTAGGGTAGACAAGGAGGGATGTATGTGGGTAGAGATGGAGGAATAAGTGAGATAGAGAGGAGAGAAGAGGAGGGATGGACAAAGATATATGAGGTTGAGGATCCAATGTATAGGATAGAGGATTTATAATTGAGGATATAGGGTTGATGAACTATAGGGTTGATGGTATAGGGCTGAGGGATAAGGGTTGAGGGTAGAGGGTAGAAGTTTTAAGGGTTTAGGGTTGAGGGTAGAGGGTTTAAGGTTTAGGGTATAGGGTATAGGTTTGAGGGTATGTGGTTGAAGGATTAGGGTTGAGGGTCCAATGTATAGGGTAGAGGGTATAGGGTTTGAGGGTTGAGGGATTAAGGGTTGAGATTTGAGAATTGAGGGTTGAGGTTTTAATGTATAGGGTAGAGGTAGAGGGTTTAAGCATTTAAGGGTTGAGGGTTGAGGGTTTATGGTAGAGGGTTGAGGGTGTACAGTTTAGGGATTAAGTTTGAGAGTCTATTGTATATGATATAGGGTATAGGGGTTGATGGATTAGGGTTTAAGGGTTGAGTGTTGAGGGTAGAGGGTAGAGGGTTGAGGGTTTAAGGGTAGAGGGATTAAGGTTTTATGGTTTAGGGATAAGGATCAAGGCATAAGGTTTGAGATTTTACTTTGGTTTAAGTGTTGGGTTGAGGGTAGAGGGTTGAGGGTTTAAGGGATTAGGGTTACAAGGGTTGAGGGTTTAGGGTTGAGGGTACAGGGTAGAAGGTTTAAGGGTTTAGGGTTAAAAGGTTTAGGTTTAAGGGTTTAGGGTTGAGGGTAGAGGGTTTAGGGTATAGGGTTGAGGGTATGTGGTTGAAGTATTATATTTTAGGGTCAAATTTATAGGTTATATGGTATATGAGTTGAGGGGTGAGGGATTACGGGTTGAGGATTGAGAATTGAGGGTTGAGAGTTTAATGTATGGGGTAGAGGGTAGAGGGTTTAAGGGTTTATTATTTAAGGGTTAAGGTTTTAGGCTTTAGGGTTTAGGTTTTAGGGTAGAAGGTTGAGGATATATGTTTGAGGGTTGAGGGATTAGGGTTGTGGTTCTATTGTATAGGGTAGAGGGTATATGGGGTGATAGATTAAGGTTTAAGGGTTGAGGGTTGAGGGTTGAGGGTTTAAGAGTTGAGGATTGAGGTTTTAGGGTTTAGAGTTGAGGGTTGAGGGTATTATGTAGAGTATGGGTATCATAGATAAAAATTCACTCAATAAACTATTGACCAAAGTCTTTACACATCAATTAATGTGACTTTCTTAAGAAAATTCCACTGGGCTTTATATGTTAGGGTTAGAGATGGCAGATATCTAACAATTAAATGCAGATTTAAATAATAAACAGAGAAACTAAAACATACACATAATAAATCATAACACAGAGGATTTAACGTGGTTCACCCAATCTGGGCTACATCCACCAAACTGCAACCATCCAATACTTTTATTATCCAGTGCAAAACCTATTACAATCTCACGAATAATCGCATTTTTTCCATACTGTAACCCCCATCCCAACCCCTTTTAACAAGCTTTTAGAAGCTTCCAGAATTAGGGTTTTACAATGTTAGTTTTCTTTCTTTTTCGGAGATTTTTCCTTTTTCGCGAGCAAAATTTCTCAGGGGCTGTCGCCCCCGAACCCCCACTTTTCGGGGGTTGCCGCCCCCAAACCCCCGCTTCTCAGGGGTTGCCGCCCCCGAACCCTCGCCCGAGGCCCGGCCCGGCCCCAGACCCCAGTGAGGATGGGGGGCCAGGGTGTACAGTATACCATGGGCTATACAGTATAGCATGATCAATCGCCACATACCAACATTATAGAATAGGAAATTGGATTTTTATAGCATAACTTGGAGGTAATACCTCAAAACCACAATATAAAAAATATTTTGAGTACCCTTTTGGGAGTTCTCAAAAATATCAAAAACTTAGGTATGGTTGTTTAGTAACACAAGTCTCTAAAATTAATTGTCCTCCTTGTTAAAAGGCCTAATTAGGCTTGTTCAACTACATCACTATAATGTTTTCACACTCCAAGGTTTAAATCTCCATTAAAATGTCTTAGAAAAATCATATGATATCTATCAAACCCTTTCTAAGAAATTTCAATCACTGCCTAAGAGTTCTACTACAAACCCTAACTCCTATGCAATTCTTATGCCAAATACATGAGGTTAAATGAACTAGGGAATCACCAAACGTGCACCAATATTCATACCATACTCCTGTAAGATTGGTAACACAAAATAGAGCATGTTTACATCCATTCCACCATGTTTTAGGCCTATTCATTGGTGGAATGGAATAAATTCATTATTTTTTGTCAATACACACCTTAGGTAGGGTTTCAAGCAACTTTTAGTAAATCTTCTCTAACTCCTTTCAAATTTGATGAATTCAAATGAAAAAAAAAAGAAAAAGAAAAAGGATTGACTGAACCATTAATTCCAATCAATTTTTTTTTACTCCTAGGCCGTACAAGGCCATACAAGTCTCTAGAGCAACAAATTAGGCTTCAAAAATGCAGAAAAATAGAGCCTTGTTATTTCAAATTCAAAATTTACAACCTCAGCCCCTTCCTCCAAAATAAACAAGTGTTTTAAAACATTAAAAGGAATAAATAATCTTTTTTCCCACCAAAACCACAGCCCCAACTATTTAACTTTCCCACAAATGCAAAAATGCAAAAGTTGCTTGACAACTTTTTGCAACCTTTTGCAACTTTCACAATATTTACAAAATGGACTCCAAAATGACACAAAAGCATAATTTTTTCTTAAAATGCCTTATTATACAATAAAAACTAGAAAAAAAACAAAAATTAACACTTTAACACCTTTTAACATGAGGACTTGGGTGCCACTACACTAGGGTACAGGGTTGAGTGAATAGGGTTCAGGGTCTGTTGTATAGGGTAGAGGGTATAGGGGTTGAGGGATTAGGGTTTAAGGTTTTAGGGTTGAGGGTAGAGAGTAGATGGTTGAGGATTTAGGGTATTGGGTTGAGTGGAATAGAGTGTAGAGAGAGATAGAGAAAGGGAGTGAGTGGGATAGAGGGGAGAGGGGAGAGAGATAGAGGGAGTGAGTGAGAGAGGGAGAGGGAGGGAGTGGGAGAGAGATAGATGGTTAAGGGTTTAGTGCTTAGGGTTTAAGGGTTCAAGGTTCAGGGTTTAGGGTTTAGGGTAGAGGGTTTATGGTTAAGGGTAGAGGTTAAGGGCAGAGGGAGAGAATATGAGTGAGTGAGAGAGAGACTTGAGAAAGGGAGAGGGTGTAGGAGGGAGATTCTTGAGAGAGAGATGGTAGAGGGTTGAGGGATTAGGCTTTAAGGGTTGAGGGTTGATGATTTAGGGTAGAGGTTTGAGGGTATAGGGTTGATGGATTAGGGTTAAGGGTAGAGGGATAAGGGTAGAGGGAGACATATAGGAGTGAGTGATAGAGGGTGAGAGACTTGAGAGAGGGAGAGGGAGTAGTAGGGAGATTCTTGAGAGAGAGAGAGAGGGGTGAAGTGGGAGAGAGATAGAGGGTATAGTGTTTAAGGGTTAAGTGTAGAGGGTAGAGGGATAGAGATAGGAGTGAGTGAGTGGGAGAGAGGGAATTGAGAGAGGGAGAGTGGGTAGGAGGGAGAGTCTTGAGAGAGAGAGAGGGGGGAAGGAGTGGGAGAGAAATAGAGGGTATAGGGTTTAAGGGTTAAGTGTAGAGGGTAGAGGGTTGGAGGGGAGAGAGATAGGAGTGAGTGAGTGAGAGAGAGAGAACTGAGAGAGGGAGCCGGGTAGGAGGAGAGTCTTGAGAGAGAGAGAAAGAGGAGGGAGTGGGAGAGAGATAGATGGTAGAGGGTTAAGGGTAGATGTGAGATAGATATGAGTGAGTGAGTGAGTGAGTGAGAGACTTGAGAAAGGGAGAGGGAATGAGGGAGAGTCTTGAGATAGAGGGTATAGGGGTTGAGGGATTATGGTTTAAGGGTTGATGGATTAGGGTTTATGGTTTAAGGGTTTAAGGGTTGAGGGTTTAGGGTTTAGGGTTTAGGGTAGAGGGTTGAGGGTATAGGGTATAGGGATTAGGGTTGATGGATTAGGGTTAAGGATATAGGGTTAAGGGTATAAGGGAGAGAGATAGGAGTGAGTGAGTGAGTGAGTGAGAGTTGAGAGAGGGAGAGGGGGTAGGAGGGAGAATCTTGAGAGAGAGAGAGGGAGGGAGTGGAAGAGAGATAGAGGGTAGAGATTTTAAGGGTTAAAAGTGTTGAGGGTAGATGGTTGAGGGTAGATATAGAGAGATAGAATGAGTTAGTGAGATAGATAGACTAGAGAGGGAGAGGGGGTAGGAGGGAAAGACTTGAGAGAGAGAGAGTATAAGGTTTGAGGGATTAGGTTTTAAGGGTTTATGGTTGAGTGTTTAGGGTTTAGGGTTTAAGGGTTGAGGGTTTAGGGTTTAGGGTTGAGGGTTGAGGGTATAGGGTTGCAAGATTAGAGTTAAGGGTAGAGGGGAGAGAGATAGGAGTGAGTGACTAACTAAGAGAGACTTGAGAGAGGGAGAGGAGGTAGGAGGGAGAGTCTTGAGAGAAAGAGATGAAGGAAGTGGGATAGAGATAGATGGTAGAGGGTATAGGGTTTAACCTAGTTCAAGTGTAGATAGTAGAGGATAGAGAGAGAGAGAGGAAATACAACTATAAAAAAATAAATTTCTCATAATATGAGCATGTATTGTAGTAGATATATGCTTATTATTTTAGCAAGACATAACACACTCACATTATAATGTGAGTGCATTATAATGTGAGTGCATTTTATATTTCTCTAAAAATGGTAAAAATCTCAATATACCTATGATCTCAAGGCCCACATTTTGCATATTCTACTAGTTTTGTGTGTTCTCTAACAAAACAAAGCTTTTTGATGATTTTGTGAAGTGTGCATGCATGTTTTTCACATTCCACCACCTTTGCATGAAATATTAGATTTTTCATGTTGAAATTCATATAATATCAATTCAAGTCTAGATTTCATTAAAGAGTGATATACAATTGAAGTTTGGAAAGGAACAAGCTTTTGAAAAAGTCAAATTGTTATGGAGTTTGAAGAAATAATAAGCAAAGTATATGTATTTGGGTAGAACTCCTCTATTTGAAACTATGGTTTCTTAGGTATGTGAAGTCTTTACACATTTTCTTTCATTCTATTTTGGCTTGCTTTGATTTTTTTATTTTGAATTTTCCATGTTGATCATTGTTTGTTTGTCATTATACCCTTAGCTTGTCAATGCACATTTTAAATTACACAATTCTTTACACTTTCCAATTACATTTTTAAACCACATCTTTTTGAGGAATTTTGTTAAATAATTGACTTACCTTGTGTATACTTCCATGTTTTTTATACACATATATATGATAGAAGTTATAAGCAAGTAAAATTACACATCATTTCTCAATCGTTTACTATGGATGTGCATACCACTCTCCAACTATTTAATTTTGGTATAGGAATGGGGGATGCTAGAAAATGTAGTTGAATTTTGTTTTACACCTACAATTTGCATATGCTTGAGATTTTCTAAAGCCTTTTCAATAAATATATTTTGTTCATATCCTTCAATCATTCTAGTACATGAGGACATATCTTATTGACATATTTTGTTAAACAGTTATACCAAGTAGTTGATTGCCTTATCTATTCTACCAAATCTTATATACATGTCTACCAAAGCATTTTATCAAACAACATAAACAAGGCAATCAGTTTTTTGAGGAAATTCCTTAAAGAAATGGGGTCCCAGAGTGATGTGCATTTTATCAACTAGCTGATTGCATTTTATATGCTACCAAATTTTCTATACATGCCTCTACAAAATTGGAATATACTCCTCCCACATTGATAGATCTTTGAATCTATTTTGGTTTTCATCTCTATTTCTAAATTTACCTCATCACTAAACTTACCTCATCACTTATGTTGTGCTATATTTTAAACTTTTCCTTGATTAGTCTACCTATAAGGGATTCTAACCCTTCTCTTCATTATTTCAAGAATCTTTATTCAAGGATAAGTTAGCAACATGGGTAAAGGTGCAACCTATCTTGCAATCATGGAATGCAATAAGACAGTGGTAGGGTTGACAAGGTTGGGGCAGCATAAGAAAATGCCTCATAGAAATGGGGACTTACAGTGATTTGCATTACCGCGAGTCCCCATTTCTATGAGGCATTTTCTCATGCTTCCCCGACCTTGTCAACCCTACTACACTAGAAAGCTAGTGATCTCACTAGCTTGTCAATTCTACAGGGTTGACAAGTGAGGGATAGTGTGAAAAAATGCCTCATACTTTAATCACTGTGAGGGTCCATTTCTATGAGGCATTGTTTCATGATCCCCCTACCTTTTCAACCCTACCAAATTGGAAAACTAATGACATCACTAGCTTGCCAATGTGGTAGGGTTGACAAGGTAGGGGTAGCATATGCCTCATAGAAATGGGGTAATGCGGCATGATGATGCAAAGCTAGGAGGGTTCACAACACATCTCAAAAACCATCAATAAAAATCCAAAAACAATATTTGTATAACACTTGCTATTAGGCATTGTATATCACATTGAAAACATAACTATGGCAGCCCACAATTTATTGCCATGAACAGTCATTAATAACTTCTAAAAAATAATAATGAAGCCAATCACTCTAGTGAGATTGAATAAAACATATTTATATACCTTTTCTCCAATTTGTATGAAGATCCAATAGTGGAAATAAAAGTTATTGTATTTTTCTCAAACTGTGAACCCTAGGTAGGGTTTAGACCTGCCCTCACAAAAATGGTCATAACTTATTCAAATATTAATGAAATTTGATGAGAATTGAAGAAAATGAAATTATATTCACATGGAAAAAAAATCCAATTTATTTCAGACCCAAAATACTAACTTTACATTCTGTACCATCCCATTTTTCAGACTGTAAATTCTGCACAATATTGTTAGAATAGGCAGTCTCACCAAAATAGTCATATCTACCACAAAACTAAATAAAATCCAATAAGAAAAAAATAATTGGAAACTCAAAAAAAATATATTTCCATCCATATATGATACTCCATTATTTGAGTCCATACCAGGCCGTACAAATCATAACTTCAGTCTGGAAACAATGTGAAAATAAGAAAATGCACAAAATTTGAGGTTTCCATTCATCAATCTTCAAAAATGATGTCTCCCACCCCCAATTCGAGTTTTGGATGGTTTATTTATACATTTTCAACCAAAACCAACTATTTTCAAGCACCTTTTGATTATTTTGTTGACAAAACACCTTAATGACATTTCATCTACCTAATTTTGCACTTTGAACAATTTTTACAATATACGAGAAATGAACAACATCCTAGGACCTATAACACCACAAAGGTGGCCTCTTGGGCCTTATTACAATATCAAAACATAAAAATGGAACAAATGACTCAATATGGCCTCATGGAGGCATGTGATCAAATAGGTGCTCCTGCACCACATGCCATGATTGTAAGATAGGATCAAAATGGAAGCATGGAAAAGGCATTTGAATTGTTTGACAATAATTTTTTCATATAAATGTATGCAAAATGTGGTAGCATTGACAAGCTTTTGAGCTCACTAGCTTGCCAATTTGGTAGCGTTGACAAGGTAGGAGTAGCATATGCCTCATAGAAATAGGGTCTCATGATGATGTAAAGGTAGGGACAGTGTATGCCTCATAGAAAGGGGGTCTCATGGTAATATATACTGTGAGACCCCCTTTCTATGAGGCATACACTGCCCCTACCTTACATCGCCATGAGATCCCATTTCTATGAGGCATATGCTAGCCCTACCTTGTCAACCCCGTTGAATTGGAAATCTTGTGAGCTCACTAGCTTGCCAATGCTCACATGTTTTTTTCTAATGGAATGCCTTAAAGAAATGGGGTAATGTGGCATGTCATGATTGCAAGATCTTCTCAAAATGGAAGCATGGACAAGTCATTTGAATTATTTGACAAGAATTTTCTTGTAGAAATGTATGCAAAATGTGGTAGCATCTACAAGCTAGTGAGCTCACTAACTTGCCAATTCGATAGGGTTGACAAGGTAGGGGTAGCATATTCCTCATAGAAATGGGGTCTCACAGTGATGTGCCAATGTGGTAGGGTTGGCAAGGTAGAGGCAGTGTATTACTCATAGAAATTAGGTCTCATAGTGATGTACATCACCGTGAGACTCAATTACTATGAGGCATACATTTCCCCTACCTTGTCAACCCTACCACATTAGAAAGCTAGTGAGCTTACTAGCTTGTCAAAGATACCAAATTTTGCATACATGTCTATGAAAACATTATTGTCAAACAATTCACATGCCTTATCCATGCTTCCATTTTGAGCCAATCTTGTAATCATGGCATGCCACATTACCACATTTATTTAAGGCATTCCATCCAAAAAATTCATGTGACCTTTGTCTATGCTAAAAATACTCTTCTACAAGATGATTGTAAGTGTTTTGTATGAAGCCTGTAATGACATATATTTCATTTATTTATATGGATTCATTTTTTGGGAACTAATATTTATCTCATTACCAGGCTATAGGTAAAATTATCTACCATTCCAAGGAAACAATCAAGGAATAAACCAAAAAATGAAGATATGAAACCAATAAAGAAAAAAATAGAGAACATATGAGGACATATCATGAGAAGAAGAAATTGGATACGATTGATGAAAACAATCCAATTCAAGAGGAACCTCAACCATTAAAAGGAGAAAAGAAATTGGTGGCACAAAGGGAATAAATTCAAAAGAATCATGCTAAGACAAAATTGGTTCTTATTAATTTATACTTGTATGCACATTAATTTGTATGATTCCAATTCTAGGATGTGAATGCTATCATCTAATATTTATATCATGTATGTAGGTGATTGATGAAGTTATCAGACTTGCAACTGTAGCACACTTTATGTTTAGAACTGTGGAAAAGGATACAAAGTAAGTTTTTGTAAGTTCCTTCCATCTATTCTCATTTCATTTCCATTTTGGAAGCTCTTTCTTTTTCTTCTTTTACTTTTCCTATTTGTAAGTATCCTACTAAAAAATTATTGGTTTCTCCTTGTAGAAAATGTTGATTTCTGAGCCATCCAAGAGAATCTCAGCTAAAAAAGCAATGCAACATCCTTATTTTGATGATATTGTCAAATCTCAATTATGATTTTAAGCCATTATAAAAGTATGTGAAGCTTAGCGAGGGAATTTCAAGTTATTCATTTGAAGTTAACCTCATCACATGAACACCTATGATGTAGACATTATAAGAGCATATCAAATTTCAAGTTATTCTATTCATGAGAGGTGTTGTGTGCAATAGGTATCTTGGAACTTCCAATGAAGATGTATGAATAGGAGTTAATAAGTTGAGAGACTAGGATGCCTATCCTCAATGGAAGCATCAAGATTTAAGACTTGTTGTTCCTGACTTGGAACCAAATAGTGTGGATTTGTTGTCTATAAGTGCCTTCCATCTATTTTCATTTCATTTCCATTTTCGATGCTCTTTCATTTTCTTCTTTTACTTTTCCTATTTGTAAGTAAACTACAAAAAATTGATTGGTGTCTCCTTGCAGAAAATATTGCTTTATGAGCCATCCAAGAGAATCCTATCAAAAAAAGCAATGCAACATCCTTATTTTGATGTGTATAAGAGTGAATTTGCACCCCTTATGAAAATTCCCCTTTTTCCCCTTCTGTACCTTAGAAAACCAAGTTTGGAGGCTTAATTACACCTAAGCCCGCTACTTTCATCCCACTTAGTGCCTATTTCGAGCATCAGTGGGGGAGTTTCTTTTGGGAACACGTGTGTGTCACACAAAAATCTATGTGGTGCGCTTATGTCCCTAGCAGATTCATGTGGCCGAACCTACAAAGGCATTATACTTCTCATTGGGAGTTAAGTTGTAACACCCTATTTACCTAACCAACCTAAATATGGCCATTTTATTCATCTCCTCTTCAAATTCTCTCCTTCTACATGCATTCTAACTTCTTCACTCCATTAACAAGATCACTTTGATACTCTTGCACTCATTCTCAAGCTTTCAAGTAGCATTCTTGCACTCCATTGCAACAAATACACCACTCCATCACTTCAGTAGAGAAAGTGTGGAACCAAAAACCATTGCAATAGGGGCTTGAGTCCTCTCATTTTTTACTATAAGTAGCCTTGAGTGCTCTTGGTGGAGGTGGTAAGATTTCCACTCCTCTATTACTTGGTAGATTAAGCACATTTACTATTTTGTAGTCTTTTAGTTCTCTTTAGTTCATTTACTTCTTTATCATACTTTTCTCCATTGTTGTAAATGTATTTGTACATGGATGTGGAAACACCAAAATGGGGGTCTGATTAAGGATGTTCCCTATACATCCACCCAAGAACATTCTTTCAAGGAGCTAGTCGGTGAACCAATTTCCTTGTGAGATCCTTCTTGGCACCTTGACTCTTATATTTTTCCTTACTTAATCATGATATTTTGTCCCTTTAGTAATATTTAGCCGGGTCATTACCTTGTTTACTTAGGTTTGATCTTGTCTCTATTGCTGTCTAGTTGTATAGATGTCAGTGCACTAAAGAGACACCAACACACCATGTTGTTGTCCCAAGACTACACTTTCATCCTTGGGTAGAGAGCTTATTAAGGCACAGTGTTGAACCTAAAAACTAGCTTGCCTAGCCCCATTCTATATTTTGGGTTTTTAGATTGATTGAAGGACCTTATAGTCCTCATCATTCTCATCTCGCATATTCTAACACCCTATTAAGACAAGGTAAGTTAGGGAAGCCTTCCACATCTTGGCCCTTAGTGATCTGGGGCCTTACACGTCTTGGTCCCCCTCTCTTAATTTTTTGGTGAACTTGATGTGAACCAACATTTGTTCATCCATTGGTATTGAGACATATCTCATGTACTTAATGACTAGTGTGTTCCTAAGTGTTGTGAAGGTTTATGAGCATCACCACCCAATCTACAACTTTTAGGTATATTGTAAGGAGAAATATATGACACCTCCCAAAGGAAAGGATGAAGGTCTCTACTAGTTATCTATAGGCCTTTTCTCTACTCTCACCATTGGTCTAGCTATGTAGGAGAAGTTGTCAAGGAATAATATGGGATTCCTTGATGAAATCGATCACGTTCCCACTCCCCCTATGTCTCCTACACCATCATTGATAGACAAGCATGAGGCCATTCAAATTCCTATATAATATGTCTCCACCCTCACTAAAGGATTGGATGAATTAGAAAATCAATTGGAAAGAAATATGAAGGTGGCTAGACCCGCTTGGGTTGTTCATGAGTTAAAATATATGATGGATAAAGATCAAACAAGCATAGAGCTTTTGAATAGCCTCCTCAGTCTCGTTGAAGTGTGTGCTCCTTCAAACAATCCTAGCTTTGTACAAGGAGCCACTTTTAAACAGTATGAATGATAGGAGTATTGATGCTTACCATGTCCATTTACATGGCTGATTTAGTCCCCTCTGTCAATCTCCCTTGTGTCTCCAAACAATCTCAAACTATCAAAGTAAACAGGGTCCCCTTAAGCTTTAGCTTCAACCCCCTGTCACCTCTAGTGGTTGATACTTTAGTAGAATGAGTGGTGGGGGATTTGGTAGCAGTGGTGGTATTAGTGGAGGAAATTTGGTGGTGGTCATGGTGGTGGATCTAGTAGAGGCCCTACCGGTGGTGATGGCTTTGGCAGTGGTTTTGGCAGAAGTCACACTGGTGGAAATTCTGGAGGTGGCCTTGGAAGTTGTTTTGGAGGAGGTTCCTCTATCCCTCTATCTTTTAATGAACCCATTCTAAATACTCTTCTTTAGAATATGGCTAAGATGTAGAGCCATTTGGTGAGTCTTTTCCAAGCCTTGGCCAAACCTATCTTCCAGTGCTTCTTCCAGCGTAGCCCATTGTCAATTGCAATCTTAAACAATCCCTTCCCACAAGGAATGGAGATCCCTAAATTTTAAAAGTATGGTGATAAAGGAAATCCAAAAAACACATATTTCCACAATTAAAACCCTGTGCACAAACTTCTTTCATCATGACATGATGATGGCCAAACTGTTTCCTTGATCTCTCAAGGATACAATGCTTCACTGGTACTATTCCTTGCCTAAAAACTCTATCTTCTCATTTGACCAACTTGCAAATCAATTCCTTAGAGAATTTCAAGCCAACAATAGGTTGAAAATGACCTTTACAGATCTCATTTGATGTAAACAAGGAGATAATGAAAAAATCACTGATTTCATAGTGCACTACCAAGTGTTCCTTTCACAAATCTCATATTAGCTACCCAATTATGACATGCAGAAGGCATTCATAGGGAACTTACAAAGGCCTTGGCAAGAGAAGTTCACCCTTATGAAATACCCTTCTTTTGTGAACTTGTGTGCAACTTTATGAGAGTACAAACATATGGTTATTCAGTATGGGTGATCCTCCTCACGCTCCCATACTAAGAGAAAGTCAATCATATCAATCTTTGGGAAAGGTAAAATCGTTCCAAATGTAGTTTCCTTTACTAATAAAAATGGCCTCAGACATAACCAAAATTTCACAAAGTTATTGAAATCTCATTCTTCTATCTTGTAGAAGCTATTGAAGGATAAGATTGTAACCTTGCCAAATCTAAAGCATGTTAAGGAGCCCTACCCTAATTGGTATGATGGGAGCACTTATTGTCAGTACCATTGAGTTAATGGACATGATACTAAACATTCTATGTAGTTGTTTCATGAGATACATGGCCACATTGAGGACTATACCATTCGTCTTGATGGAAGTAAACAAAATTCTAACAAATTAGTGGAAAAAGCTAATAGTTAATTGCAGATATATACAAACTCATTTCCATCACACTCTACTAACATGATTATCAATTCCATTGATTCTACTATCTAGCCCAAGACCTATGTTAACATGGTCATGGTGACTTTTACTACTCTACCTGCACCTAGTTCACAAGGCATTACATTCACATCACAAGATTTTCCCTTAAACAATAAACCCTTGCCTCTCTACATTCTCACTAGTATCAATGGTAACATTGTGACAAGAGTCTTGGTAGACCCCACAAGTCATGTGAATGTTATCATAGAGGAAACATTAGTATTAAATTTGTTACAAAAGGAAGAATATGAAGAAACAAAATCTACCATTCGTACGCATGATGGTATTTGTCTCAAACCGTATGACTCGATAAATTTGTTCATCCTAGTTGGACTCAGGGCTATTGAAATGGTTTTCAATGTTATCCTTGAGTCAGACCTATTCAAGCTAAAGCTAGGCATACCTTCACTAGCTTCCATGAATGGAATTGCCTCTATTATTCACAAGTGTTTAAAATTCTCCCATGAAGGTATTATGTACGTAGTGCATGACACTAGATATCAACCCTTACTGTCCTATGGTGGATATTTGTTGGATCACTTTTGGCCCTCCCCAATTGGTTTGCTTCCTCTAAGAACATATCTACTTTACAATAATTATGTAAAGTATAAAACTGGGGGCCAAGGATAGCTGAAACTAACCCTTCCCATGATAAAGCAATCAGTTGCCTCCTCTTCCAAAGAGGAGAAAGAGAAGCCTATACTGACTACTCTCTCTTCCCAAAAAGGAAAGGAGAAGTCCACATTGGCTCCCTCTCCTTCCTATAAAGGTAAATAGAGGGTTGCCTTCTCCCACACTACCTCATCCTCTCCCCTTTCTTGGGAAGAGTATTGGATGAGTCAGCCCAGGAACTATCCACTAAGTCTGATGATTCCTCCTTGGCGCAAGCCCAGGTTCAGGATCTTAGATCTCCCTAATGAATACCCCAAACTATGGTACTAATTATATGATAGAAAGAAGGGTTCCTAAAGGGAATTTGATCCATGGCCTCCTACCACTCCTACTCCCAAAGTAGTGAATAGGAAGAGGTTCACTGCCAAGGATTTTGAGCCAACTCCCCCTACTGCTTCTCAACCTATTCATCCTGCTCCTATTTAGTAATCTATTCCTCTATTGGAAATAGTTGTAGAGGACATCCACATGGTTGAGTAGGAGCCTTCTATTCCTTCACAGCCTCCAACCTTTGGCCTCTAGCTCAAAGAGTCATAGAATCTACCTTGCACACAAGTGCAAGCATCAGTGAAAGGCTCTCTTGGCTAAGCAAACCACCTTGCAAAGGAAGGAGGAAGAAATGACTACCCCTACCTTAGGGCCTACTATAATTTCTTCTTCTCCCCTTCTTCTTCTCTTCAATTTTCTCCCACACTGCTTCTAGATTTTTCTGAGTATGAATGCGCCTAACCCTAAGGGGGTACAGGTGTACATTGATCCTTCAGTAGAGTCACCTTTGCTAATGTTTATTTTAGATATCCAGCCTTTCCTGAAGCCCATGAATATGATTAATGCCTCACTTATATCCACTTTAGTTCTTTCCTCCTCTTCCTCTGCAACTCTAGCCTTGTCTAAAAGGTGTTTGTCTCCTCCAATGAAGCAAAAGGTGGAGTGTGGTCCTTCTAGCAGAAAAGAACATAAGAGGAGCCCACTTTCTTCACAAGGTGGCCCTACGTTGACTTGTTCTATCTTGGTGACAAAACCAATCCTAGCTTCTCCTGAGTTTGTCACTACTCTCAAGTCATTCAACAATCCTAGCAGTGAATCTCAAGCATAGCCTACCCCATCCACTAAAGTTAAACACAATGCTCTTGTGGGGTGCATGTTTAACTCTATGGATGAAGTCCCAACCTTGTTAGCAATCTTCATGAAGTCGCTAACTTTAGCTCCACAAGAGCTCGATGAAGAAGACCTTACAAGGCCTTCTTCCTTGGACCTTGTTGCAACAGGGTCGGATGCTCCTCCTTCCCCCTCTGATGACCTAGAGTAGGAAGTAGATGACCTCTTGGTCAATTAGTGTTAGGAGGAGACCTCTTCTTGATGTTTTGTGATGTGTTCCCCCATGATCGTGCTATGTGTGCTTGGATTACCCTTGTCACCCTTGTTGGTACTTGGATACAGGCTTGGTTTTTATGTCATAAACGTCCTTCTATTTGTATCATCATTCTTCCATATTTGTGCTTGATTTTCGATAAATTGGGGATAATGCAAAGTGTTGGGGGAATTTAGGCTTCCCTTCCATGTTGACCCAATTTTTTATTTTTACTTTATTTTCTATGCATTCTTCTTGATTTGGTTGGGGATTGATGATATTTTTCCTTGCACCATGGTTTCCTATTATTTATATGAGCTTGGAAAAATCTAGCCCCACTAAACTAGATCGCCATGTGCCCTTCATTAGTGTTTTTCTCCTTTGCTTTATCTTTATCTTATTTACTTGAGTTGTCCCTCTCATGTGTGAAAACATCCTTTCTTCAACATTTTGACTTTTAGAAAATGCACTCACTGCCAATGGATCTTTTCTAAAAAATCCTCACAAACCTTTCTTCAAAATCACATTCTCAACTTGGAACCCTAACAAAACATATTTCCTTCATCATGGGTTGGTAAGGAAAGGAATTGAAAACCTCCTTCCAAAGAAGGAACTTTGACCTTCCCCTCACATGGGGGAATATTCTTCCTTTCAATTTCCTTGATGATGGAATGATTGGAGAAAGAAAACATCTATTTTCAAACTATGCATCCCTTGAGTGGACCCTTTTCTTTCAAAGGGTTCCTGAGGGATCCCCTTTGAAAGTATTTATCTCAAACGAATTTCTTTGCATCTAACTTGGGGGTAGACTAACTAGACCTCACTTTTCAAATAGCATGTCACTTGAATGAACCCCTTCTTTAGGATGAGTTCCTGAAGGACCCCTTTATAAGACTTCCAAATTATCGACAGTCAGTGTGACTATCGACTTACTCACCTACGTGGCCTCTTCCTGACTCTGTGGAGTCTACTTTCCTAGGTTTCCTCCATTCGAGAGATCTTGCAAGATACCTCCCTGCAAGCCTAAGATCCTATAGGGCACTTCCTTTGGATTTCCTCCGTGTGAGAGATCTTGGGAGTTACCTTCCCTACATGTTTGTGAGTCTGTAGGGAACTTCCTTGGGTATTATTCATGCAATATATCTTGGAGAATACCTTCCCTACTAGTCTACGAGTCTATAAAGTACTTCCCTGGCTTCCTTCATGTGAGAGATCATGGGGGTTTCCTCCTTGCAGGTCTGTGGGCCTGTGAGACAATTTCTTTCTTCAGCTTCATAATTCTGAGAAGCTATGAAGTCCTTCACTTGTCCTACACCTTTAGGTTCATTAGATTATGGTTTGCTTCCTCGACAGTTCAGGTATACATTTCTAGCATATAAGAGTTAATATTCACCCCTTATGCAAATTCCTCTTTTTTCCCTTCTCTACCTTAGAAAACCAAGTTCAGAGGCTTAATTACACTTAACCCCACTACTTTCATCCCACTTGGAACCTATTTTGAGTGTCAATGGGGGAGTTTCTCTTTTGGATTCCCGCGTGGCACGTAGATGTCTGCATGACATGCTTACATCAATGGTAGATTCCTGTAACTAAACTTGCAGGGGCGTTACACTTCTCATTTTTGAGTCAAGTTGTAACACCCTCTTTAGCCAACCAACCAAAATATGGTGATTTTCTTCATATCCTCTTCAAATTCTCTTCTTATACATGCATTCTAACTTCTTCATTCCATTCACAAGCTCACTTTCATACTCTTGCACTCATTCTCAAGCTTTCAAGAAGCATTCTTGCACCCCATTGCAACAAATACACCACTCCATCACTTCAGTAGAGCAAGTGTGGAACCAAATTCCATTGTAGTAGGGGTTTGATTCCTCTCATTTTTCCTCCAAGTAGCCTTGAGTTCTCCTGGTAGAGGTGGTAAGATTTCCACTCCTCTCCTCTAATACTTGGTAGAGTAAGCACATTTACTATTTTGTAGTGTTTTAGTGCTCTTTAGTTCATTTACTTCTTTATCATACTTTTCTCCATTATTGCAAACTTGGTTGTCTATGGAGGTGGAAACACCAAACTGGAGGTCTAACTGAGGTAGGCCCCTATACAACTACCCAATATTTTCCTTCTCTTTGTGTGTAGGTGAATGTTCTTTCAAGGAGCTAGTTGGCGAACAAATTTCCTTGTGAGATCCTTCTTGCCACCTTGACTCTTGTATTTTTGCTTTATCACATTAGAGATTATTTTTCTTACTTAATCACAATTTTTTGTCCCTTTAGTAATATTTAGTTGGGTTGTTAGCTTGTTTGACCATGTCTTTGTTGTTGTCTAGTCATATAGATGCCATCACACTTGAGAGACACTAGTGTACTGCACTATCATCCCAAGACCATGCTCTTTTCCTCAAGCAGAGAGATTCTTGAGGCATAGTGTTGAACCAAAAAAGTGGCTCACCTAGCCTCATTCTGTATTTTGGATCTATAGAGTGATTGAAGTACCTTATAGTCCTCATCATTCACGTCTTGCATATTCTAACATGCTGTTAAGCTAAGGTAAGTTAGGACAGCCTTCCGCATCTTGTCCCTCCATGACCAGGGGCCTTGCACGTGGTGACCCCCTCTCTTACATGATGATCTTGACAAATCTCAATTCTTATTTGAATCCATTATAAAAGAGGATGTGAAGCTTAGTGAGGGAATTTCAAGTTGTTCATTTTAAGTTAACCTCATCATGAGCACCTATGATGTAGACATTATAAGAGAATCTCAAATTTATGAGTGACATTGTAAAATATCTATGAGAATGGAGTACTTAAGGAATTCTTGAATCATTATTTTGGTTATTATGAGAGAATCTTATAAGTTGAGTTTGTGTGCATGAAAATGGGGCACATGGATTCAATATTTGATTTAAGTGAGGTGTTGGAATTCATATAGATTGATTTTTTTCTCATGAATTTTTATTACCACTTGATAGTTTTAGAATGCATTGTGCCTACAAGTACAAGCACTTGGGTTTCAAAATAGTGTATGAAGCATATTAGACAACTGTAGCACAAATAGAAGAATTAGGACTGTTAAATAAATCTAATTTTATTGTAAACATCATATTATTAATATAATAAGTGTAATAACCATTGATGGTTACCAATCATTCTTTTTCTTCTTTTATTCTCTCCCTATTATAACTATCACTAGATGATTAACTTATTATAAAAAATTCATTTATTAAAACAATTCAACCTAATGTTTATATATCAATATCAATATAGCATACCATCTATTCACATAAAAATTTGTAATGATATTTACTTAAATTTTTAAATTCATGCAACATAATCTCTTAATAGTCTAAATTGCAAAAGGGCAGCAATATTTTATGGCCTATTACCTAGATATAGTTTTGGTTACAGGAATTCTGTCAAATGCATCGGGATCATGTAGGGAACCTCTACAATAACATCTCTCAATTTTTGTTATCTCAAAGTCATTTTTCTCTAGTATCAAATGCAAGCAGTGTAAATATGCAAAGTGATGCAACTTTCATTCTACAACTTGTGTGACCAAACAGACTATTCCAATGTGTCTATATGGGTTTGTTTTAACTAGGCATGATTCTCTTTCACACACAAATATGCCAAATCACTCTGAGCTACGTTCAACTAGCTAGATCCCTTAAGCTTCCAAAGTGAAAAATGGCAGCAATCTTTGATATACTATTGCTCATAAATTGTGTTTCTTACAAACTCTTTGTCTAAGCCTACAAGATCATGTTGGTCCCCTCTACAATAACCCCTCTTATTTTTTGTTATCTCAAATTCATTTTTCTGTCATTTCCAATTTTCAATTGATGGAAAAAGTGTCAAATGCAAGAAATGTAAAGTTGCAAAGTGGTTCAACTTTCATTCTACAACTCATGTGACCAAATGGACTATTCCAACATGTCTAGATGGGTATGTTTATGCAAGGAATGGTCCTCTTTCACACCTAAACAAACTGAGTCACTCTGAGCTATGTTCAATCGACTCAATCAATTAAGGGTCCAAAGTGCAAAAAGGCAGCAATATTTGATAGGCTACTACTTAGAAACCATGAAACTACCTATCTATAATAACTTGTCTTAATTTTTGTTATCTTGAAGTCATTTTTCCATGGTGTCTTTATTTTCACTTAATGGAAAAAGTGTCAAATGCAAGCAGTGTAAAGTTGCAAAGTAGTGTAACTTTTGTTCTACAACTCATGTGACCAAACATACTATTCCAATGAATTTGGATGGGTATGTTTATGCTAGACATGTTCCTCTTTCATACCCAAATTTGCTAAATTACTCTGAGCTATGTTCAACCGACTCAATCTCTGAAGGGTCCAAAGTGCAAAAGGGTTGCAATATTTGATGGGCTACTACTCAAAAATTGTGATGCTTATGAACTCTTTTTTTTGAGCCTAGGTGATCGCATTGGGCCCCTCTACAATAATCTATCTCATTTTTTATTATCTCAGAGTCATTTTTTGTGGTGTCTAGTTTTCACTTGATGGAAACAGTGGCAAATGCAAGCAACATAAAGTTGTAAAGTGGTGCAACTTTCATTCTACAACTTTTGTGACCAAAATAACTATTCCAACACTTTTGGATGGGTATGTTTATGCTAGGAATGGTCCTCTTTCACACCCAAACATGTCAAATCAATCTGAGGTACAATAAACCAACTCGATCCCTTAAGGGTCAAATGTGCAAAGGGTTGACAATCTTTGATGGGATACTACTCAGAAACCATGATGCTTAAAAAATCTCCATCTGAGCCTATAGGATTGTATTGGGCCTCTCTACAATAACCTCTCTCAATTTTTTTTTATCTTAGAGTCATTTTCTTGTGGTGTCTAGTTTTCACTTGATGGAAAAAGTGTTACATGGAAGTAGTGTAAAGTTTCAAAGTGGCACAACTTTCATTTTACAACTCATGTGACCAAATGAACTATTGAAAAACATCCACATGGGTACATTTATGCTAGGCATGGTCTTCTTTCACACCCAAATATTCTGAATCACTCTAAGCCATGTTCAACCAACTCAATCCCTTATGATGGCATGCAAAACAATCAAAAAGAGAAACATCCACATGACACTTGAGAAGTCTAATTTTTCCACACAAAAAAGCATATGATCATCCTCAAGTCTAGCAAGTACAAGACATTTTTTAATTATCCTCCTTTCCCTTACAACAATATACAACCAATTTTAAATTAGTACAATGGTGAAACTTGGAAACATTTTATTTTTCATCAATTAATAACTTAGGTTGTGAAGAATTTTTCCATTTTCATTTGAATATTATGTTTTGCAAGTGTTGTGAAGATTATTTATCCTAAGTTGCTTAATTGAGTTGTTCCAATCAAAAGATTAAATATACTAGAATCTTTTTATGAAACATCTCATGAAATACTAATAAAAAATGTGTTCTTTTCTTTTAGATAAAGCACTTGATGGAACTATTTGAATTAAACTAAATTGATATATGTATGAACAAGGGAGCATGAGGAAATACATTTCTCAAGAATCTTAAATAAGCCTTCTTACAAAATTTAAAAAATCATGATAAGCCCATGGTTGAGAATTTTGTAGTCACCAAAGTGGGTACTAATTCTATATTATATAGATCATAATTCTTCTTTATCTTTAAGATCTTGTAAGTTTTGAAATGGTTTCACCAAGTTGTGAAGGGTGAACTATTCTTTATTTAGTTATGCCTATGTGGGTTCATTTTCCTTATCTCCCATTGCAATTTTCTGTAGATTATTGCTTTCAAAGTATTGAGAATGATTTTCCTATTTTCTAGTTAGCATTTTCCATTCTAGAAGACTCATCTCTTGATATATATATTATACTCATTCTTAATCAATTATCAAGTTAATAATCAATGCATTTATTTACAATTAATCTTTTCTTTTCAATTTGTGCAATTTTTTAATTTGTAGTTCTACTAGTATTCCTAGAAATATTGATGTTTTTTAGCATCAAATAATAAAGTTGTTTAGCATGAATCAATAAATATTCAAGACAAACCATGAAGGACAACAATGATCAATGATAGGGCTAACCAATTAATAAGTATACATGTGAATAAATCAAGTATACATGTGAATGGGGAAGCACAAGTACTCAAATACACATAAGCCTTGAAGTATACACACAAATACATAGTATATGTAAATTAATACAAAGTATATGCATGAATATAAGGTATACACATGAAAAGATGTAAGTCACAAAGTATTCACATAATTTGTAAAGTATACATTATTGGAAGCTTTGCAACATAAGCATGAAGTAGGGAAGGTTGTGCTGGTATTTTTTGTGTTGTCATTGATGACAACATGGTAATAACTACATGGTGATGACTATATGGGAAGCTTACCCAGTTTACTAGAAGTTGTTCCCTATCAGTAATACTCCTCTATGATGGATTAGTATGTTGGTATTTGAGTCAAAAACTCATAGCAAGATCTGATATGACTCTAATCTTCTAACCATTCTTAATTGACTCATTCAAACTACCTTTTCTTGGATCTTGAGATGTTATTTTGTCTATGAATATAAAGTTATCTTTGATAGAGTTCAACTCTATATCCTACTATTGTTCTCTATCTGGTGTACTATGTGAGAGACTTCACATTCTACTAAGTTGAAAATTCTTATACTGTAGTTCTATTGAAAATCTCTTTACTAGTAGTATGATGGTAAATTAATGTGTTCTTAGATCCAAAAGGTGAACATTTTCTTTGAATATTATTTGATGGTTTAAAGAATTGTTCCTTTTAGCCTTTGTTGACTCAACAAATGTAATATATTATGAAGACTAATAGCTGAATTGGCATAGTGCACTACATGGATAAAATGTTTAAATCTTATATGGTATGAACCTAATTAATGAATATGATATACTTGTATATATATAAGTAAGTGGAAAGAGAAGCAAGTGTGTGGCGAAAGAGGAAGGAAGAGATAAAAAAAGGAAAAGTGTGAGTGTGTGTGCAATCAAGTGAATAGAGGAGAAGATCAAAGCCTAAATGCTTTATCTATTGTATAGATTTTTTGAGCAATGTAGCTCTTTTAATTCTAAGCTTTAGTGGAACTGAAACTTGCACATTGAATGTGTATTTCATTAGTTCATTCTTTTGGTAGTGATCCATTATCATTGTATCATGGTAGTGAGCCATCTTTATACTCAGGTTGTGAGCCTTTTTAAGGACAGTGAGTCCTAGTAGTGAGCTTCGTAATATTTTGTATCCAAATATAATATATTGTGAGTTAACCCTCACCATGATTTTTCCCATTATGGGTTTTCCATGTAAAAATATGGGTGTTCTTGTGTGCAATTACATTGTCTTGCTTTTATGTTCTCTCTTGCTTATTCAGTCAAAATAGTAATAATGATGAAGTGGATTTTATTATTGGTTTGTGGAATACTGATTCACTCCCCCCTCTCTTAGTATTCCATATGTTCAACTATTGGTATCATATCTTGGTTCCTTGTAAGAATCCTAACAGCTTGAGGAAGGTTTCAAAATTTGAATATAAATTTTCTTTTCCCTCAGAAGTTGTCACTACTAAATTTTCAGAAGAAATGGAAGCCTTGAAGGAAAAGTTGATAAAAGAAAATCAGCACATTGGAAAGCTACAAAGTACATGTATGAATGCATGTGATCTATTGACTAAAGGAGAAGAAATCATTACTAACCTACAAGAATAATTGAAAGAGAAGAAAAGAATTGAAGAATATCAGGAAATTGAAATTCAAAAGAAGATAGATGAATGTGTGAAGCTTGAACTAGAAGCAAAAATCATGAGATATAATCTAGAAAAAGACGAAGAGTTTTGAAGAAAAAATTAAGATAAGATCAGAAATTCTTGATGGCTTGATTAATTGTCAAAGACTAGAAAGGGATAAGAGAATTTCAGGGTTTGAAAGAGGTCATAGTTCTAAAGCGAAGAAATTCACTGAAAAGAAGATGCAGTAAAAGGATAAAAAAGTCAAAGAGTGAAGAAACAACTCTAGAAAAACTCCTATAAAATGACATGATGCAAAAAGGTATTTATACTTCAATGGTGTTTTTCATTTTTGCAAGAAATTTGGTCATAAAGAAAAGGACTACAAAAATAATGTAAATGATTCCAAGGACAAAAAGAATGGATATAAAGATAAAAGGGAAAATGGAAAGAATGTTACTTGTTGTAAGTGAAAAAATCTGGAACACCCTAGTAGAAACAACAAAATAAAGAAGAATATCTATCTGGTGAAGAAGAATGATCAAATCTTTCATCTAGAAGTGACAAGAAAAGAAATGGAAAGGACTTGGAGAAAGGATTCATCAATTTTATCTATGCTGACCTATGGTATAGATACTCCCATCAATCTCAAATGAAAGCAGCAACCGAGGGCGAGCAATCATCAGAAAATATAATAAACGCCCTTATTGGTACTTGTGTCATATCATGACAGAAGTATATTTAATGTGGCAATAAGATTAAGGTATTTTTCACGTATAAATAATGAAGTTTGTAAAATTTGAAAGAATGGAGGTGTACACAATTTTTGAGGCAATCTACCTACAAATTGAAACATTTATTCAAAAATTATTCAAAATGGAAGGAATAAGATTAGATTAAATTATAGGCCTATGTATTTTTGAAGAAGCATGCAAAGGAAGCTTGGAAAGAAATTCAAA
This sequence comes from Sequoia sempervirens, assembly GCA_007258455.2. Lineage (NCBI taxonomy): Eukaryota > Viridiplantae > Streptophyta > Pinopsida > Cupressales > Cupressaceae > Sequoia > Sequoia sempervirens. The sequence continues at coordinate 390,558,571 of VDFB02193867.1, forward strand.
GTTTTAAAATTTGAAGAAAGTAACAGTCGAAGTGTGCTCCATAAATAGAACATCTATACATTTTCAAAGGTATTTTTGTTTACACAATCTTTTACTTTTGGGTATGTGCAGGATCATGATGGGCCAAAAAGTGGCAATATGATGGGTATGTGGTTGATGAGTATTTTTTTACCCAAAATTGATTAAATGAAAAGGGTTTTTAAAGGAGATTTTCAAATTTCCACTGATATAAATTATCCTTTACTTTGAATTTAATAAGTAATTATTATTCATTTTCTATTCAAATTACAACTAAAGTCCTGATTGATAGGCTGGTGAAAAACATCTATAGCTTTCAAACAATATTACATTTTTGAATCCAAAATATGTGTCACATTCTATGCTTCACATGATATAGGATTAAAAAAATAAAAATTGAATTTCATGAAGTTTTGACCAAGTTAAGGTGGTCAGACATATGAGTTTTTATATTTTTAAAAAAGTTGTAATAAAAATTTCATAATTAATTATTTACTAGGAAAAAATTTACAAAAAAATATGCATCATATTGGGGCATGAGTCCTCTACTTATATCTAAAATATTATTAAAAAATATTATCATTTTATTTTGGTTAGGGTGGTTAGATAGACACCTACTTCTTATTTTTTCCTTGAAATTTAAGTACCACTGCATTGAAATTTCCAATTTTCACCAAATAGATTTTTATTTTTTAAACAAACCTAGTAGTTTAGAAAATAAATTCAATTTTCTATAGATTATATTCTTACATATTTTGAAATAATATATATAACTTATTCAAATTTTTACGTCAAGTTGCTGAACTCTGATTTTTCTAAATTTTTTGCCACTTAAGGGCCTATTTTTTCCATGATGATCCTGCACATACCCTTTTATTGATGGATAATTCAAAGATTGTGAATTATTTGGATAATGCTAAATTGAAGAGATATATAAGGAATGTGTCAGAAGAATCTGTCAATGCATTCTCTTGCATCCCTTTAAGAGTGTTTCCTATAGAAGATATTTATGCATTTATTTTCAGTAAAATTGAAGAAATGTCATTAGTTCAATTGAATATGTTTTGGGAAAATGAATTGAAAGAGAATCATGGTGCCTACTGAGTATTAGTTGAGAAAAATTTGGATATTTGGAGGAAAGTTCCATTGTTTGAATTTTAAAATAAGTATATTTGAATGGTATTGAGCATAATTCATGAGGAATCTTTGTGGATTGATGAGGCACATCTAGTTACCAAAGAATCAATTAGAGGTTTAACTTGTTTATGTTCCTCTAGACTAGTTCCTAAACTGAAAGCTATGAATGAGAAATAAATAATTGAGGTCACTAGTGCTAGTTCTAAAGGAAAAGAAATTGGTTTGAGACCAATTTTGATATGGTATTGAGGTATGTTGCTATGGTCATTGGTCATAAAGTTTGTATCCCTAAAAATGACTCTATAGTTTATACTACTGATGTGAATATTGTTGTTGACATGGCATGGAATATTATTTGTGTGAACTAGTTCACATACATCTTTTGAAGAATTTAAAGGAGATCAAGAAGAGTAGGAAGAATACTTTTTAGTCTGGAAATTTGGTTGTTTTTCTACTCTTTTACTTTTTGAAAGAGTTATCGGTAATAGGAAAATTAGAATGGTGAAAGTTAGAGCCTATTTCCTATCAAATCAGGAATTTCATGATAAATATTGGTAGTGTGGATGCACAAGAATCTTCCCTTGTTGCATTCTTTAGAATATTTTATATGAGGATGAACAAAAGGTCTAGGATTATAGTAAATGTTGTGGAAAGATACTCTGGAAGCATAAATTTTCTTATGTCCATAGATTTTTGTCACGAGGAAGTAGTTGAATCAAGGTAAGTTTGGATATCTTAATTGGATTATGAAGTTTTAGAGGCTAAAATTGATAAATATGCTAAAATTCTCTTGGAAATCCCTAAGCATCTCAATGAATGTACTCCTAGTAGTGAGACTGGAACATGGAAGAAAAGGAAGAGTGTAGTAAGGCTAGTATATGTAGAGGAAAGTAAGCTTGAACATGAGCATGAAAGAATGATTATCCAGAGAGCTTTGGAAGAATTGCAGAAGGCTATTCCTGGTGCTAATTTTGATTCATCTATTTTTTTTGTGGAGAATCTTTGTGGCATGATTAATTATTTGAAAGTATACATCTCCAAACATAAATATTTTGTTGGAACTAGGTATGATGAAGAAGAATTGAATGATATCAAAGAAAAATGTGTGAATGCATACAATTGAGTAATGAAAGAATTGGAAAATATACAAGGTTGTGAAGAAGAGGCATAGGAACTAATTTCCTTTTGTCTAGATTGGTTTGGCAATACATTGGATATGAGGATTGAAATAAGGATGAGTGAGTCTCGACTGAGCACTCAGGAAGATACATACAAGTTAGCAGAAGATATAGATTATTAGAGGTGGTCCTACATTCTACAACTTCAATAAATAATTTTCTCTCTACAAGATCGAAGAATAGATGTCATCAGAAAATTTGTGGCACTTATAGACATGATTAAATTCAGACATAATTTTGTTTCTAGTGGTCTTGGCTATATTGGTGAAATATCATTGATCAATCTTAGTCCCAATACTTTAATAGATGGTATAGAGTCTCTAACTAAATTTGAGATATTTTACAAGACTATTGTTAGCGCAAAATCTTCATGGGAAGAAGCTAAAGCATCTTGGAAGGTTCTTCTAGAGAGTCTCATAGGTTCTTCTTTTGGTTAAATTTGCGTTCATATCTTTTTTGGCTACATTTTTTATATACATTCTTATATTAGATCCCTTCCTTTTTCATTGATGTGAAAGGAGGTGAGATAGAGAGATGGAGAGATAAAGAGATGGAAGGTTTGATAGGGGGAGTAAGTCAGAATACTAAGTTGCGATATACTTGGAAAAGTTTTTGTCATGCATGTTACCATTAATTCCAAAGGGGGGATTGCTAGAAGCTTTGCAACATGAGCATGAAGTAGGGATGGTCATGTTGGTTGTTTCTTTGTTGTCATTGATGTCAACATGGTAATAACTACATGGTGATGACTATATGGGAAGCTTGGTTGGTTTGTCGGAAGTTGTTCTCTACCGATAATACTCCTCTATGATGGATCAATATGTTGGTATTTGAGTCTAGAACTCATAGAAAGATCTAATATGACTCTAATCTTCTAACCATGTTTTATTGACTCATTCAAACTACTTTTTCTTAGATCTTGAGATGTTCTTTTGTCTATGACCAGAAAGTTATCTCTAACATAGTTCAACTCTATATCCTACTATTGTTCTGTGTGGTGTATTGTGTGGGAGACTCCACATTCTACTAAGGTGAACATTATTATACTTCAATTGTGCTGAAGATAACTTTATTTAATGTGTTCTCAGATCTAGAAGGTGTTTGGTTTGAATATAATTTGCTAGTTTGCAGAATTGTGTCTTTTAATCTTTGTTGGCTCAGTGAATGCAATATATTATGAAGACTAATAGTTGAGTTGGCATAATGCACTACATGGATAAAAATTTTGAATCTTATTTAGTAAAAACCTAATTATTAAATAGGATATACTTGTATATATATAAGGAATTGGAAAGAGAAGCAAGTTTGTGGCAAAAGAGGAAGGAAGAGAGAAAGAAAGGAAAAGTGTGTGTGTGTGTGTGTGTGTGTGATCAAGTGAACAAAGGAGAAGATCATAGCCTAAATTCTTTATCTATTGTATAGATTTTTTGAGAAATGTAGTGCTTTTTATTCTAAACTTCAGTGGAACTAAACCCTACACATTGAGGATGCATTTCATCAGTTCATTCTTTTGGAAGTGAGCCATCTTTGTACTCAAGATGTGAGCCTTTTTAAGGACAATGATTCATGGTAGTGAGCCCCATAATATTTTATATCTAATATAATATATTGTGAGTTAAACCTCACTATTCTTTATTCCCTTTCTGAGTTTTCCATCTAAAAATACTAGTGTTCTTGTGTGTGATTACATTGTCTTGCTTTTATGTTCTCTCTTGTTGATTTAGTCAAAATAGTAGTAATGATGAAATGGATTTTATTATTAGTTTTTGGAATATTGATTCACCCCCGCTCTTATTATTCTGGATGTTCAACATACACTTGAATACATGTAACTCATATCTAGATTGAACCATGGATTTATAATGCAAATATGGACACCATCGATAAAAAATATTTGTATCAACCAAATAGCCATGTAACTGTACATCAATATATGTCAATATAAATATAAAATATATACAAAATATCCATTTAGGCTTACAAGAATTCCATATAGGAATACAATGTCAAATATATGCAATGGGAATGTGCAGGATCATGGTGCACCAAAAAGTGGCAATATTTGTAGGGTATGTGGCTGACGACTTTTTTCTCACCCAAAATTAATGAAACGAAAAGGGTTTTTAGAGGAGATTCTCAGCTTTCCAAAAATATAGATTATGATTTAATTTGAATTTAATAAATAATTATTATTCATTTTCTATTAGAATTATGACTAAAGTCTTGATTGATAGGCTGATTGAAAAACATCTATAACTTTCAAGCGATATCATATTTTTTGAATCAAAACATGCGTCACATTCTATGCTTCACATACTATAGGATTAAAAAATAAAAAAATAAATTTCATAAAGTTTTGACCAAGTTAAAGGTGGTCGACAAGTTTTTATATTTTTCTAAAAGTTGTAATAAAAAATTCATAATTAATTATTTACTTAGAAAAAATTACAAAAAAATATGCATCACATCCGACATGAGTCCTCTACTTATATATAAAATCTTATAAAAAAATATTATCATTTTATTATGGTTAGGGTGGTCAGACAGACACCTACTTCTTATTTTTTCCCTAAAATTTAAGTACTACTGCATTGAAATTTGAAATTTTCACCAAATAGATTTTATTTATTTTTAAATAAACCTAGTATTTTAGAAACTACATTCAATTTTCTACAAGTTCTATTCTTACATATTTTTGAAATAATATAGATAACTTATTCAAATATTTATGTCAAGTTGCCTAACACTGATTTTTCTGAATTTTTTGCCACTTAAGGGCCTGTTTTTTGCACGATGATCCTGCACATACCCCAATACAAAATATGTACAAAAATTCCATATAGGCATACAACAAAGGTCTCTGGAATCAAAAGTCATTATTCTCCATGCTCTCAAAATAAACTCTTTCCCTTTGCTTGTCAATCAGATGGTGATAGGTCTATCACTCATTCTAAGGTTCGGGAGTGCTTCTGGTGCTCCTCCTAGGGTTTAGTTCTTGGTCAAGCCTTATCTATTACAATAACAAGTAAAGACATTAATATATAGAAATTAAAGTATAAAAAATGATATATTTAACAAAATAATCACTTACCTCTATTTGATGATCACTCTCCATGAGGGAAATACTCAAATTCCCATGTTGAGGTATGTTGAAGCCCTATAGAAACCATCCAAAGATAAATTAAACTACAAATCAATAATGGTTTGATTTTTCACTTACTAATAGCTATAACAACAAATGTAAATTGAAATTTAGTAATTTTCCTCATACCTCCATGAGGGGCATCTAGGATTCTCTAGCAGAAAAAACACCAAGATCCATTTCCCTATGAACATTTGGAGGTGTATCCACTTCCAAGATCTGAAAGTAAACCAACAAATTATTCAATCATGAAAACTACAATAGTGATGCATGTCATGGCATATAATGTATGAGATAATGAACAAAATTTTGAGTAATTATTAAAATATATATTTCTGATTATCATGATTACTGTTTTCCCTATCCATAGCTTGTTCAAAAGCCCCTATTTTTAGGATTTTATCCATAGTAGCAAGGTAGTGAACTATTTGAAAAAATGTATCAAAGAAATGGGGTCTCATGGTGATGGAATGCCATTACAAAAAAATGTGTCATGGCATTCCATCACCATGAGACCGCATTTCTTCAAGGAATTTTTTCAAACTACTCACTACCTTGGCTATATTATTGCTTACTATATGCTTTGATACATTTTTTCCAAGCATCCATAGTTTGTTGGAAAGCACCTATTTTAGGCTTTTAGCCATAGTAGCAAGGAAGTGAGTAGTTTGGTAAAATGCTTTGATATATACATGTATGCAAAATGTGGTAGCATAGAAAAGGAGGTGAGATGTTTGAAAAAATTCCTCAAAGAAATGTGGTCTTGTGGTGATGGAATGGTATTCCATCACCATGAGACCTCATTTCTTCAAGGCATTTTTTCAAACTACTCATTGCCTTGTCTATGCTATTGCTTACTATTATGCTTTGATAGATTTCTCCCAAGCATCCATAGTTTGTTGAATAGCACCCTTTTTAGGCCTTTAACCATAGTAGCAAGGAAGTTCAAGTAGTTGGATAAAATGCTTTGGTAGAAATGTATGGAAAATGTGGTAGCATAGAAAAGACAATGAACTATTTGAAAAAAACCTCAAAGAAATGTGGTCTCCTAGCGATGGAATGACATTCCATCACCATGAGACCACATTTCTTTAAGGAATTTTTTCACACTACCCACTACCTTGTCTATGCTATTGCTTACAATTATTCTTTGATAATTTTTTTCCAAGCATCTATAGTTTGTTGGAAAGCAACTGCTTTAGGATTTTTTCCATTGCAACAAGGAAGTGAGTAGATTGATTAAATGCCTTTGGTAGACATGTATGGAAAATTTGGTAGCATACAAAAGGAGGTGAGTTGTTTCAAAAAATGCCTCAAGGAAATTTGGTCTTATGGTGATGGAATGGCATTCCATCACCATGAGACCACATTTCTTTTGGGATTTTTTTAAAACTACTCACTTACTTGTCTATGTTATTTCTTACTATTATGCTTTGATAGATTTTTTCCAAGCATCTAAGTTTGTTGGAAAGCACCCTTTTTAGGATTTTAGCCATAGCAGCAAGGAAGTTCAAGTAGTTTGATAAAATGCTTTGGTAGACATGTATGGAAAACGTGGTAGCATAGAAAAGGTGGTGAGCTGTTTGAAAAAATGCATCTAGGAAATGTGGTCTCATGGTGATGAATGACATTCCATCACCATGAAACCATATTTATTTGATGCATTTTTTCAAACTACTCACTAACTTGTCTATGCTATTGCTTACTATTATTATTTGATAGATTATTTTCCAAGAACCCATAGATTTTTGGAAAGCATCTCTTTTTAGGATTTTAGCCATAGCAGTAAAGAAGTGAACTATTTGATAAAATGATTTGGTATACATGTATGGAAAATGTGGTAGCATAGAAAAGGTGGTGAGTTGTTTGAAAAAATGGCTCATATAAATTGGGTCTCATGGTGATGGAAATTACCATGAGACCATATTTCTTTGAGGCATTTTTTCAAACAACTCATTGCCTTGTCTATGCTATTGCATTGAACTTTCTAAACCATAACATATGGTTCACTCTTCTTGACACCTTGCATTGACTCAATCCTCCTCATGGATGGTACCACCTCATAGGTTCCTCACTAAATATACTCTCAATTCTCAATTTCCTCATGTGCCTTTGAGCACCACCTCCTATTCCTTATGATGGTGTGACTTGTCCTCTCTACCCATGAAAGCTCTCTTCCACTCAATGCATTGTGACTTCATTTGAAAAGGATTTTTAGTACATCCTCCCTTAGAATATTCCATGATATTTAATTCAATGCAAAACAAGAATATAATATGCTCCTTTTGCTCTATTCTAAGAGCCACCCTAAATCCTCTCTTACTGAGCCTGCTTCATTTCCACTCTACTCTATTCCATGCAACCAAACCTCCTCTCTTTTTTGGCATTGGTATTACTCACTATAATCACTAATTTTATGTGTTTCATTATTCTAATTAAAAACTTGTCTCATGCGCACCATCGTGTGCTTTTTCTATTTCATTTTGAATACCCAAGACTATTATTTATTTTGCATTGGCTTTTATGGTAACATAGAAAAAATCATTTCTGGGGCGACCAAAAGAGAGGGTTTTCTCCTTCCTATGTTGTCGTATCCCTCTTTGTCACCCCTATTCCTGGTGTCCCCTCCTCACTATTAAACCTGCACTAGTTTTTCTTTTATGTGATGCCTATTCACATTCCCATCTTTTCACTTTCAATGTTAAATCGATATACATAGGATTTGATGTGCTTTATTTGATTCAATATTATTGGGACATGAAAAGAAATAATTGATTAATTAAACTCATGAATAGAAATGAGTAAATATTATTCCATTTCAAAAACCATCGTAAAAGATCTAATGCAATGTCTTGTGAATTAAACCCATCCCTCTCAAATAGACACATTTCAATGAAGAGAAGCATCATGCTCAAATTTTGTACATGGCATTCATCTTTTCCAAATGAGTGTAATGTGATTTATTTAATATCAGGAGTTCAAATTATGTCAATAAGAAGAATTTTCATGAAACCTTACCAAAATTTTGAAACTACCACTTTTTCTGGTGACGTCGATCGTGCATGAACCTAGATGCTCCTACATCATCAAGCACCCAAGATCAAGATCCTATGGAAAGAAAACATAAACACAAAAGAACAAACATGATAAATAATATAAAGAACAATGACAAGGTCAATCATACATTGCCAAAGATAAGGAAGAGAAAGAGAAAATAAAAGAAGAGAAAGAATCAGATCAAGCTTCTACCATTTTTCCATCCCAATGTGGATTAGATCTAGGTGTTGTTTGTCTAAAAAATGCATACTCACTTTGAGGTGACAAAACTCTTGGTTTTCCATCAAGTGAGAAGTCATAAAAAGGTGAGAAACATACACTCATGGCTAGTATACACTCACACACATGTAGGCGGCTATGGGGAAAGTCATGCCTTGGATTGGGCTTCTCGCTCAACAATACCAAAGTTATACCACTTGATAACTTTAATAAGGAACCAGGTATGTGCAGGATCATCATGGAAAAAACATGCCCTTAAGTGGTAAAAAATTTAGAAAAATCAGAGTTAGGGAACTTGACATAAAAATTTGAATAAGTTATCTATATTATTTCAAAAACATGTAAGAATAGAATCTGTAACAAATTGAATATAGTTTCTAAACTACTAGGTTTTATTTTAAAAATAAAAAAAATCTATTTGGTGAAAATTTGAAATTTCAATGCAGTAATTTAAATTTCAGGGAAAAATAAAAAAGTAGGTGTCTATCCGACTCCTAACGCAAATAAAATGATAGTATTTTTATAATATTTTAGATATAAGTAGAGGACTCCATGTTTTGGATGTGATGCATATTTTTGTAATTTTTTTCCCAAGTAAATAATTAACTATGAATTTTTATTAAAAATTTAAAAAATATAAAACTCATATGTCCTAATTCACCTTAACTTGGTCAAAACTTCATGAAATTCAACTTTTTTTTAATCCTCTAGTATGAAGCATAGAATGTGATGCATGTTTCAAATTCAAAAATGTGATACCATTTGAAAGCTACAATTTTTTTCAATCGGCCTATCAATCAGGGCTTTAGTCATAATTCAAATAGAAAATAAAAAAATAATTATTTATTAAATTCAAAATAAAGAATAATTTATATTGGTGGAAAGCTAAGAATCTCCTTTAAAAACCCTTTTCGTTTCATCAATTTTGGGTAAAAAAAGTCATCAGCCATGTACCCTACAAATGCCCATCATATTGCCACTTTTTGGCCCATCATGATCCTACACATACCCAACCACAAAAGAAATGAATATTCAAGCTTCATGAGACAAGAAAATATTCATATGCTTGGAGTTCATGAAAAAACACAATGGCACTAGAGTTATGCAAGTTGTAATATGCATGGTGGCCATATAACAATAAATGACAAATGTAAAAATAGGAAGTGTTCGAAGGATTCTTGCTTAGTTCATGCAAGGTCTTAACTTAGGGAACATTGTTTATAATGTCTCCAAGAGAGGACCAATCATAGAATAGAAGATTCATAACTTATGGGATATAGTGTGTCACATCAAGCCACTAAGAGGAATGCAATATGCTAAGATAGATCACACTCATGAAGGACACTATACCCAATGTCATCCACAAAGAAACAAACACATCATATGAAGTAAGAAGGTTGCACTAAGAATGAGGAAAAAGAGAAAATGCAAAAGAATAATGCCAATATATTCCCCCACTTTAAAGGAATTGCTATACACCCCACTATGAGAAATTACTTTAAAGTAGCCAATGAGAAATGAAAAGAAGAAAGAAGACATGAGAGCCAACTTGGAAAGCACTATGCCAAGTCATATGTTTCTGAGTGAAGCTATGTCATGTAAAGGAAAAGGAAAAGGAAAGAAAGGGGTTTCCCAAAAAATGAAAACCACCAAACACATAGGGATCTATGGATTTTGGTTCAGTATGTTCTCTGTTGCAATGATTATAAGAGAGCTTAGAACTGTCATCATCCCCCAAATACACATAGAACTAGAAGAATGACACAAAGAGATTGAAAACAAAGAATTTTTTTTTGGGTCAACATGGAAGAGACATAGGGTGTATCAATACCTTGCATCATCCCCAAAAGGAAAACAAAAGACAAATGAGAACGAAGAGAAAAAAAAGGAAAACCTTTTTGGTCAACATGTAGGAGACATGAATGTCTCCATGCTTTGTGTCATCCCCAAAAGGAAAATACAAGAAAATGAAAGGAAATAGTGAAAGTGATGGATGGCATAGAGAATAATGAGGGTACAAATAGAGGAATTTCACAAAGAGTGAAAGAAAATCAAACATAACATCACGATAGATCCCATTGTGCGCATGCAATCACACAAAAGAAAAAGAGAAAAATAAAATGAAAATGTAAAATACTAATAAGGAAACTGCAAGCCAACCTATGAGTAGGTCATCCACCTCCCAAACATGTTCATTGTATATTGAAGCTAAGAAACTAGACAAAGAGACAAGAGAAAGTGCCAAACTAGGAGAAGCACGAGATTCAACACTATTGATAGAAGATTTTTCATTTAAGCTCATGGAAGAGAAAAACAATCTATTCAATTCATTATGCATCCTTTTGTCAAATTTAGTTGTCTCCTTATCATCATCCAAGTCAATCACAATAGGAGGACAAATGATAATTTCCATTGAAGAGTTCAGCTCTTGTTGTGATTGTTGTATTGGGTCATTTTGTCTTAGTTGAAGAGGAGGGTCATCATGCATTGCTTTATTCAAGTTCAGATTTTTATTTTCTATGTTTAATTCATGTAACCTGTGAGCAAGGGCACAATGTCTTTGCCTATGCTCTTGACCACATATGTTTCTCTTTTTTTTTTCAAGTTGTGTAGGGGTGGGTTGATCAGCCATAGGTTTCTTTTCTTCCTAAAGGGGAGGAGCAAAAGGAACCATCAGAAGTTTTTCAACCACTTTCTCTTTGACTTTGTAAGCTTGTTTGATTCTAGGGGGTGTGATGAGATTGGTTTCATTGTTTCTTGGCCGTTTGTGGGATGTAGGGGAATTTTATTTGTCAGGTTGGTATTTTAGGTCTTGTTTATGTTCAAGCATGGTTTCATCAAGCATAGGAGGTGTGTAGGTGGAGGGGTACATGTTTCACAGGGATAGTTCTGCTATCTTCTTTTCCTTCAACTTTTGGTAGGACAAGGAAAATAATTCTTCTCTAGGGTTTATAGGTTCCATGGGTTCAGTCCAAAATGAATCTAGGGAAAATTTTCCTTTAGATGATAAAGGGTTAAAGATGCTATGGTGAATAGTAAATATTCCATTTCCAAAGAGAAATTGTAAGCATTTATGCACAATCAAAGGAATAGCTTTCATGGAGAGAAGCCATGGGTGGCCTAACTTCACACGAAATTGGTCAGAATATAGGATGATGGAGAATGTGACATCTAATATTTTTGGTCCTATTTGCAATGGTAGGGTGATCAATCCTATTGTAGGCCATGTGAAACCATTGTATGTCTTGATCCACGCTTTTGGTCTATCATATTCATTTTCATAGAGTTCATGCAAAAGTAAAAATTCTTCAGTGATCACATTCTCTCCACAGGTGGGATCTATTAGTATCCTATTAGTGAGCTTTTTATAGATACGGTCAGCTATGTAGAGAGGACCATCGAGTAAATGTTTAATTATATCCTTAGAATAGAAAGCACTATCAAGAGGACTCATAGTTAAACCTTTACGAGGGATGACATCTATCACCTTGAACATTTCATCCATAGGACTGATAGTATTATTTTCATCATCTGTATCAAAATTCATAACATCATTCTTTGTAGTTTTTCTAGCTTTGAAAAATGAAATATTATGTTTGGGAATTGGAATTATGAAAATTTGCAAGTTTTGGTTCGAAGAGGCAATGGTCATATTGCCTTGATAACTAACACCTCCAATGGAAAGATGGCTAGAATCAATGAGGTCTTCACGAGATGTTTAAGATGCTTGAAATGTTTTGTGTCATGTCCATTTTGTTGATAATAGTAGAAATAAGCATTTTATTTAAAGGTCAGTGACAAAGGATTATTAGGGTTGGGTGTTTTGACAAGTGGTAAGGTAATCATTTGTTTTTCTAGGAGTTGGGACATTGTGTTATGAAGGGTATTGGGTAGGGGAGTAAATTGCCTTTTTGGATCCCCATAACTAAAAGGTATTGTAGTTTTGACAATAGCTACTTGGTTATTGGTGTTTTGAGTTGGTTGTTGAGGGAGGTTGAACTAAAGGAACTCTTTATGTTTTTTTCTAAAAGGTTGGGAATTTTCTTATTTTTTAGGTTTAGATATTTCGATTCAAAGTGAAGTGGACCATGTATCTCAACTACTAACCAAATTTTGATAATAACAGAGGGAAATGAATAGGTGCATGAACGATGGGAATTTCATCATGGTAAACTTATCCTAAATCTTAGTTTGTAAGTTTTCTATAAGCATATTTTGAAGGTGTGGGTTGGGGACCTTGACATCGATTTGGGAATAGAGAGATTGATAGCATGAGATAAAATAAATTATCTGTGTCTCCTCCTTTTGCTTGCATCTCATCAAATCGGCCAAGGTCATCTTGGGAGTCATATGCATTTGGAAATGGCTTGAAAATGCATCAACAAGTTCATTAAATGAACAAATTAAATTGTTTTGTAAAGAATAAAGCCATTCCAAGGTAGCATCTTTCAAGGACCTAGGAAAAAGTTTTACCAACAATTTATCATCAAGGAAAAAGTTACTACATAAGGTAGTGTAGGAATTAACATGGTTAGAAGGGTCTCCCTTCCCTTTGTATTTCTCAAATTTAGGCACCTCTACACCTTATGGAATCAGCATTCACAATATCTCTAAGGACAATGGACTGCTTTTGACATAATATGTAGGTGGACCATTTTGGTTTTGGTTGATAGTGGAAATTTTCTTTTGAAGGGATGAAACAGTTTGGAAGAGTTGTATTATGAGAGGTTCATTGCTTGTGGTATGGAATGAAATTGAAGGTGATGGAGTGTATGTGGTTTTAGGACAAGTAAACAAAATTTTTATAGATGGTAAGGTAGAAGATATTACTTGTGATTACACATAGGAACTAAGGATGCTAATAGGAATACCCAAGGAAGGAATCACATTACTAACTTGTTACATTATTGTTGTGACTTCTAGAGTGGTATAGGTAGGGACTAAGGCTATGGTTGTAGGAGGAGGAATTTGAGTTCCTCCTTGGCTTGTAACATTTTTTGTTGGAAAAATACAACTATTAGTTGAGGGAAGATGCTTTCCAAAGATTTGCACTATTTTTTTCACAAGGTCAAGGCCTTCATCACTTTCAAGCATGTGGTGAATTTTTTCTATAGTAGGAGTTGCACTGGTTAAACTTTTTTTTAGGCTTATTTGATGTTGTAAGTTTACTAGGTCTTCAAGAATTTGAATGATGTTTTCCTGTGGGATGCTATCATTTCTTGTTTCAACATGCATGCCATCTGAAGGAAAAGAGTTACGAAGGGTATTATTCATGCCTAGTGTACTAGTGTCAATACTAGGAGTGGAAGATCTAGATAACCCAAGATCCACAATGATTGTGTTATCATGGGACAACATGGGTCTCAAAATTTTTCTCACTAATGTATTATAAATAGGACACCAAACACTCATGCAAAGCCTACTAAATGTGGGGTGAGTGGAAATGTAATGTAAGCTAACAAGATTGAAATGCTTATAACTAAAATTCTGGAAAGTAAAACCAAAATATAGAAACAACAAACAAAAATTTAGAAAATGAAGACTTAATGCTAGAAAATGCAGTGCAAATTATGCAAAGGGAAAGATTCACCCTAAGTGGCGAATGAGTCCAAGTACTATTTTTTTAAAAAAATTTCAAAATTTTTGAATTGGATTTTATGAGTTTTATGTTTTCTGATGCAAATCTAAGATGAAAATGTAGAATTTTATTGTTTTTCAATGAAATTAAGATTCAAGAATGCAAGCTAAATGATCTTTTCACTAATGCAAATTTTGAAACCCTAGAATGCAAATTAAACAATGCAAAACCTAATGCAATGTTAATGCAACCTAAATATAGGATGGAATTGCACTCCAAATCATAATTATAATGCTCTATATGCGGGTTCACCAAAATGTGTTTACCAAAATTGTGATAAGGGGAAATGTTTGAAAACACACTATGATATGCATACAAAGACTAAATGACCTAGAAATGCAAGTAAAATGTAACATAAAACTATGAAATTGGAAATGTGCACTTGGGAGATTGAAGAAGGTGAGATGGAGATCTAGAATCCTGAAATTTTTTCTTTTGAAGCCAATTGGGACTCATATGCTAGTCTAGATGAATTAGTCTAGTTTTAGGGAAATTGTGTTAGAACAGGTTTTAGACAAAAGGGTACTCAAATCTACAAAAATCCCTGGCAGATAGGTATAGTGGGACTCATTTGCCAATAGTGGAGAATTATTCCACTTCTAGATTTCTGGAAGTTCAAAACTAAATTTTGTAGCTCTTAATCTTCTTTTCTATTCTTGATTCAAATTCGGGTCTGAAACTACAAAATTCAACCTATAGAGCTTCTCCGAGCTTCTTGAAGGTCCAAGTCACAACTTCGACAACTTCTAGGGCTTTGAAAAAATTTCTCCACTTAACTCCTTGGAAAACATGCAACCTAGCTCTACAAATTACACATAAGAGAGGGGAAAAATATTGTGGGGTTAGTGAATAGGGGTTTTCCTTGGTCAAACCCCTTGTTGGTAATTAAACCCTTGAAATTGAATGAAATATAATAGAGATTGATGAATGAACAAAAGAAAATGTTACAACTCACCAAACCCTTGCAATAAGGTGTTGCAAACATGTAAGTGATGGCTCCAATGGATGTAGACTTGGACTCTAGCTTGAAGGAAATAGATCTTGAATGCAATGCTTACTTGAATTAGACAATCCTACATCACAATTGTTATCTCTAAAACAATATGATGTAAGCGATCTTTGACATGATGAAAGAAAATTGTAAATTCTCAAATTCTCTCGTAAACTATATGCATGAATATTTGAATGATAGGTATGAAAATGAGAGAAAGAACCTTGTATTTATACTTAATTATGCAATAATTCTTGATATTACAACACTATAGGCCAACCTTAGATCTTGAAGAATAAATCCCTACCAAAATTTTAAATTAAATTTGAATTTTGAGCTAAAGGGGACTCATTCACCACCTTGGGTGAATGGGTCCCACCTAAGGGGACTAATTCACCCATAATGGTGAATGAGTCCCACTTTAGGAATTTAATGTGGGTTTCAAGATTTGAATGTTTTAAATGATATTTGTTGGGATTATCCTAAAAAATATACATAAATAAGGCTTATGGATGAAAAAGGAGGCCAATTAAAGCATAGGAAAGCCCAATTATTAATGAAAAGCATAGAGGAATGTGAAAATGTGTTACAACACTCAAAATAAGGAAATATTAATGTTGATTTTAGATAAAATTGTATTTATTATGCTTAGCTATTTGATAAAATCCTAGAAAAGTGTGAAAGTGTGTTACAACAATTCACAACACTTTTACAAGGCATCATTAAAATCTATTATTTGATAGGGGCCCAAGACCTAATTTGAATGTGTTATCCACATTGCAACACTAAATCAAGGAAGCATTTAAGCCAAAATCTTAAGGAGGATCTAAACAGCTCAGAAAAAGTAGAAGGGTTACTTTTTCAGTGACCACAATAGCTAATGCCAAGAACATCCCTATAGCTTCCATTCTTGCTACTAGGGAAAATTTTTCCTGAAAATATATACCTTCCACTTGTGAGTAGCCTTACACACAAGTCTTGCTTTGTTTTTGACCACTTTCTTGTACTGATCTAGCTTGTTTTTGAATACCCATTTTGATCCAATAATATTTTGTCTACTGATCTTGGGACCAATTCCTAAGTTTGATTCTTTTCAATGTAAAAAAGTTCTTCTTTCATTACTTTCTTCCAGTGTTCATCCTTATAGGCTTCTCTTAGTGACTTTGGCTCAATTTCAGATAATAAGCACAAATTTACTTTAGCATATTTTCTTCTAGCGAACACACCTTTTTTCTTTTCTCCAATAATCTAACTTTCTAAATGATTCCTCTCTACATACTTTGGTGCTCTAGAGGACATTACTGGAGCATCTTCTTCTCTTTCATCTTGATCTTTCCGCTCATGTCTATCTTGTTCTTCTTCAATATCCTCTATTCTTGCATAGTCATGTTCATTAGACACATATCCATCAATATCAATAGAAATCTTCACTATCTCATCAACCTTCACATTCAAGCTTTCTACAATCTTCCTTAATATTTTGTTGAAAAATCTATATGTGTTGATTTTAGTAAAGTAACCAAGAAATATTCTTTCATCACTTCTTGCATCAAAATTTCCTAGTGCTTCCTCATCTCTTCTGATATAGCATTTTCTTCCAAATACCTTAAAATATTTAATTTTTGGAATCCTTCCATGCCATAGCTCGTAGGGAGTCTTTGTAATATTTTATCTTGCTTGAACTTGATTGAACGCATATACATAGTAGTGTGATTAACTCATTTCCAATACACTTCCGGTAATACAAATTTAGTAATCACCGACCTAGCAACTTCTTGAAATATTCTAATTTTCCTTTCAAAAAATCCATTCTGCTAAGGAGTTCTCAAAGGAGATAATTGTCTCTTTATTCCATTAACTTCACAAAACACATTGAACTCATGGGAGGTTAATTTTCCACCTTTGTCAGATCTCAATCATTTTATCTTCAAATTCACATCATTTTCAACCATATCCTTGAATGCTTTGAATCTATTTAATGCTTCTTATTTTTTAATAAAAAATTTAACCCATGTATATCTAGAATAATCATCAATTAAAAGCATAAAGTACCTTTCACCAAGTAGACTTCACACTCTCATAGGACCACAAAGATCTATATGAACCAAATTAAGGAATCCAATAGTAGATTGTTCTCTTGATCTGTAATGATTTCTTGTTTGTTTCTTGAACTAGAAATTCCTATAGATATCATTTAATGGATTTTTAATTCTTGGTAGATCTCTCATAGATAGTTATCAAAATTCATGTGAAACATTCTCCTATGCCATAACCAACTATCATTTATCTAAGTCATAAAAAATCATCCATTAGCACCTTTAAATTGATAAATATTCCCTTCAAATTTCTTTCCTATAGCAATCAATGTTTTGGATCCTTTCTGGATCTCACACTTCTCATCCTGAAACACAAGATCATATCCCTTTCTTCACATTTGACCAATACTCAATAGATTATGCCTTGAACCCTTAACATAGTAGACATCATCAGTATGATGCTCATCATCAAAACTCACTAAATCTATCCCATAGATTTTAGCACAAATATCATCTCCAAACATAACCAAAGATCCATCATATTTTTCAAGTTTCACAAACTTACTCTTGTCACCAACCATGCGATGTGAACAACCACTATCAACTACCCAAAAATTATTTTCTTGTTTAGAATCTAGGGTAGAGATAACTAGGCGGGTGCATGAAGTTGAGTTACACTTTTGTGGCCAATTCCAAAAAAAATGAAAATGACATAATGCGAGCATGTTATAACGCAATCGTGTTATGTCATTTAAAAGAAAAAAAAAGTGAAAGTGATTCATTTTCTATTGTTTTTTTTTTCTGCTTTGTCGGTGGCCAAAAACCCTCATTTTCGCACTTGCATTCTAGGAGGAAGAATTCTACAAAATTCATCAACAACAATTGATTTTTATTTTCAAAGATGGTGCCATGACGATGAAGAGGTTTGGGAGGTAAGTATTGTTTGCTATTTGTTTTGAATTTCTTAGTTTCAAGTTGTTTTTCTTTGTTTTAGGTTAGATTTGATTTTTATTTTTAAATTTGTAGGAGATGCAAATGATCCTTCAAATCCTCAACAAAAAAATCAACCTCCCCCACCAATCACTCAACACCCTCCTAGAACTCAACAAAATTTGAGGAGTGAAATTGAGAACAACAAAAAAAAATTGAGAATTTTATCAATAGGTTGAGTGATCCAAATGCTTCAACCACGAAAAGAATGACCCTAGCAAATTCAATGAAAGAGATCTTAAAAAATGTAGATTCAATTACCCAACAAATAATTTGATGGAAAGATAGGAGACATGCGGCTAGGGAATATTATGTAGATAAACTATCATATAAACAAGTAAAAGATTTAAAAATTACTAAAGGTGATTTGTGCTCTTTATTCACTGACCCTAGAACACATCAAAATCTTAGCCTCAATGTGAAATGGTTTCCTATTCACTGGTGCCACCACTAAGAGATTAGGAACCATTTTTATGATAGATGGTACTTGGTCTTTGATTACCCACCATACAACAATTGTGAAGTCCCCCACTATTTTCTTAAGAAACTATACAATGAGTTTGTATTGAACCAAATCCCAAATTATTTTGATATGAGGGAGTTATAGGGGAGAGGTGGGGGGTTAGCTCAGGATAGGCCCAGTGCAAAGTCAGATCCTGCGCATCAAGGGAGACAACCTCTCGCTAGGACGCCTCATGAGCACATTATTATACCTGTCGAACGTTGCAAAGAAGAGTGCTGACATAGAGACATTACAGGTGATCAACACTTTGACTTGGAGTGTCATCCATCTTACTAGTGCTACTGTGTAGTGCCATCTAGTGGAGTCTTCAGGTGGTGGCCTTTGAACCCTTGTGTGTCAATTTTGTAGGGCAACTTGTTCATATGACCCCACCGGCACTCAAGAAGCTGGTACGCAGGATCCGTATGCATCTATGGGGATGGAGAGGATGGCTGACATTTCGCATCATGTATATGGCATTGATAGTTAGGTAAAAGTCAACATATTCATTGAATTTAATTTATTAAATTTTGATTCTAAAATGTAAGATTAACTAATTTAGTTTTATTATTTTAATAAAATTGCATGGTCACAATGTTGAGACTAGATACACTGGTCCTTCAACTACTTATTTCTACAGTACACCTATCAGTGGGGTATGTAACTAGTAAACAATTATAAATTTATTATATGCTAATAGAATTTTTTATGAATGGTATTTTAATATGTGATTTTGGATGTTAAATAGGCTAATATTTGAGGTTTAAAGCAAACGCCTCCTAGTGCCAGTGGATTTACTGAAATATACACAAAGTTAATAGAATAAAGAGAACTTAAATAATGAATTCTACTTAATAGATTTGTGTAGTTTATATTCATATTATTGGTTACGTTGCATTGTAACACATCATTTAAACTCAAAAAATTACTTCAAATTCCATAACTAATAACTAGATGTTGATAGATGACAAAATTTCAACTATACAATATAGTTATTTAGAAATTCAACATAAGTAACATGACACAATTACTTCACATGGAGGCATGTGCTTGCAAAGGTGCACTAGCACAAAAAACTATGGATGATTGGAAAAAAATTATGAAACCATAATAGTAAGCCATATCATAGAAAAGGTAGTTAGTGATATAGAGCACCATATCAAAACACTCAATCATCATGGTACATCTAACCGAATTGAATTAGGAGAAGATCCAATTGAATAAGCAACTAAAATTTCTTTCTATTTTCATCAAAAATCACATTGTTTCATTTGCAAACCACAAGGCAACAACAAGCCAACTCATTTCAATACTTCTTCTTATCATCCTCAAGATTCAAGCATCATATTTATCAACAAAAATGACTAATCCATGTAGAAGAAACCTAATTAGAGTCACTAAACAATCCACTCTTTCATCATTCACCAAGGCACCCTTCTACTCAATTTTCTTTACCTAGGAAAAATAACCAAAAACCAATATTTCATGTTACAACCTATATCCATTAGATCCTAACACACCTTTTTCATCATCAATTTATCTGAATTCAAAGAAAAAACCTAATACAGAGCTCTAAATCTTTCAATTCCTTAAACAACTCACTAAATTTTCACTTTTACCAACTAGTTCCTCAAGACCAAGATACTAAAATCAACCATTTACACCTCAATCATTTCATCTAATTTCCAAGACATTAATCGCATCATTTTTTTGACTGAAAGAAACCTAGTTCATATCCACATAATACGGATTTATCAAATTCATAAGTTCTTATATAGTCAAATTACCATTTCCACCTAGGGACATATTGCTACAACATATCAAATCATCATGTTTGGACTCAAGGCCTTCACCAAACCATTCACACACCTTTGATATCTTCACATGGATGGTTTTATGGAAAAATAAACATTTAAATCTCTATATTTATAGAATTACACAATTTTACAATCTTACCACCATTTTGCTTGTAGGTCACATATCCCTTAATCGAGTGATTCCTTTACATTCACTTTGTATATCCAAATTCCCAATGTACATTCAGGATCCTTTTTTAACACATCATAACATATCAAAAGTTCTCAGTAGCTTGTCATAAATAAGTTACCAGATTCTTGAATTGTTTGTTGGAAAGGGCTACTAATTTAGGCCTAAATTACAAATAAAATGCTCATAATTTATCACCAAAATACCAAAGGACTGAAAATAGTCATTCACCATGTCACAAAACTAAAGAATAAAAAAAATTTAGCAACAGAAAGGCTCCATAAATCACTGCTCCAAAAAACCCCTATTCTATGCACAAATCAAGCCCTACAAAGGAGGGTTTGTTGCACAAGGTACTTAAAAACCTTAAATACTCCTACCACCACCACAAAAACCATGGAAATAGCTTGCATAAGCTTTATAAACTCACCACCCACCTTCGTGCATTATTTTGCATTCAACACCACCCTAAAACCATGCTTTCCATGAAGGAAAATTTGTATTTCCTGTATGATTCAGTGCAGCCAATCAGAGATTTCTTGATTTCCCTATTCCTGTACACACACAAATTTCTTAAAAAAATCTAAAAACCTTCTATAAATTCCATCCCACCAATCTCCTAAATCTACATTGGCGGGATGGTGAATTCAAGCCTTAAATGAACCTCAAAACCCTTGACTAGTTAATCTGACAAACCACAGAAACCTTGGCTTTTAAATTTGATGGTAAATCTTCAAAAAATCACTAGATGATTGTTAACACCGTACATAAAGTGAAAAAACAAATATATAGCCCATGCAAGAACTAAATTCAACAATGAAACACAGTGAAAGCAGGAAAAATGAACTTAATTTATTGAAAATGATTCAAGAATACAAAATTTGTTCTTCTGCCAACCTTTTACATGCTTTTATATATATTCCCAATAAAATAACTACCTTTTGAATATCCCTGATCAAGTGAAACTACCTTGTGACTTTTAATATTCCATGCTTCTTTTCCTTTTTACAATTTTTCCCATCTTTAGCAACATTTGGAAAGAAAAAAAAATTTGTGACCACCTAAGGACCTTAAATACAATGAAGTAGGTCTTTATATTACCTTTACATGAATTTACAAATGGGCATTCAATCTAGAAAAAAAATTTCCTATGAGAGGAAACTAGTAACCTAGGTGCTCCTGCACCAGTTAGTAGTTTGAAAAAATGCCTCGAAGAAATGTGGTCTCATGGTGATGGAATTCCATTCCATCACCGCATGAGAGCACATTTCTTTGAGGAATTTTTTCAAACTTCTCACCACCTTTCCTATGATACCACATTTTTCATACATGTTCACCAAAGAATTTTATCAAACTACTCACTTCCTTGTAGTTGTTGCTATGGCTTAAAGCCTAAAATAGGTGCTTTCCAACAAACTATATGGATGCTTGGAAAAATATCTATCAAAGCATAATAGTAAGCAATAATACCATAGAGAAGGAAATGAAATTTTCAAAAAAATGCTCAAAAGAAATGCAATCTTATGGTGATGGAATTCCACGATGTGCATTTTTTTGCAACAGCATGCCATCACCACGAGATCCCATTTCTTTTGAGGAATTTTTTCAAACAGTTCACTTCCTTCTCTATGCCACTATAGTTATCGTACATGTCTACGAAAGAATTTAATCAAATGGTTCAATGGCTTGTTGCTATGGCTAAAAGCCTAAAAACACATACTTTTGAACAAGATATGGATAGGGAAATTACTAGCATGATAATCAAAAGTTTATAGTTTAATACTTGTACTCAAAATTTTGTTCATTAGATATCATACATTATAAGTCATGTGATGTAGCGATCGATATTGTAACTATTTTGTGATTGAATAATTTGTTGTTTTATTTCCAGATGTTGGTTGTGGAAACACCTCCAAATTTTATGAGAGCAATGGATATTGGTGTTTCATCTGCTATACAATCCTTGATGGCTCTGATAGGGGAGGTATGAGGAAAATTACTAAATTTAAATTTACATTCGTTGTTATAGATGTTAGTTCTAGTGAAAAATCAAACCATTATTGATTCATAGTTTAATTCCTATTTGGATGGTTTACATAGAGCTTGAGCACACCTCAACATCAATGTGCAAATATTTCCATCATGGAGAGTGATTGTGAGATGGCCGTAAGTGATTATTTTGTTAAATATATCATTTTTTATAATGTAATTTCTATATATTAATGTCTTTACCTCTTATTGTAACAGTTAAAACTTCACCAAGAGATAAACTCTAGGAGGATTAGCAAGAGCACTCCTCGAGCATAACAAAAATGAGTGACGGACTTATTGCCATCAGATCACCAAACAAAGGGAAAAAATTTATTTCCAAAGCATGGAGAGAAATGAATTTTGATTCTAGAGACCTTTGTTGTATTCCTAGACATGGCAATTTTGTACTTATTTTGTATTAGATATATTTGACATTGTATGCCTATATGGCATTTTTGTAAGCCTATATGGCTATTTTGTAACTATATTTTATACATATATCAACATATATTGATGTATGTGTACATGGCTATTTGGTTAATACAAAAAAAAATTATCGATATTTGGTGTCCATATTTGAATTGAGAATTTATCACACATCTATAGAGAAACAGAGGAATACTACAAACTAAAACACATTACACTTTTGTTTTCACTGACTTGATATACTCTCCAACATCCTTCTTCTCTCATGTGAAGAGTTAGAACTACTTGGCCATGCCTTTGCATCATTTAGGAATATTTTTTCTCTTTTTGACAATGTCAAAAGCATGTCTACATATAGATTAGTCAAAAGACTTTTTCTTTTAGATTAGCAATGCATGGAAGTTTCAAAAAGTATCCTTGATATTACAAAAAAAATGTGTTTATACCATAGTAGCAAAAATACTTTGGTGAAAAATTGGAAAAACAAAAGAATAATATTTTTTTAAAAATATTGGGAAAAATTCTAGAAAAAATTGAAAAGAAATCAGATTTTTAAAAAAGGGTGAAAAAAGTAGAACAAGAGATAAATTTTTTTTTAAAAAAAATTAAAGGAATTTCCATAGCATAGAGATATAGAGACCAAATAAAATAAAGAGTTTAACTAATAAATTGTAAAAAATATATTTTTAGAGTTTATAGTCATATCGTTGATTACATTGCATTGCACATCTTTCAAACTCAAAGCATTGCTTCACATTGCATAACTAATAACTAGATGTTGATAGATGACAAAATTTCAATTACAATATAGTTTTTACAAAGTCAACCTAAGCAGTTATGCAATTACTTCATAGTGTATAACTAATAACTAAGAACAGCTGCCAATTGCATTTGCTTATCACGGCATTCTATGAGACCACATTTCTTTGAGGCATTTTTTCAAACAGTTCACTGCCTTGTCTATACTAGCACATTTTTGATACATGTCTACTATATTACCCCTCCGTTTATGCTTATGCTTTCTATTGTTGTGTTTTCATACTGCTAGACCTATGATGCCTTGTTGGATATTTTGATCGCTGGTTTTGAGCGATAGTGGATTATTCTATGACATGTTGATACTTTGTATGGTGATTATTGTTTTCTGATATGCTTTGAGTTAGAGTAGATGTTTACTTTCAGTTGATCATTGCTATGTACATGTTATGATGGACTAATAGCTATTTATTTCGTCAATTTGCTGTGAAGTGTATTGGTGTGGAGAATGGAATCGCATCACTCGCTTGCGAGTGCCCTGCGATATCTGTGATTTTCTCTGCACGGTGTGTCTATTTAATGCTTTATATATATATATGTATGCACGTTATTTGATTGGTTGTAGGAATTTACAGGTACATGACACCGACTCCACCTAAGTACTCAGGTCTGAGTGTGTCAAGACTTAATGGATACGTTGATCAGGAGATAGTAGTTTGGTTCACCCTAGTCTAACCTTTAACCCTAATCTTAGTACTTTATCTGTTTTAGTTTAGAGTCATAGGTTGTATTGTCTATTAAATTTGGTTAATTTTTAATCATAGTTATTGTGTTTTAAATTATTGTTATTTAATTAATGTTTAAATGTGGTAGAAATTTACTTGCTTGATAATTTAATTCATTAATTAGCTTATTTGGTTAAATAGTTGATCTTAAAAAGATTAAACTATTTTAATTAAATAAATTAATTAATTAAATTAAATTATTAAATGTGTAAATTATATTGCATTTGAAAAATAGAAAATAAAAATAAAAATTAATGCATGGGATTTGAATAGTGGTTGTAAAATTTAATTAAAAAAATAAATTAGCATGCAAATTGAATTGGCAAGATTGTCGAGAAGTGGAGAAGATATTTTTGTAACCACTTCTCGACATGTGTGCCAGTGCAATAATTGCATTGGGGTTGTTGAGGAAATTGGTTACAGAGGATATTTTGGATCTCGGGGAAAATTACAGAGGATGTCTTTTTCATTCACAGGAAATTGGATTTGGCTCTGTAAAAATTCTTGGTAAATGCTTTTTGATACTCTGTTGCAAATTTGTGGAAGATCCTTGGCTTTTGGTTGATTTTGGAATTGGAAAATCTTTAGCTTTTGTTTGTTTGGAATTGGTTCTCGAGGAGGAATTGGTAGCTATAGGCAATAGAGGCTACAAGGATTTCTTCACCAGATAGCAAAGGAATTCAGGTATTACTCTTTAAAATTTATTTTGTTTGATTTGGAAAGGAAAGCTTCTGTAAATATTTTGTTGTGTTTAAATGAAAAGTTTTGTGAAAAGAATTTATGTGAAAGAAAAGAATATTCAACTGTAATTCTTGTATAATTTGGAAAACTGTTACTGTGTTTTTTTTTTTATTGAGAGGATTTGTTGATTTCAGAAAACCTATGTGTAATATTGTCTATAGAAATTGTTTAAATCTCTGTGAAAGAAAATATTTGTTTAAAAAGGGAAAGTGAAACTACAGGAAATAATTTAGGACAAGAATTTTAAAAAATATTTGTATGTGATTTCATTTGGAAATTCTGTAGAAGTAAATTTTTTTCCCAATTTTCTCACTGTTAAACCCTCTGAAAATTTATTTTACTCTTCAATTAAATTCCTGTATGAATTTAATATTCTCCATATATATAAATTTGACTGTAAATATCATAGTAAAATTACTGTCAAATTGTTGTCCAAATTTTTATGCATTCTTTTTAAAAAGATTAAAATTCACATTTTTGAAGAAACGCTGCAGTACGGCGATTTTTAAAAAAAATTATAAAAATAAAATAAAAATAAAAAATGATTTATGGAGGGCTGAACCCTCCCCAATACTCATTGTGGAGGGGCACGGCCTCCATGGCTGTGCACAGCAGCCAGGGGCTGCTGGACGCAGCCCTGGCAGCTGCGCCCATCCCGTGGTAATCCGCGGGGAGGCGAGCAGTGCCCAAGAACCTTTAAATTGCTATTTTTTTTTAAAAACATTTTGTTTTAAATTACGGATTATAAATTATGAATTTCAATTTTTATTTTAAATTGAAATAAAATTTATAAATATATATATAAATATAGTTATATATAAATATATAATATATATTTTAATTTATGTTATATATATATATATATTTTATTTATATTATATAAAAGATAAATGATATTAGATTAGATAATATATTATTTTGTTATTTGAAAATGAAAATCATATTTAGTTATTTAAAAAAAAAAAAGAAGTAAAATTTATTTATTTAATATGATTGTGTAATTGGGATATTTATAAATTTGATTTTCATATTAATGGAAGATAAATTGTATATATATTTATATCAATTGATTAATTTCTTATTTTTAGTTATTGATTGAATGGATTTAATATATCCAAAGGATAGTTTATTATTGAGTTTTAAATTGTTCTAAAATAGTAATTTTCCTTTTTAATGGTCAATTTGGGAATGCATTAAATGTATAAGTCTTCCAGAAGGATTTGTGTAGTAAGCAGGTTTGTTATTGTTCAAAGTATATCTAGAGATGATTTGAGTTGTGTATGTGTAAAATATAGTGTTTTGATACCTGAATTCTCATAAAAGTTTTAATGACCAATGTGGTTCAATTTCCTATTTGTGATGTACTTTGTGCACCTTATAAACCCTAGTCAGGAAAACACAGTATATCCTTGTTATGTTTAGGGGAGTGGCTATTTGTAAGGGCCGACAGACAAAGTGGTGTCAAGGTAACTTACAAATAGTTAGTAACTCAGTGAAAATTAAAGTACACAGTAGTTAGATTAAAACTCATAACAAGATATTTTGCCTCACTTATACTCTTGAGCTATTTCAGTCATGAGTATAATATGAGAAGGCCTGGAATGGAAAATCAGTGTCTTGTTTCCATAAGAGACATTCGATTCCGCAACAGTATGCAATAGGGGTTGGGTTTCGTAAGAGGTTACCAGGGTAACCCAAGGATTGGGGGCCAGAACCTAGGAAGAAACACCAAGGTAACCTTTGCAATGTTGTGATGACACTCCACCTAGAATAACAGTCAACCTTTTATTTGTAAAATATTCAATTGTCTAAATCTGGAAGCAATGTAACCTATAGTCTGTTGTGTACTAGTGTCTAGGGTTAGTAGATTAGGTCTAGGTAACCTTATTACTATCTCCTAGCATGGGGGGTGGACCTACGGGTACCATATGGTTGGGTGGAACGTGCACCTTACTCCGTTGGGTCCCCAGTTTGATCTTGGCATCAAGAGCTTCATGGATGGAGAGCTTGCACATGGAAACTTATGTTTATTTCAACATTGTACATTGTAACAATTTGTATGTAAAAACATCCCTCAATGTTGTGAGGTGATCATTTGTGAAATGTAACTATTATTTGAACTATCTCATCAGATGGATGAGTATTGTATAATTATCAAATGTAATTTATGGAAAAACATGTATGTACTTTATGTTATTATGAATGGTATTCAAATGAAATTTCAATGTTATGCAAAGTTTATCTTTATGTTAATGTTATTAATATGTGCAATGTGAAATACTTAAGTCAGTTATGGAAAACTCAAAGTAGTGTATCGCCTAGTAACTTAACGAATGTATGCAATTAATTAACTTAATATTAATATTTTTTAAAAAAAATTATTACACTTTTATACACTATTGCAACATTCTTAGGTTATTAAGACGAGGCATTACATCTACCAAAGCATTTTTTCAAATAGTTCACTACCTTGTTGCTATGGATGAAAGCCTAAAGCAAGTGCTTTCAAACAAGCTATGGATACTTGGAAAAAATCTATCAAAAGAATAATAGTAAGCAATATCATAGAGAAGGTAGTGAACTCTTTGAAAAAAAACCTCAAAGAAATGAGGTCTCATGGTGATGGAATGCTATGACAATCAAATGCTTTTTATTGTCATGGCATTCCATCACCATTAGACCTCATTTCATTGAGGTATTTTTTCAAAGAGTTCACTACCTTGTCTATGCTAATACATTTTTCATACATTTCTATCAAATAATTTTATCAAACAATTCATTGCCTTGCTACTATGGCTAAAAGCCTAAAATAGGTGCTTTCAAACAAGCTATGGATGCTTGGAAAAACTATATCGTAGCATAATAGTAAGCAATAGCATAGACAAGGCAATGAATTGTTTGAAAAAAATGCCTCAAAGAAATGTGGTCTCATGGTGATGGAATGCCATGACAAGCAAATTGTTATGGATTGTCATGGCATTCCATCACCATGAGACCATTTTCTTTGAGGAATTTTTTCAAAGAGTTCACTTCCTTGTCTATGCTACCAAAATTTGCATACATGTTTACCAAAGCATTTTATCAAAGATTTCACCTCCTTGTTGCTATGGCTAAAATCCTAAAACAGGTGCTTCCAAACAAGCTATGGATGCTTGGAAAAAATATATCAAAGCATAATAATAAGCAATAGCATAGACAAGGCAACAAACTGTTTGAAAAATATCCTCAAAGAAATGTGGTCTCAATGGTGATGGAATGCCATGAAAATCCATAGAAATTTTCTTGTCATGGCATTTTCCATGCCATTCCATCACCATGAAACCACATTTCTTTGAGGATTTTTTCAAATAGTTCACTACCTTGTCTATGCTACCACATTTTTCATACATGTCTACCAAAGCATTTTATTGACAAATTCAATACCTTGCTACTATGGCTGAAAGCCTAAAAAAATTACTTTCGAACAAGCTATGGATGCTTGGAAAAAATCTATCAAAGAATAATAGTAAGCAACAAGCTATGGTCTCATGGTTTTTTTTCATGCGAAAATCAACATGATTTTATTCACATTTTTTTGTAGTTTATAAACATATTTTTTTTTGAAATTTAGTTGTTTTAAATGAAATTCAAGTTTATGGTGGTTTTTTTGTTTATATGATGATATGTGATATTATAATCCTAATTCATGCTTCTAGGTTTCATAGATATATATATATATATATATATATATATATATATATATATATATATATATATATATATATATATATATATATATATATATATATATATATATATATATTACATGTTTTTTGTACCAACGAACCCAAAACAAACTGAACCCTCCTCCAAATTTTTTTCCCAAACTAGCGAACTAAACCACCAAACCCAAACCTCAAAAACTATTCCAACACTCTTCATTCTACTTGCACAAACTTAATTGACCACCAAATTATGTTTCCCCTTGAATTTACCCATGTTTACTCCCTCAAACCTCTCTTTTTCATTCAAAACCCCTATTTTCCCAACTAGGGCATGTCATGCCATAACATACTTTTGACTTCCTATGTCCTTGTTGAACTTTTGAACAAATCAAACTCCACAATCTCACCCTATATCCAACCTATTCTAACTTATTTTCAAGAAATTTCTTCTTTTCACCTCTTCTAGCCTTGCTTTTAAGGGGCCTCAATTTTGAATTCTCAATAGGGGAAACATTAGTAATCTCTTCCAATGCCCTTATTAATGCTATTTTCTTATTCCTACTCCCTATCCTACTTAAATTAGGCCCATATCACAAAGACACAACCTGAACAATAGGTGGAATGGCCTATTTCAACATACTACACTCAAACCCTTAAGGGATCGATCCGGTTGAACATAGGTCAGAGAAATTACGCGTGTTTGGGTGAGAAAGAGGACCATGCCTAGCATAAAAATTCCTATTCAGATGCATTGGAATATTTCATTTGGTCACACGAGTTGCAGAACAAAAGTTGCACCACTTTGCAACTTTCCATTGCTTCCATTTGACACTTTTTCCATCAACTAAAAACTAGACACCACGTGAAAACCACTCTGAGATAACAAAAATTGAGAGAGGTTATTGTAGAAGGGCCCAACGAGATCCCATGGGATTAGATGAGAAGTTTCTAAGCATCACGGTGTCTGAGTAACCACATGTTGAATTTTGTAGCCATTTTCCCCTTTGGACCCTTAAGGGATTGATCTAGTTGAACGTAGCTCAAAGCGATTCTGCATGTTTGGGTATGAAAGAGGACCATGCCTAGTGTAAAAATGCCTATTTGGATGCATTGGAATGGTCTGTTTGGTCACACAAATTGTAGAACGAAAGTTGCACCACTTTGCAACTTTCCACCACTTCCATTTGACACTTTTTCCATCAATTGAAAACTAGGCACCACAGGAAAACACTCTAAGATAACAAAAACTAAGAGAGGTTATTATAGAGGGGGCCAATGTGATCCCATGGGATTAGATGAGAAGGTTCTAAGCATCATGGTGTCTGAGTAACCTCATGTTGAAGTTTATAGCCATTTTTCCCTTTGGACCCTTAAAGGATCGATCCAGTTGAACATAACTTGGAGTGATTCCGCGTGTTTGGGTGCGAAAGAGGACCATGCCTAGCATAAAAATTCCTATTTGGACATTTTGGAACAGTCCATTTGGTCACACAAGTTGCAGAAAAAAAGTTGCACCACTTTGCAACTTTCCACTACTTCCATTTGACACTTTTTCCATTAACTAAAAATTAGACACCACAAGAAAACCACTCTGAGATAATGAAAAATGAGAGATGTTATTGTACAGGTGCCAAATGCAATCCCATATGATCAAATGAGAAGTTTATAAGCATTCTTGTGTCCAAGTAACCTTATGTTGAAGTTTGCAACCATTTTACCTCTAAACCCTTAAGGGATTGATCCGGTTGAACATAACTTGGAGTGATTCTGCATGTTTGGGTGTGAAAGAGGACCAATCCTAGCATAAATATTCCTATTTGGACATGTTGGAACAGTCTGTTTGGTCACACGAGTTGCAGAACAAAAGTTGCACCACCTTGCAACTTTCCACTACTTGCATTTGACAATTTTTCCATCAACGGAAAACTGGACACCACGGGAAAACCACTCCAAGATAATGAAAACTAAGAGAGGTTATTTTAGAGGTCCCCAACATGATCCCTTAGGATTAGATGAGAATTTTTTAAGCATCACAGTGTCCGCGTAACCTCATGCTGAAGTTTGTTGCCATTTTTCCCTTTAGACCCTTAAGGGATCGATCAGGTTATACAAAGGGTCTATACTCTAAAATTATCCAAACCTTAAAAAATACTGGGGCAGCAATTCTAAGGTGTCAAAACTTCAAAATCCACAATTATATCTCAGTTATACCATTGCACAATGGGTAAACAACAAAACCCTCTATTATAGCCTAAACCCTAGGGATTTATTAAAAATGATACTTCCAAAACTAACCACAACCTAAAAATTACTCAAAAGTTTTTGATACCCTACACAAGCTCAAACAATCATAAAATAATGCTTCCCTACAAAAAAACACAATTTATCTCTTCAAAACCACCATTTTTCTTCAAGAAAACTCACTTTTACACACATGGGTTTCACACCCATCTCACTTCCAGACCTCCCCAACACTAACACATCATTCCCACACCTTAATAATGTTATTTTAGACCCATTCCTAAAGTTACAAAGGCTATAGAAAGATGAATGGTTCAAAAAGCCATTTTTATTGACTCAAAACCTTTAAATGTACAAGTTTAGGCTAGTTTTAGTAAATTGATAATAAAATGCACAAAACATTATGGGAAACCTTCTAAATGGATTCAAAAGAAATGAAACTCCTTATAATATGAAAATATCAACAAATATAGATCAAATAATTGAAATACATGTACAATCTACTGCTATAGCTGAAAATATAGACAATTCTAAAAACTTTGAGTTTTAATTATTTTTGCTTCTTCAAATCACAAAATCCAACCTTCAATTCAAGTTCTCCATGTTTTTAAACTCTTTCCCACAAATTAAAAACTAATTCACCTTCCTAACTGGCCTTTGAACTAGTTTGACTCTTCACATTCCCTCCATAATGCAAATTTTTGCAATTTTACAATGTTTGAGTTTGCAAATTTTGCACATTTTTGCAACTTCTAAACATTTTGCACTTTTTGAAAAAACCAACCTCCTAAACACCTAATACAAATAAAATATGACTAAATACATAATATAATGGTCTCATAGATCTTATTTTAATATAAAACTCAAAATCCTATATTCTACTCCTTGTTTTCCTTGATGAACAAAACCTACTGAATGGTGCTCCTGCACCAATCATACATTGACCTTCTTGTCCCTCCTAAATTTTGGACCACATCCATTACCTCCACATAAAACTCAACATCCTTGGTGTTCTTGGTTCCCATGCCTTGATATGGTTATCCAAATGAAAATGAAGCAAAGTAGTCATCTCCTTCTCTGCTGGCTGGAAGAATGCATGCTTAATGTTTTGATACATGATATCATCTCTCATTTACTCTCATGGTTCAATACTAAAATATAGTATGGTGGGACTCTAGAGTTCCAGTCATCTTTATTCCTCTTCCAATATATGCTAGCCTGATCTAGACATTTGCCAGCCTAATTGACTTTGTTTTTGAAAGCAGAAGTTTCTCCTAAGTCACCAGTGTTGCTCTCTTTTCCTTTTTAGACTCTTTCATTGCTACAAATCATCTCTAGGATTTAATAATTTGTACCACATGTGGCTTATGTTCTTTGAATCCTTGCATCTAAACGAAACTTCCTCAACATAAATACTACTAGGGAATTTCAATGTTACCATTGTAGTTGGTATTAAAGCCAATACCTGTAACATTGAAAATTATCCTTACATAAGAATTCCCTCCATCTTGTTGGCTTGTAACACTCTTTATGGTGGCTACATGAAATCTGATTTTGATTCCTCTTCTACATTAGAGGGAACTCATATATCCTTATTCTAACTCTTCCGAAATATCAGAATCAGAATCACTAGCTTCCATATTCAAAAATTTCCAATCACCATCTTCAATAAATTTGCCACCAATTCAAGTTCATTCTACTTTCATAATACTTTATATCCATGGAGTTCATCCATTCCTTCATGCCATCAAGTGAATATTGAGGAATGGCGTCAATGTAGAGTACATCCTGATTGAATTCTTTCAAAATAATAACCATATCAAATGCCTTTTCCCAAGTCATACTCTCTCAAGGTTAACAATCATACATTGACCTTCTTGTCCCTCCTAAATTTTGGACCACATCCATTACCTCCACATAAAACTCAACATCCTTGGTCTTCTTGGTTCCCATGCCTTGATATGGTTACGCAAATGAAAATGAAGCAAAGTAATCATCTCCTTCTCTGCTGGCTAGAAGAATGCATGCTTAATGTTTTGATACATGATATCAGGTCTCTAGTCATACTTATTCACTGTGAGTTCCAAGATACCTATTGTACACAACACCCCTCATGAATCAAGAATATCTTGAAATTTGAGATGCTCCTATAATGTCTACATCATAGGTGCTCATGATAAGGCTAACTTCAAATGAATAACTTGAAATTCCCTCACTAAGCTTCACACTCACTTTTGTAATGGCTGAAAATCATAATTGAGATTTGTTAAGATCATCAAAATAGGGATGTTGCATTGATTTTATGCCTAAGATTCTCTTGGATGGCTCATAAATCTGCATTTTGTACAAGAGGACACCAATCAATGTTTATTGGGTTACTTAAAGATATGCAAAGTAAAATAAGACATGATAGCATTGGCATCAAAAAAATTAATGTGGATACAAGTATAAATTAATAAGAAACATTGTGCATATACTTACAAATTAATCCAATGAACCATCTGGATCTACTCTACTCTTTATTGTTTCAAGTATTGCCTCATGGTCAGACTCATAGACCTTCCACAAGGTCTTGTTCAAAGGTCTACCCCCATATTTTCTCAAATAAACATTGGATGCCACAACAAAGTTCAAGTAATGAAGAATCTTACGGTGCATGTCAAAGTCCTCAAATAGCCAATGTTTAACACTCTTATGTGGGTACCTTCTAAGCCACGTTCTAGTAACAACAACTGATCCTGTACGGTATTTGATGTTTTCTCCATCTATAATTGGGGCTTCCAATTTCTTTTTGGCCTTGACACAATGACACAAGTAATATTTCATTCCCTCTTCATTTTCTTCATCTGCAATAACTGCATAAACATTCCCTACATTGATATGTGTAGAAAATCACTTGAAATTAGTTAACATTATGAATACAGTACAAAGTAAGATAACAATATGGAATTTCAAAAACTAAGTATATATATTACCTAGTTGAACTAGATCTAATACGTGGTCAAAGTCGATTGCTGATTCCATCTATGTTAGTTCCAATGCCATAGGAGGGCGAGATGTGTGAAGTGGGCTAAGATAGCTTGTCAATCATTTTTCAATCCACTCCCCTAACTCACAATAATTCTAGGCTTGCATTGTACACGAAGAACAAAAGCATGCCATCTTACATGTATCGATACTCCATGAACCTGCATTTGAGCTAAGCAAAGAGTGTAGCTCACTCAATCATATTAGTGTACAAAAATCCTCATATGGTGCAATGTTAGTATCATCCATCAACCAAAAAATATATGAACTGAAGATGTACCTTCATTACCTAGATCCATCAAAGGATTACACCACTCGATGATTGAACTTGCATCTATCAACTTTGCACTGCCTTTATACTTTAACTCTTCTTGTGTTAATTCTCATTTCATGCATGCTCCTACACCATCACGCTCCCCCTTTCCATCCCCAACCTCACAAAATTTCCACATATGTTGAACACATTCTTTAACTATGTTGCACGATTATCCAACCATATTATATGTTGACCATATGGTATGTCCCTCTGAGCCAAATCACTATAGAACATTTGGAACCAACCTTGCATGAAATTTGGAGAATGTGTACGATCATCACTAATATAAAAGTGATACTCACTCAATACCTTCCTTTGGTCCTCTATACTATCAGTTGCATGAATGAATGCTATGTGCACAAATATTGAAACCTATGTGGAGTTGTAATACTGTGAATACACCTCACACTATGGCTATAGAGTGTAGTTCTTTACAAATTCAACCACTGATACTATGCTGCCAACTAGAAAGGTGTCCTTGCATAGCTTGAATTGCATGTCCAACCATCAGGCTCTATGGGTATGCCTTGCATACTCATACACTAGATTCTCACAAAACATGGACATAAACTAATACACTAAAATCTTCTCAATAACCAAATCACACCTTTTTCCTTGAGAACCATCTTTTTTAGTGTATACCACTATTTTATACTTCCCAAAATCTACTAGTTTATGTCCCACCTCATTTGTGCTTTCCATATGTTTACATACTGGAATTCGTTGCAAGCCATCACAACGCTCACATGAACCATCCAAGCATTTTTTCCTATAGAATATTTGGCCATCCTCTATTTGACATAAATTTTTTGATAAGAACTCTCTTGAAGATTTTGGTGAGGCTTCTATGCCACAATCCTACAAAACATCGTTAGTATGCAAATCTAAACATATAGAATGATAAACATCATAATGGTTAGTGAATTCAATATGTAGTCTACAACAACAATTAGTGCATGTGTGATTTACCTTGACATAAAAAAGTTTAAGCATTTCAAAAAATCTTTCAGAAATACTAATTTGAGGATAAGCATTTTCAAATTTACAAAAAATTTGGTTTGAGTCATATCCAAAAATGCTTTGGATGTGGCTCATGATCCTGACTACCAATTCTCCTTCTTAGGACATCCCTTTGATTCGAAGATGGCCTTGTATTACTCTCCCAATAATCTTCATTTAGTGTTCTCAATGCTTCAACAACTTTTATATCTTTATGTGGTAGTCTTCCTAAGAATTCCCATAATTCATTTGAATCAGTGCCCTCAATTCTTTGCCACCTTTGAATGACTTTTGATAATGTTTTTCTACTAATTCCCATTTTTTCACTTGTCATTTTAATGAGACGAGATCTCTTTGTTTGATAGCTTACCAAAGTCGATGTAATGACACGTCGGGTGACATTACTATCCTTTGATCATGAGGTCTTACCCACACTCTCATAAGAATCCATTAGATTCTTCACAATAGTGTTTTCAATTGATGCATTTGATGTTCTCAACACAAGAGTCTTCATGATGTTTATGTACTTTAAACCCCGCATCATTTGAACAAATAGTTGACATCTTGCGGTCTCATTTAGCCTTTCAAAGAACATTTTCCAAATCTTATCAGCATATCTTCTACAAGTACGTTCTAGAATCTTACCTTCCATGTGCTACAAAATATCCTCATCAATATTAATCAAAAACTTTGGATTTCTATGCAAAATTATAGGTGGTGTTCTCTTAGGTACATACATCTCAACATTAACAATTTCATCAATATTTAATTGAGGTGGGTTAGATTGCGTACCTTTGACCAAGGGTGGAATAGAATACATACCTTGAGGTTCACGTGGGGATGATGGCATACTGAGTGATGTTGTACTCTCAACTTCAAATGTGGTGGATGGTGTCCAACCATACTCACTTGTGGTAGATGGTGTAACTCCATATTCACTTGTGCTTAATGGTGTCCCTTCATATTCACTTGTAGTAGAGGGTGTGTCTCCAACTATGGTATCTGCATCTCCCCTAGAATGACTCTTTTGTATTCGTGCTCTTTTTGCTACCAATTTCTTTTCTCTTTTTGGTGGTTGAGGTTCCTCTTCAACTGGTTTGTTTTCATCAATCGTTCCCAATTTTTTATTTTCATGATATTCCCTCATCCATTTTTTCTCTTTATCTCTAAAGACTTGGAGCTGATCATCTATTAGTTTTTTCCTTTTAATAGTTCACTTCTTCGGCATGATGAATAATTTTACCTGTGCAAAAAGTGCTAAGTCAAGTCAAATTAACTAATAGTGAGGGTTGTAAAAGTCTATTAAAGAGGGAGGCCACTGGTCACCTCTTTCAAATGTTATTTTTTGAAGTTGAAGTGGTTTGTTTTAAGAGGGAAACATTATGAAAGGCCATGATAAACTTGAATCGAGGATGATCTTGGATTGGGCATCAAATCAAATGAGGAAATGTTGAGTTTTCCTTAACAAAATTGAGCTTTTGGTGACTGAAATTGAGTTTCTAGGTTGGGAAGCATTATTTTATGTTAGATTGAACATGAGGAGGGTATATTAGGCTTGTTTCAATATTTTTCAAGTTTTGGAGTGTTTTGTAAGTGCTACTTTCAATAAAACATAGGGTTTCTAAGCCTAGGGAGAGGGTTTTATGGTTTGGGTGGTAAATGATTGAATCTCTACAATATAATGCTATAATTTGAATTTTTGATACATATAAAGATCTACCCCAAGGTTTTAGGAGATTTTAAAACTTTTGAAGGTGGTCCCTTTGTAAAAGTGGTCTAATTTGGGCCCTTAAAAGCATAGAAAACTTCATAATTTGTGTAGTTTGGTACAAAAAAAGAATTGGTGATTGTTGGATATGTTGAAAGGATCTATAATGGATAAAATAAAGGTGTCTAAATGGTCCTAGGTATATAGAACAACAAATTTTCATAATGAAGCTTATTAAGCAAACCCTTGCTAATACTAGTACTTTTAGGCTTAATGAAGGTTTGGTGGTTCAAGAGTGGCTATGGGCATTAAAGGAAGTTGGGACTCCTAATTTGAAAATGTATAAAACATCATACAAGCACAAATAAAGGGTTCAATGAATTTATTTTGAGGTTTTGGTGCTCTACTCAACACCTAAACTATGGAGTTTCAAGTATTTTATCTGTGTTTTCAGTTTCTTTTTCATATGTACGGCCCAGTATAGGCCTCCCATTATTATAAATTCATAAATCACTGTGGTGGGAGGTCTTAAATTGGAATTCAATCTATTTTGAGACTCCTTTGGTTGTTTTGGTGAATTAAAAACTCCATTCTTCATGATCAGCCTGTACAGACCAGTAGGGTATGAGTTTTACTTTAATTTAAAGATGGAGCCTTTCCTCCTATTGTGGTGACCTATGATTCAGAGGAAAGGCCTATAATATTTTTTTTTCAGGTTTCATGTTTCTTTTAATAGTGGTAAGGCATACATAGGGCTAGTGATGTTATCTTAGGCTGAGAATGTGAGTTTTTAGCATGAAAAGGAGGAACCAAAGTGGTGTTTTGGAGATCTAATGAGGCTAAAGGCCTAGTGAAGATTTATTTTGATTTTGTAGACCCTAACAAACTTTTTTGATGCTTTGGTGAGGCTTGTAAGGCCTTGGAGTTGTAAAATATAGAAAACCCTAGATATTTATGAGCAAATTGAGGGTTTTTCTATTGGAAACCTATTTGAGCATGCAAGGTCCTAAAACCTAGAAAATATTTTGTTTTGAGACCTAAGTAAAGATTGTTTTTGTATTTTGGGGTCTGCTGAGAAGTGAGAAGGTTGTGTGGGGAATTATACCCGATTGAGTGACTTTGATATGCTACAACCTGAACAATGTGAATTTTTTGAAAGAAGAGGTCCTGATGGAATTGTAAATTGTAAATTTGTTTGTAGATTGGAGTTGTGTGTTTGTATGTTGTAGGCCTCTCCCTACTACATTAGGAGTATATTCCAATTTTTTAGAGACATGTATATTCAATGAAAGCTTTGGAAGCATACACAAAGAAAGTCAATTGTTAAATTTAACAAAATTCCTCAAAGAGATATGGTTTAAAAATGTAATAGGAAAGTGTATAGAATTGTTTAATTTAAAATGTCCATTGACAACCTAAGGTTGTAACATGACAAACAAACAATTTGATCAACATGGAATAAGCAAAACAACAAAAATGAAAGAAAGACATAATAGAATGAAAGAAAATGTAGAAAGACTTCACATACCTAAAAAAACAAAGTTTCAAATGGAGGCATTCTACCCAATTATGTAGCCTTTGCTTCTTCTTTCGTCAAACTCCTCAAAAAATTGAATTTTTCAAAAGCTTG
>VDFB02193867.1:390597928-390641477 GCA_007258455.2 Sequoia sempervirens
TGGATTCTTGTAGGCTTTCTCTACATCAAATTTGAAATACTCTAGATATTCTTACAGATACTATAGTTAGTTCCATCAAATTCAAATAATCAAAGATCATCTTGTTAGCCATCCCAAACCTTCCTCAAGCAGTTAAGCTCTTCAAAAGAAACCAAACTCTAATACCAATTGTTGGATAGGAAAACTTGGAGAGGGGGTGAATCAATTAGTGGAGCTAAAACATAAATTGATTAAGTGATTAACCATCAAATACAAATTCACAAACATAATAACACCAGATTTATGTGGACAACCCAATGAGGGTAAAACTAGTGTGAGGATTAACTCACTATAGAGAATATCAAAATCAATTACAAAAGGCTCATTTCCTAAGATAAGGCTCATTGCCTAAAATAATGAC
The DNA here is from genome assembly GCA_007258455.2 of Sequoia sempervirens. NCBI lineage: Eukaryota > Viridiplantae > Streptophyta > Pinopsida > Cupressales > Cupressaceae > Sequoia > Sequoia sempervirens. The sequence continues at coordinate 390,598,329 of VDFB02193867.1, forward strand.
TCACTGTCCACAGGGCTCACTACCATAGAGATACAAAGAAGAAAAAGAAGATTGTTATAGAGAGACAACAACCCCAATTCAATGAAGATTCTATTGGAAACACAAGGGTGAACAACTAAGAGGGGGGTGAATCAGTTGTCAATGAATTTCAAAATTATTAAACTTATTAATCCTTATTCTCATATTTGATCAATATCAATGAAAACATGAATCAAAAACACATTAGAAACACACATAACACCAAGATTGTTATGTGGAAACCCTGTTAGGGGAAAAACCATGGTGGAGGTCAATCCATAAGATTATACCCTATTAAAAGTATAAGAAGAATAAATGGAGAATGGATATGCATTTAGGCATATTGCCTAGAGCTCACTGCTCAATTACAAAGGAAGACACACTATCTTACAAAAATATTCGGATTAGAACCATCTAGATTTTAAACTGAGAAAATAGCATTTGCTAATGCTTGATTACAATTTTGGTGAAGCACATGAACACTTCTTCACTTTTCTTCAAATTTTTCTTTGCCTTTGACTGATTTGAACAATATTCACATGCACACACATAGAAGCAAACCATTACACACTTCAATTTGAGTAAACAATTTCTCTTATATATCTACAACATGAAATTACATTCACTACAAGTCAGCCACAAAGAAATAAAAAAATAAATAGAAACTATTGGCCCAAAAAAATAGATAATTGTCAATGAAAATCAAACAAGGTCAACCACAACATAGTAAAGATCCAAATAAAAATTTCCAACACAAAAACACTTCAATTAGTTTCTCCTCGAAGATCCACAACATGCTTCAACACCATGTCAGCCAAGAACAAGAAAAACATGAACACACAAGAGAAAATTGCTATCCACGAGCACAACAATCAATGCGGACATGTAACCAAGATAGAGAATGATCTACAAGCATCAAAACACATTATAAACATTAGAGATGCATCCACAACAACTGAACTAACTGAAATCACATAATCTTCAATCAGAAATACCAATTGAAGTAACAAAAAAACTGATAGAATGCAAATCTTCATGTGGATCTCTAAAACTCAATGTGGATAAACTAGATACACTTAGCAACAAACCCTTTAGTCCAAAAAATTTGATCAACAACGTATGGAACTTTCTGACAAATAGAACATCACTTCACCACTAACAACCTACAACTCATTTAATACAATTTTCTCAATATGCTTGACATATATAGCTTCAAATGCACTAATTCTAATAGTGTTGACATCAATGAAAACCACGTATTAGTAACATAATCACAACATCCAAAAATCTCCCCCTTTGGCATTGATGGCAACACATGATGTGAAAAACACCATCAACACAACTATCTCTTAACACTTACTCCCCCTTAGGTTCTAAATATTTTTCTCTTCAACTCTTTCACATGATCTTCTCCACACAAGGCTCTTTTCCCTAGATAATCACCAGTTTTCACATTATTCTTCTCCCCCTTTAACATCAATGACAAAGATGTTTAAGCTTTGAACCACATATTTGAATTTTTGGACCATCTAATTACTCCCCTTGAGTACCAACCACCACAATATCAATTTGAAACAAGATATGATTATGATATGCACAAATTGATTCAATGCAATGCATTCTTATTTTTAAGTAGGAGGGGTAATCACCCCTAAATTCCCTTTGAGATACTCAAAAGTATCCTTAGGAAATGACTTTGTAAAGATATCTACAATCTTCTCCTTAGTAGGCACATACTCCAATCTGACTTCCTTTTCACTTACCTTTTCTCTCAAAAAAGTGAAACTTGATATCTATATATGCTTGGTTTTTTAATGTAGCACCAGATTCTTATAAATATTAATGACACTTGAATTATCACATAATATAGCAATAGGCTCATTATACACAACTTTGATATCCTTCAACAAATGCTTCATCCACAATACTTGAGTACAATTGTTAGCAGCAACAATGTATTCAACCTCTATAGTAGATAAATAAATGGCATTATGCTTTTAACTTAACCATGAGATTAGATTCTTACCCAAGAAGAATGCACCACAACTAATACTTTTTATGCCATCCACATCTCCTGCCCAATTAGCATCAGTAAAGGCACTCAAGGTAAGATCATCATCTTTAGCATACCATAGACCAAAATCAATTGTTCCCTTCAAATATCTAAAAATTATCTTCACAACAGTCACATGAGATTCCTTAGGATCAGCTTGAAATCTAGCAACAATACATACAACATTCATGATATCAAATCTAGTTTGAGTCAAATAAAGCAATCCACCAATCATTGATCTATATCTAGTCTGATTTACCTTTGAAGAATCATCATATGTTGTCAACTTGCATCCAATCACCATGGGTGTACCAACTGGCTTTGAATCTTCCATACCAAACTTCTTCATCAATACCTTCACAGACTTGGATTGAGATATAAAAATCCCTTTATCTAACTAAGTAATTTGCAATCCCAAAAAGAATCTCATCTCACTAGTCATTGACATCTCAAACTCACTCTTCATCTCATTAGAAAACTTCATGCACAAACTATCATCTCCTCCAAAAATGATATCATCAATAAAAGCTTCCACAATCAAATCTTTACCGTCATTATTAAAATACAAATTACTATCAGCAGTACCTTTGTTAAATCCAAGCTTCAACAAATGCTTGTCCAATCTAGCATATCATGCTCTAAGGGCTTGCTTAAGTCCATATAGTGCTTGCTTCAACCAACAAACCATATCTCCCTTATCAGTCAACTAAAATCCATCAAGTTGCTTAATATACACCTCTTCTTCCAATTCGCCATTTAGAAAAGAAGACTTGACATCCATATGATAAACCTTGTAATATTTGTAGAAAAATAAGCAAGAAATAGTCTCATAGCTTCAATTCTAGCAATAGGGGAAAAAGTCTCTTCAAAATCAATTCCTTCCATATGTGGGTATGTGCAGGATCATGATGGGCCCAAAAGTGGCAATATTATGGGTATTTGTAGGGTATGTGGCTAACCACTTTTTTTTAACCCAAAATTGATGAAATGAAAAGGGTTTTTAGAGGAGATTCTCAGCTTTCCACCAATATAAATTATGCTTTAATTTGAATTTAATAAATAATTATTATTTATTTTCTATTAGAATTACAACTAAAGTCCTAATCGATAGGTTGATTGAAAAAGATCTATAACTTTCAAACGGTATCACATCTTTTGAATCTGAAACATGCATTCTATGTTTCACATACTATAGGATTAAAAAAATAAAAATTAAATTTCATGAAGTTTTGACCAAGTTAATGTGGTCAGACATACGAGTTTTTATATTTTTTTAAAGTTGTAATAAAAAATTCATAATTAATTATTTACTTGGAAAAAAATTACAAAAAAATATGCATCACATCCGAACATGGGTCCTCTACTCGTGTATAAAATTTTATAAAAAATATTATCATTTTATTATGGTTAGGGTGTTCAGACAAACACCTACTTCTTATTTTTTCCTAAAAATTTAGAACCCCTCTTTATTTGAAATTTCAAATGTTCACCAAATAGATTTTATTTATTTTTAAATAAACCTAGTAGTTTAGAAACTACATTAAATTTTCTATAGATTCTATTCTTACATATTTTTGAAATTTAATATAGATAACTTATTCAAATTTTTACATCAAGTTGCCTAACACTAATTTTTCTGATTTTTTTGCTATTTAAGGGCCTATTTTTTCCATGATGATCCTGCACCTACCCATGTGAATATCCTTTGCATACTAATCTTTCTTTGTTTCTAACCTCTTCACCTTTCGTATTCAATTTGTTTCTAAAGAACCATTTAGTTTGAATTACATTTTTATCCTTAGGTCCAGGAACAAGACTCCATGTATCATTTTTCTCAATTTGTTGTAGCTCTTCTTTTATTACTTCAACCCAATGTTCATCTTTGCATGCTTCATTCACACTAGGGGAGAGGGCCCAATAGTCGTGCACCCTAACTTTGTGCTTCTAATTATCCTACGTTGAAATTTCAAATCACTCCCAATTTTTTACAGTAGCTTACTTGGCAAGTTCTCTACTTATAACTAAGGTTTCAGGGCCACATCATCAAATATGATGCCACATCAGCATGCATTTTTTTCAAGGTGTCCAAAAAGGCCCCTAAAAATAGTGAGACCAATTCTCGTGCATTACATCATGAGTAGTTGAGCGCTGATGTGGTATCACATGATTGGTTGCTTTTTAGATCAAAAGCATACATTTTGTTTAATTATGGGTAGTCAAATCACAACTATTGGACATTATATAAACTACTATTGGGTATTATATTTACGATTGGGTGCATGACTATTGGACCCTGCATGACTATTGGGCCCTCTCCCCTAGTAGGCTCAATCTTTGAAAGAAAGAAATATTCTTATACAATTTTTCTCCTAGTTTGGACACCTTTACTCTTATCACCGATAATTTGATCTTCTAAATGATTCATTCTAATTATTAGAATCATATCCACAAGTTCTAGATGGTCTAGAAATGTCTTCATCAACCTTAACATTTGTACTTTCAACCATTTTCTTCAATCTATTATTGTAACACCAATAGGCCTTTCTTTTAGTATAACAACCAAAAAAGATTCCTTCATCACTCCTAGCATCAAACTTTCCTATATCTTCATCTCTTCTAATATAGCAAATACTCCCAAAGATTTTGAAATGTCTAACAGTAGGCCTAAGACCAATCCATAGCTCAAAAGGGGTCTTACCAATATCAACTTTGATTTGTACCCAATTGAGGATATACACAACAGTACTCATAGCTTCTCTCCAATAGATATGAGGGACATTTCCTTCTAGCATCATGATTCTAGCAGCACCTTGAACCATTTTTTTCTTCCTTTCCACAACTCCATTTTGTTGAGGGGTCCACGGTGCAAATAATTGTATCTTTATTCCATGTTCTTCACAAAAAGAATTAAAATCACGAGAAGTGAATTCACCACCTCTATCTGATCTCAGACATTTAATCTTTAGGCCATTCTTTGTCTCAACCATAGACTTAAAGATCATGAAATTTTCCAGTGCTTCATATTTCTACCTTTAAAAGAAAGTATCCCACATCATTCTTGAATAATCATTAATAAGCAACATGAAATACTTGTAACCTTGTAAACTTTTGATTCTAGATGGACCACACAAATCAGTGTGCACAAGCTCCAAGAATTTATTTGAACAATGCTATTTGCTCTTAAATGAAATTCTAGTTTTCTTTCCCAATTGACATTCCTTGCAAATGACATTATTAGGTTTAACCAACTTAGGTAGATCTCTCACAACCTTAGTAGAACTTATCTTGACAATATTATTAAAGTAAACATGAAACATTATCCTATGCCACAACCAACTCTCATAAACTTGAGAAATCAAACAACTTTTACTAGAAACATTCAAATGAAAGATGTTACATCTTGTTTTTGTACCTGATGTAATCACATTTCTAGAACATCCCAATATTCTTCGCTTTCCATCCTTGAACTAAATATTGTAACCCTTATCAACCATCTATCTAACAATCAAAAGATTATGCATCAATCCTTCCACATACAGAATATCATCAGTAAATTATTCTTACCATCAAGAGAAATCCATCGTTTTCCACGGATCACACCAGCTGTGTTATCACCAAATCTCACAACACCACCATCATACTTTTCCAAGCTCACAAACTTACTTTTATCTCCTATCATAGGATGTGAACATGCACTATCAATTGGCCATTCATCTTTTTCTTCAACTTGAGTAGCTAGGGCTTTCTCCACATTTGTACAACTAACAGATTTAGTAGATATAGGATTGTTTTCCTTGACAGTAACAAATACCCACTCGTCTTCACCTTTATTAGATTCATCATTTGTGACACCTTCATCGATAGCATAGTAACACTTCTTTTGAAATTTATGCTTGTTATGTCTTGGTTTAGAATCTCTTTCTAGACACCTTGATGCAAAATGACCTATATTATCACAAGAAAAACATTTAAGAGGCAATTTTCCTTCATACTTACCTTTTCCTCTTGGTACTCTTTTGACAATAAGTTCTTCTAGCTCTTCTAGCTCTCTTTCTTCTTCTTCAATCTATCTGATTTCATCCTCATACTTGAATTTATTTCTAGATGAACTCTCACCAAAATCATATCTATGTCTATCTCTTTTGGAAGTAATAGCCTTAAATGCATATTCAACCTTAGGAAGGGCATCATCAAATTCGCTCAACTCAAAAGTAGTCAGCTTACCAACCAGCATATCTCTAGTTACATGTGTTATAGTTCAGAGCTCTTCAATACAACTTTGACTTTATAAGCAGTAGGCAAGGATCTAAGCACTTTAGCAACAATATTTGATTCTTCTAACTTTCCACCAGCATATCTGATACCACACACAAGTTCATTCACTCTTTGCATGAAAGTAGTAACATTTTCATTAGCACCCATTCTCAACATTTCATATTTCCCTTTTAGACTCTACAACTTAGGAATCTTCACATTAGCATCACCTTCATACAAATTTTCCAACCTTTTCTAGATCTCATAAGCAGTCTTCATTTCCATAACATCTGTCATCTTAGTATTAGTTAAAGCACTTAAAAATGCTTCCTTAGCCCAGATATTATACTCAACATCCCTAATCTTAGTAGAATTAGTAGGACCATTCAGTGGTATAACATACATATTACATGTAATCCTCCAATAGGGTTCACTAATGCATCTCAAATGGAACTTCATTTGAGTCTTCCAAAAAGAATATTTTGTTCCATCAAATCTTGGACTATCCTTCTTGTATTTTGCCATCCCATATCACCTAAGATGTTATAATTCTTCCAAGGAACCTACTCTTATACCAATTGTTGGAAACACAACGGTAGACAACTGAGAGAGGGGGGTGAATAGGTTGTCAATGAATTTTAAACCTATTAAAGTCTTATTAATCCTTATTATGAGATCTGATCAATATCAATGAAAGAATCAATCAACAATACATCAAAAACACACATAACACCAAGATTTTTATGTGGAAACCCTATTAGGGGAAAAACCATGGTGGAGGTCAATCCATAAGATTATACCCTGTTAAAAGTATAAGAAGAATAAATGGGGAATGCACATGCATTCAGTCACACTTCCTAGAGCTCATTGCTCAATTACAAAGGAAGACACATTGTCTTACAAAAATATTTGGATTACAACCATCTAGATTTTGTATTGAGAAAATAGCATTTGCTAATGCTTGATTATAGTTTTGGTTAAGCACATGAACACTTCTTCACTCTTCTTCACTTTTCCTCACACTATGATCTGCCTTTGAATGATTTGAACAATATTCACATACACAGAGAAGCACACCCTTGCACACTTCAATTATAATAAACAATCACTCTTATATATCAGCAACATGAAATTACATTTGCTACAAGTCGACAACAAAGAAATACTAAAATGAATACAAATTGTTAGCCCAAAGTAATAGATAATTTTCAATGTGAATAAACCAAGGTCATCCAAAACATAGCAAAGACCCAAATCAACATTTCCAACACAAAATACTTCAATTAATTTCTCCTTGAAGATCCACAAACTGCTTCAACACCTTGTTGGCCAAGAACAAGAAAAACATGAACATGCAAGAGAAAATCACCATCCATGAGCACACTAATCAATGTGGATGTGAAACAAAGATAGAGCATGATATAGAAGCATCCATAAAAATTATGAAATATTAGAGAAGCATCCAAAACAATTGAACTAATTGGAATCACATAATCTTCAATTAGAAACACCAATTGAAGCAACAAAAACCCTGTCAAAATGAAAATGTTCATAACTCAATCAAATCTTGACACGGATCTCTGAAAATCAACATGGATAAACTAGCTACACTCAAAAATAAACCCTTTAGTCCAACACCTCTTATAAACAATGTACAAAAATTACTAACAGAGAAAACATCACTTCACCACTAATAGCCTGCAACTCATTTAATACAATTTTCTCAATATCCTCAACATACACAACTTCAAATGCACTATTGTTAATAGTGTTGACATCAATGAAAACCACATATCAGCAACATAATCACAAAATACAATAGATTCCACCATAAGCACTAATCAACTCACATGAATGATAGAGTTTTCCTTCTCCTCACTGCATTTGGAAACTCGATGTTAAGCTTCACTTTGAACAACCACACACATTAAGAATAGCATCAAATTCATGTATTCTCTTTCACTTATCTTCCTTCTTTTCTTATGTACAATTTTCATCGCTAGCACATTTTGTATCTATACTATCTCCAACCTTGAAAAGATACAAAGTTGTCCATCCACCTTCAAATTCAAATTAGGTCAGCACCAAACATCCTAGGGTGGAATTAGAATGATGGAAATTGAAACACACACTTTACTGGGACCCATAACAGATCCAACATGCTTCATCAATTTTGAAAGTAGTGCTTGACACAAAGTCGACCATACCAGTGTAAAACACATAGATCAATTCAGTTCATTGTTTCCAAATGCCAAAACCAACTTCACTAGAGCCAGGCCAACACAATTCTTTAAATCATTTTGCCATAAGACTTTGAAATCAAAGAGAAATCTAGATCAACAACTAATCTCCTAGACCTTAGTCAACACACAATAAAAACATAGTTCACAAGCACCAAAACCAACAACCTTCTTTTAATACACTTTGCTAAATATCCTTGACATATATATCAACAACTACTAGATAACTAGCTGACTAGTTGACATCAATGAAAACACTTCATTCTCTTCCATTCTTACAACATACCATCTCTTACATTGAGAAATTGGCTTCTAATGAGCCTTGATCTAGGTCTATGATGAGTGGGAGAATGTTGGGATTAGGGTGTCTCAACCTTAGAGTCATAGTATTTAAAGATTATTATTTGATGTAATTATTTACTTTCTCAATTAATTTTCCTACCAATTATGTTGTCACATTTTGGGACCCACTAGTGATGTGGCATCGTACATGGAAAGTGACATGTAAAATATATAATCTATATTTTTGGAGTTACATGTCCACTTTTGAGGACCTATATTCTAGCTATATTGGGGTAATTTCTCATAATTTTTTGTCATACACTATGACATACTATGAAAACTTTCCATGAGAATCAATGACAATAGTAAGAGTCAACTATAACAACTATTTAATCAAAACATGTGACTAATTGAAAGTTATTAGTCTTGCATGTTGTAGGAACCTTACACATGTTGATGATAATCTCTTTCATTATCCTCACACCTTGCATGTTGAGAGGACTAATATTTTGTATACTAGTTTATGATAGATTACCTATATGTGAAGAATTTATGATAGTTTCATAGGTAGGTGAAGTTGGATGCCTCACATGTTCTCCATCACATTTTGCATGCAAATAGTGATTGTCGAGGTGACACATGGAAATCTTGGGAGCCCATGTTGTACATCTATAGATTGGTAGTGTCTTAATGCATTTTTATAAAATGATGGTTTGAAGATTGTTGACATGTCATTATGCTATTGGAATTACTGCATATTCTTTTCATAGTGTGAAGAATTATGATAATTTCTCTAATATTGTATTCTAGCTATTATTGTTTCTAATAATACAATTAGGCTCATTGTTTGGAGTGTGCTTTTTTTCCCAAAAGGGTTTTCCCATGTAAATCATAATGTGTTTTGCATTGTCTATCTCTTTTACTTTTTTTATATGTGCATCTATTTTTGTAGCTATAATTATTTTAGGTTGTTGGGTATGTGCAAGATCATCATGGAAAAAACAAGCCCTTAAGTGGCAAAAAAAAAAAAAAAATCAGAGTTAGGAAACTTGATGTAAAAATTTGAATAAGTGATCTATATTATTTCAAAAATATGTAAGAATAGAATCTATAGCAAATTAAATGTAGTTTCTAAACTACTAGGTTTAATTTAAAAAGAAAAAAATCTATTTGGTGAAAATTTGAAATTCCAATGGAATAGTACTTAAATTTCAGGGAAAAAATAAGTAGGTGTCTATCTAACCACCCTAACCACAATAAAATGATAGTAATTTTTTATAATATCTTAGATATAAATAGAGGACTCATGTCTGGATGTGATGCATATTTTTTTGTAATTTGTTTCCAAGTAAATAATTAATTATGATTTTTTTATTATAACTTTTAAAAAATATAAAAATTTGTATGTCTGGCCACCTTAACTTGGTCAAAACTTTATGAAATTCAATTTTATTTTTTGAATCCTATAGTATGCGAAACATAGAATGTGATGCATGTTTCAGATTCAAAAAATGTGATACCGTTTGAAAGCTATAGATGTTTTTCAATTAGCCTATCAATTAGGGCTTTAGTCGTAATTCAAATAGAAAATGAATAATAATTATATAGTAAATTCAAAGTAAAGAATAATTTATATTGGTGGTAAGCTAAGAATCTTCTTTAAAAACCTTTTTCGTTTCATCAATTGTGGGTAAAAATAAGTCGTCAGCCACATACCCTACAAATACCCATCATATTGCCACTTTTTGGCCCATCATGATACTGCACATACCCTATTTAAATAAATTTTTGCAACTCTCTTTTTCTTAGATTAGTGTAGGAAGTTGCTTCTACTCACCCCACTTCCTTTCAACAAGAAATTAACCATATTAAATAATAATATTATTTGGAAGTTTATGTGTATCACTTATAAAATTACAACCTCCCTCAAGTTAATTGAGAGTGGTTTCTGTGCATCAATTACAAAAGTAAAACCTCCCTCAAGTTGATTGTAAATGGTTGTGTATGGGTTTTAAGTGAAAATGTAGGGTGTGAATAAGGTTTGGTATCTGCAAGATATATTTTTTAATTATATTTTAGTCTACATGCAATTCAAAATTAACTCAATAATTTTTTAAGGCAACATATAATAAAAATGATCTTATTTTATTTATTAAGGCTAGATTAGGGTGTTAAAAATACGTCTTCATTTGTAAAGGAAGTCACACTAAAATACATGGGAACATTATTGGGAAAGAAGGTAGTTTATAAAATAATATAGAAAACAACTATATTTATCAAAGGTACAAAATATCTTATGAGGATGCATTTTTGCATACAAGAGATATGTATTTAACAAATATCAAAGGCACATTACTAGGTGGGTGTGGCATATTTAAATAAAGATAATTTTATTTAAGTAATCGAGAGGTTCCTTACTCTAAAGGGATAAACATGAAATGTGAGCATTAGGATGGAATGGAGTAAATAAATTGAAATAGCTAGGAACATGAATAGATAATTAGAAAATAAAATAAGTATTAATATAAATGGGAATGAATAAGGATAGGAATACATAGATTTTAGGATGGGAAAAATATGCTAAAGAGATACTTTTAGATATGCACATAAAAAGGGCACATAATGAAAGATTGTTGTATTATAGCATATGGATCTAGAGATAGGTACATGAAAAGAAAAAAGAGGTGTACATTACAAGCGAAGTCTCTTTGAAATCCTATAAAGTAGAATGTAATGCAAATGTGCATAGTGAATTCCAATAAAGAGAGACGTTGATTCCAAGGGTATTCCTTATCTATTAAGATGATAATTTTAGAAATGACAAAAAAATATTCTATTTTGATTTTTCATGTTTGAATTTAGCCTCGTACCTTCATTTTATTGAAATTTATAGAAGTTACAAAATTATTTCAGATAAACATATTAGATTAAAATAGTATTTATTTTATTTATATAGATAGGGAATTCTTCAAAGAAACCATAAATAGAGCATATCAAATGTAGTTGAAGTAGCTATTAACAACAAAGATATTAGGCTTATCTTGATTAGTATACTTGTTGTATATAGTGAATCATATAGAATGTAAGGTCTATGGTTATGTATTGTTTGTCTTTTGTAGTTATGTTCTATATATTCTCATAGACTATAAATTGATGATCTAATTTATCCATATATTCATCCACATGTTCATTGATGATTTTACATCTACTAGAATCCTTCCAATTATAGTAACATTACTTATATAAAAAATATATTTTAGATAATTTTTAACATTGTTGTGTTTTATTTCCACCTGCACAACATAATTTGAGAAAGTGTCATTAAATATATAGTTTGATTTCCTTGTAGCTTGTATGTAACTAATGGTCACTTCAAAAGATAAATGTAAAATTGATATTTTTTCAACATTGTCATGTTTTTTTAATATTTAAGATATGAAAACTTTAATGTATTTATCTTGAAGCTTAAAAGATAATTATTTCCTATGAAATACATGGATATAGAATTTAAATACTTGTCCAAACTTAAAGAGTACGAAAAATTATTTTTCTAGTGTGCAAAGATGTATAATAAGAAGAAACTAGAACATTCTAGTGTAGTTAATGATATATGTATGGCTTATTGTGCTTTAGCACAAATTTATTCACAAACTACTATTAAAAATGAAAGAATATTTTTATCATCATTAGGAAGAAAGACATGATCTTTGAAAACTCAAACATCACATTTGACGTAAAACAATGAACTTGAGGAGCAACTATCAATAACTAGCGCTTGCACCTCAACGAGGTGCAATGGTTATGCCGATAGCAGGATATACTATGGAAATATATTGAAGGGCAAGGAAAAAAATTGCAAGAAAATGTAAATTGCTTTTCTTAAGACTTAACTATTTATAGCAAAAGTCAATTGATGATGGGATGCAGTCAGATTTGAATATGAACAAGTGGAACTTAATTTAAATCGGTATGCTATGCTAAATGGTTTTACAACATAATATTTTTTGTACAATGAAAGAAGACTTGTAACTTAAAAGGTCCATTGGATTAAGTATAGTGGTTTTTGGTTAATTATATACCTTGTAACCGACTGTAACATAATCAAAAAACTAATAGGCCAATCTTTTATGTATTTCACCTTGTTAAGGTTTACATGTACCTCATTCTAATCAATGAAAAAACTCAAGTATTCGACATAACGTTAACAAAAGTAAGATTTCTTCATTTTTGCTTGAAGCTTGTGACATTAGAGGCTATATAAGGTAGTTTGAACATGCTAAATATGATCCTCCCAATTGTTCTCATACATAAAAATATCATTCATGAACTATCATAGGTTAGGTTGAAATGTCACTAATGAGCTACATAGATATTGTAGGACAATTATTGATCTCAAAGAAATCAATCATTCATAAACCCTAGCTTTAATTTTCAAAGCAATTTTATAGCGATCAATAGGATCCATTCGTACCTAATGATGACATAAAGTTAGATCCATCTTTATCAAATACCATGCCCCTTTATATGATGAAGAAGGTCATTGATTATGGGCAAGGGGTATTTCTATTTGTAAATTATTTCATAAATCATTAGATTGATAATCATAATGAGTCAAATACCATGCTCCCCTAATATGATCCCATCGATGTTAGGAAAAGGGTATCTATTGTTTATTGTTTACAATGGTTTTATTTAAGGCTTTATAGCTAGTGACTAGTCCATAAAGCATTCAATTTCAAAATTTAATGATTCATAACTACGTATTTCTAAATTAACTCTCTTAAAAAATATTAGAAAATAATTTTGAAAGGATTTAATCATTTATAGACATATAAAATTTGAGGAAAAAGAAGAGGAAAATAACAAATAATAGATCACACACATCTCAAAATAGGTAAAGTGTGCCTTTACCATCTCATAACTATTTTTTATTAATTCACAGAGTGCAATTTTTTGGAGTATTTCAATAAACCATACACTCCTCTACCTCCACTATATTTGACTATAACTATAATAACTTTAACCTTCTCCCATTTGAAACAATTATAAGTCACATTTATTATTCAATTTTACTTTTGGAATGTCTCAATGCCCCTCGATTATGCATACTTTAATCACTCAAGTTCAAGGAAGAATATAATTACTTTTGGAATAGGAATAGTTACACATTTACAATTTTTCAACTATAAAATTATTCCCAATTATATCTGAAGTCTTCCTTTTTAATATAATAGATGTCAATAAGGAATATGAATAGTTGATCAGTTTCCGTATATTTATCTTCAACTATGACCTTATGATGATTAATGGCACAATTACAAATAACCAATATCCCACATCCAATGGCTTATTTCAACTCTCTCATTACTAATAAAATGAAGAATAATTAAGCACGTGACCTTTACCAGTTAACAATTGATCAATGAAAAAATACCTTTCATCTCAACAATTTACACTTTAATAAAATCATGCATACTTCAATAGCAACATATGTCTCTTAGGAGCACTTTAGTAGCATAATTGATCTATTGTAACAACTTATGTCAAATTTATAGCTTATTCAATCTTTACCCCATTTAGTAAAAATCAAAGACACTTTAGCAACTTAATCAATCTTCAATAACACTCAAGTAGAAACTAAAGACACTTTAGTAGTGACAATTTAACAACATACTAATTTCAAAGGTCCCCTACAAAAATCAATGAACAAATTGTATCTCCACAAGTGCCATGACAATGTTCTAGATCATCAAAAAGAATAATTTTTGAACTTTCCTCTAATCATTAAATTATTATAAATTTATTTTAACATTTGAATATGTTTTTCAAATTAACCTAAAAATTCTCCATCACATTTCTCAAACATGTGACCAAATTTAGAACCTTTCCATTAAAACCCACTTAAAATGGTTGTGAATCATGGATTCCCTAATTAAATTATTTTTGATGCCTAATATCCTTAGTCCTAGATATTCTTGACACATTCATTTAGCCTTATTTCCTAGATCTTCTTGAGAAATGCATTTGGTCTTATTTAGAAAATTCACTTCCTTACCAATAAACTATGCCTCACACTCTTTGTGCATGTTTTACCTCACCTTGTTAATAAAAATATCTTCTTCCAAGTAATCTTACTCCTTAGGTGAAAAATAATTTGATGAAGAAATAATATCACCCTCGTGTTCCTCGTCTAGCGTATAGGACAAATTATGCTACTTAGCATTGATAACTAAAAACATTTTTATATAGTTGAGAAAACTCCAACAAAAAGTATTTTGTGTTAACTACTATAATATCTAAAATGGACCATACCATAAAGGTTTTTTCTTCCATTAAGGAACGTGTTTCTATTTCTTAGCCAAATATAGCTAAACATGCAATCAATAAGAATGTTAGATCCTTATCAATTTTTAATTATTTATTGTCTATCCCTGAAGGATAGAACCAATTTACTTCATTGTAAATACATTCCTCAATAAATTTAAATTTTACTTCTTTGAACACAAATTTAATTCTGGTTTGTAAAGGCCAAGAAAAAAGGATATTTTCTGTATTTTGGAATTTGCCATGTAGTTTTTTATATTTGGCCTGAACAATATACAGTTGATTCCAGAAATATTCACACACTAACACACTGCCAGCATACTCAAACAAAATGATAAATTGTCTTATATTTGTCCTAAACAAAAGGAGAATAACTCCACCTTGGAAGACACAGAAATGACAAAAAGCCAGCAAAAATAGAGGAAATTACAAAAATGACACACAATGTTCCTGAGTAACACACATAAATGACAAAAGTCTAGCGAAAAACAGAGGAAAATGAAGGTTAGTCACTTAGCCATCATGACATTGAAAAATTCCTCATAGTTGATTTTTCCATCGCTGTCTGCATTGGGCTCATGAATCATCTCGTCAACTCATCTCGAAAAACAAAGGAAAATGAAGGTTAGTCACTTTGAATGAGAAAAACTCTTTGTACATGATCACTGAATATGATTCAAAACATTGATAAATTATTAAATACTTTTTACTATTTTTTAATTAGAAAAATGTATGATGAAAGAGTTTCAAACTAAAAATTATGACAAGTTTATCTAAATTTTAGTGCAGATAAAAGGACTCTCAGACTTTTAGCCTGCAGTTAAAGGCAGAAATCACCGAACCTACCCTAACATTGGCAGGATTCTCAAACTGTTGATGCATTAAGGCATCAGGGGTGCTTTCAAAAATCTGGCTTGCCTTCTTGACAGCGCCACCCATGCCTTTATCATGGTCTATAAGCACAAGCTCAAACCCAAAGGCCTCATTGTTACTCTTTGTTCGAGGCTAGTGTAGGAGGGCATTGTGAGTAAGAGCTTGTACCCTCTTGCTGCTACCACAAATGACAACCCTATCCTCATATTTCCCAGAAGTTGGTTCTACAAGTATTGTTTGTGCCACCCAAGCAAAAAAAATGTGTTGGCCATTTTAAAATGGAAAAAGAAATTTCGCAGAAGGACCATTAAATCTATAGTATGTAGTGATGAATTTGGAAAAAAAGTTAGAAGATGTATTCACGATATTTATAAATTAAAAAGGATAAAGCTTATTTTCAAACAAAAGGGAATCAATTAGTCCCATAGGCAGGCAGATTTAATGGAAACCTAAAAAACCAAACAAAGATTTTTGTAAGAAAATTGTGCAATTTTTTTCAAATAATTCTGTGCAGTAGTTTTTTACATAATTCCTTCTATATTTGTAAATAGCAGTAAATATTTTTAGTAGAAATTTGTAATAAATTTTTATATTTTTGAATTTCTGAAAAGATTTCTCCAAAAATATTTATTTATAATCCTCCTTTTACCTTGCCTGGTGAAATGAGCCCTTTGCCCTCTGCATCCTTAATCATGGCGTACCCAACCCTGCCAACCACAAAATAATCAAGCTTATCTTTTGTTCATACAAATTAAAACAATGAGAGGATTTTAGTAGGATTATTTTAAAGGTCCACTGAAATTGAATTTGTGAAGACTTTGGTGAAACTATGTAAATTTTTTACATCCATACAATTTCATCTGTGTTAGATTTCAAAGTTTGCTGTACAATTTTGCTCAACAATTTAGGATTACAAAAGATCTAAAATATTAATCCTCCAAACAAAAATTAAAAACATATATATCTCCTACCTATCCTTGACGCTACAACAAGGCTGCATCATCTCCATCTTAGGCACAATTTGAGCTCCACAGTCCTTTGTTACTCTATTGAGTTGCACAAGGGGGTCCTCGTTACCAACTGCAAAGTCATCATTTTCCCCTCCCCCTCAGTACACTTTACAGCCACCATTAATCTACAAGTGAAATGCAAACAAAGAAGACAAAATTACCTCAGTGACATCCTTCTTGAAGTTGAAATTGGGCCTAGCAAATTGTTGCTGAGAGGCAGTAGTATAGCGCTTTGCAAATGCTACCTTCAATGTGTTTCTCACCACGCTCATTTTGGATCCCTAAATCTAGGTATTTCAGTTTCTGCTAACGCCTACTCTGCAGAAAATGGAATGCAGAAAGAAAAAATTATCTTGTTAGCTTCATCTCCATCCTTATTATAAGCAATGGATTCAATGAATCTGAATGCACAGGATTTCACCTCGTCAAATGTGTTCATGAATTATAAAATTTATTGTTATGGTAAATAGCAGCATTTGCTATGAAATCTGTGGGAGCCGCCCATGTTTCCTACGGAAGCTAGACAAGTCTAGTCTAAACTCTTTACACGAAGTACCAGTCGAGAGCATTGGGAGTGGATTAGCAGGGGTCAAGAATCCGTAGCCATGGGAGATGATCAGCCCAGTTGAATGCTCCCAACAGATCAAAACCCTCCTCGACCATCTTCCTCACCTCTCTGCCTCCTCTGTCACCATCTAGCTTTGTACCAAAGACACTACCCATGATGTTGTTCAGAGCTGCCGTTTGAAGATGTGGACGGAGGTTGATGGCACCCCTGCACATGAACTCATTGTGTATATACAATAACATTTTCAGACAGTCCGCATGACGCCCGTCTTCGTGAGCAGCAATTCTTCGTGGACTAAAGAGATGAGCAGCCGACATCCTGCCACAATGGATGGCCAACGGAAGGAAAACCATTCCTCAATAAATGCATGACCATACCTTCACCCATCCCCTACACCATTCCTCATTAATTACTGTTTGTCTCCCAAATAAATGTCCACCGAAAAGAAGTCATCCCACAATCCAGCAGCAGGAACCCTGAAAATTTTATCGGTATCAGACAGTAGACTTTTCCGGTGGGATTTCCCACCTATAATAGCCTATCGGCTAATTAAGATGTAAAGTAGCAAGTATTTAGAAGAAGAAGAGGACATGAGTCACATATGTGAAGAAATTTATCATAGAAAATTAGAGTTCAAATGTAATGTTGAAAAGGATAGAGAGACGAGCTACATAAATGGAATCAAACTATGAATGATCAAATATTGATTATGGAAACAGTCGAAAGTATTTTCCAAAGCTGCAAGAGTTACATCACAAGAATCATAATAGGGTTTAATAGTTACAAAATGGCAATGAAAGAAATCCAAAATTTGCATCACATTCATCTAAATTCACAAGTAAAAATTGAGACTATAAATTTTTAATATAAAGAAAGTTTCAAATTGATAAATATCTTAAAAATAAGAAAGTGACTTGATAAGAATTAATCTTATGCCAGATGAAAATAGAAGAATCAATGGTGAAGCCACTCCATAATTCTTGCAAATGAATATTATTGGACAAAGACACTAATTATTTTGAAACATTTTCATAAGGATTAAGAGAAAAACAAAATATAGAGCTAAATCTTAATATTAAATTTCTAGATAAAATTTTGTGGCATTTATATTATACATTATCAACATTCATTGAGTAAATTGTAAGAACAACAAAATAAGTTACTGAGGAAAGAATGAGGGATTGAATCATGTTGGCAATAGAGTAAAAATTCAAAAGGAAGATAAATAATTTGGAAAAGGAAAATGATAATTTTTTATATTAAATAATATTTATAATATGATTTCTACATATTGAAACAAGAAAATAGTAATTTGTTAATAAAGTTGTATTTTCCCTGATAAGATGTTTTCACTACAACAAAAACTTTATTTCTTGAAAGAAAATATCGACAAAAAATTGATGTTATCATGAAACAAATAGAGTCATTTATAAAATAAATATAGTCATTGGGAGTAGACACAACAAGTCTTCAAGTGATTTTTGTGAATTTGGAAAGAAAAAAATTGAGGGAACACATGTAAATAAGTGATGATGAAAATGTGAATTTCCTTCAATTTCTCTTCAAAATATGGGAGCTCTTAACACAAACTAAAATCCCATAAAATTAAGTGATTGATCTCATGATTAGTTGTAAATAGGATTGAATTTATACAATAAATAATAGATTATCCTAAATAGTGGAGCAATAAAATTATAAATCTAGAAGAAAAAACAAATCTTACATTCTTTATTCTCAATTGGAAAGAGAGATCCAACAAAATATGAATGAATTGGTAGATGCCTGAGGTATTTGAAGCCCCCTTGAATACATTTGTAGCTTGCAAGGAGATAAAGCAACACTTAAAAGTGAAATAATGGAAAGTACCTTTGAGATCAAAAATAGGTTAACTTAGTAGAAGAGGAATGTAAAACTCTAAAGAATAAAATATATAAAATACTAATAAGAAATAAATATTACAGGTTGGAAGCAAAAGTTACTTGAATCGAAAATAAAAAATATGCCTTGTTATATATTATAAACTAAATGAAATGAATAAAAATTAAAAAAATATGTGCCAATACTAAGAATCTTATCTCCTATTGAACTAAAAAAGGATCTAATCTTAGACATAATTTTTTTCAAATTCTCTTTAGTATACCATTTAATGTTAAAAAAAAACTAGGGAATTTTAATGTATATGGCACAACTAGATGCTTAATGTATGGTAGAGAAGTAGAAAGATCTACATGTAGAATTATCAAATTTTCAAGAAGAAAATGAGATGTTCCTAAATGATTCATAAAAAATAGACTTCACATTTCGAAGACCTTGAAGAATTGCCATAATATTAAAGAATCCAAAATTTATCTTAATAATGGATTAGATCATGAGCTGTTTGAATTAATTTTCTCATTTTTATTTATGGCAATATAGTTCTAAAATAAATTCCTAAAAAATGGAAAAAAATAATTCAAAACATATATTTGAAATATATTTTTCATGGGCATGTAGATGTTTCTTAACATGCACTTTTCTATACAAAACATTCATCTATCTTTTGGCCTATAACCATTACATGTGGGCATTATTTTCTAGTTTGATATAGTTTACTTTTTCAATATTGTTTTTGAAAAATACAAATAAAAAAATCTAAAAGCCTTGAAAATTAAAAGAAGGTAGATAAAAAAATATTTATAAAATATAAACATTCATAATTTCCAAAAAAATTCCCCTCTACATGATAAATAATATGAAAATAACAATGTGAATGAGGCTCTCGCCATTTTATGTGCTATGGAGTGTGGTTGTGCTCTCGAGTGGAGACTTAGAGGATGCTAGTTGGTATTTGGTTGTTATTATAAAACATATTCTTAATCTGTGTGCTTCCTTTGATTTTGTTTCTTTCTATCATATTCCATGTGATTTGAATGGGTTCTGGATTGTTTGGCTAAATGAGCTTCTATTAATTTGCATGATTGGAATATTGTGGATAGGGGCCAATTACCCCCAAATTTGTCACAAAAGTTGGACCGATTAGTGGAGATTGATAGGGATGTGTAATTCCCTTGCCTTGTATTGCTCTTTCTTGAACTCAATAAATTTTTACTTCTCATTTAGTATATATATATATATGAAAAAAATAGTTACAACCCTAGAGTAGGGACTAATAGATAAGATAGAAATAGAATCCAAAAAGAGAGGAAGGCTTGAGAAGATATTTTCATTTTTGATTGTCTTACAATTGAAATTGTCTTATTGCAACATATTTTAGTACTTGGTTTGTGAAGGGGCAATTTATAGACTATTGTCTATTGAGCTTCAAGAATGTATCTTTGATCATATTTATTAATTAATTGAAAATCATAATACAACAGATTTTTAATTTCAATTAATTAATAAGTACAATCAAAGGTGCATTCTCTAGGTTGGATAAAAGTTTCAGAAGGATTGTGGGTTAAAAATAAATTGAAAATGATTTCTTTCAACAAGTATAACTTTAAGTTTTTTTCACTTTAACCATATATTCATTGAATATTAATGCATGTTTGAAAGTGAGATTCTTAGGTATAGTTCATTTATCTTTTTTGTGGTAGAAATTTTCTTTTATTTCTTTCATTTTTACTATGATCTTTTATTTTAATTAGAATTATATAGTCATATAATTCAAATTTTATACTGAGTAAAGAGTCACAAGAATTTGAGTTATTAAATTTGTGCTTATAAAAATCATTATTACTGTTAAGTCAATGATTATTTAATAGTTGATAGGTCTATTTATTTTTAATGAAGACATTCTAAATAAACTATAATTTGTAAATATTCTTTGTCTTCATATATATTCTAAAATTTTATGCTCATTATTCTGAACTTGACCATACCATGCAACTATTTCTACTTCCACTGGTTCTACTTAAATCTCACTGAGGACCCTTCTTTAGTAGTATCTCGTACCATCACTGAATTATTTTGCCAAATGGATATTCAATGATCTCCAAACTTTGTTGGAGCTGTTATCCTCAATTAAAAAGAGAAAATAATTATAGAACTAGTGGCAATGTGGGGAAGTAGCTCAATGATATAGCATCCCAAAAGAAAATAGAAAGTGCAAAATTTGAATGTGGCTTTTTTGAAACAGGGACCTCATTCAAAATTAGGAATTTTTGATACATAAAATTTCAAATACAAATATTTCAGTCTATTTGTAAAAAACAATAACTTATATGGAAAGACACATTAACCTCATTCTGATTCCATTTGCATCTGCTAATTATATTGAAGTAAGACAGTATAAATGTTTTTATAATGTAAACCTCAAATGATATTAAAAAAGAGTCTATTAAAAATAATAATTAAAAAAAAATATAATACATGGCATCAAGCTGAAGTCAATAATTTATGCTCCCATTCGTACTAGCATGATGCTTGTTCTACAATCAAAAGATAAACAAGAACAAAGGAGGAGCTGGACTATTTTAACACTAGATCTATTCATTGTACAGATGATGGGGAGACGAGGTTTGATGGTAACCTCCAAAGGCACTGACCTTGGCGTTGTCAAGCCAACCGCTTCATTCATGTCAACAACTTTTCCATCTGGAATAAACCAGTCAAAGCTATGCAAGAAAGTTGCGAGAGTTGTTTGCACCATACTCATTGCCAATGAAGCACCAGGACATCCTCTTCTCCCTGCCCCGAATGGAATTATCTCTAAGTCATCCCCTTGTTGGAAGTGTTACGGTTCTGAGAGGGGGGGGTGAATCAGAACTGTACTGTTAATTGAAAACTCCTTACAAAATTTTGCACTAAGCAATATAAAACAGAATATTTACGATTTGAGCAAGAGAAGCATAAGCATTCTTCATAAGCATAAAGAAATGAAACTCACAAACATGAAGAAACACCAAATTTGTGCCGAGTGGAAAACCCTCCAAAATCTCATGATTTTGTCATAGGGAGAAAAACCACTCCATGACCCTGTATCTTTCATTCATTCTAATCTTTTACAATCGGCAGTCACTACTGCTCAGAAATTTAACGCAACTCTCATACATATACAAATGTGCTTTTATCACTCGTACATGTACATGAGTTTTTGATCAAAACTTTTCAAACCCACTTACCCTCAGATGCATATATATATATATATATATATATATATATATGTTTTACACACACACACATATATCCATACATCTGAAGATTTCAAGTGATAAATATATGAACTTCGAAACAGTTGCAAATTTTCTAACTGCACCAGTTCAACCAACTGTCTCTTAAAAATGCTTCAAAAAACAGTTTCAGATTACGAATCTGTTTTAGATAAAACTGATAATCTTTAAGCTTCAGATTACGAATCTGTTTTTGATAAACATTAAGCTTCGTTTGAGAGATATTCGAAGACCGTTTCCATAACGGTTTTATGCTTTGCAACCGACAGAAAATATTTACACATTTCCAAAAAACTGTATATAGAACCCTAGGTTTAAAACCCCAAAGATTTATTCAAACTTTTAAACACTGCAAAGCCATAATTTGGGTTCGAGACCCTCTTCAGAATTGAACAAGAACATTAACCTTCATACCTGTGGATTCTGCTCAAAGAACCTCAAACCAGAAACACAAAACTCTGTTCAGCTTTAACACAAGACTCTGTCCGGCCTTAGGGAGTCTCTTCTTTCTTTCATTCGCCTCAGATCCTCATACATGAGCAGGAACGAACAAATAATCAAACGTTTATTCTTTATGACAAAGATAAATGCATAAGCCTGAAACTCCATTGAAAATAAAAAACAAACAATGAACCTGTCTGAATACGTCAAACACATTTCCTGATTCGCACAAAAAATCCTGATCCAACCGAGCATTTCCTGTTTGTTTGCAAAATGAATTCAACTTACAAAACACAACAAAAAACCATCTGCTCAGAATAAACCGATACCCACAACCTTAATCAATTTTAACCAAAATTTGGAGTCCGCCATGCAAAGTCCATACTTGGCGAGAAAGGACTGACAATAATCAATAATGCATTTAGACTTGTCAGAATACGATGGTCCCAATTAAAAACTGCCGACAAAATCATTAAACCCTTTCCAATTCTTTCGCATTAAACAGATGCCATCAAATATTCCATGCAACGTCCAAAATGCCATCACACTTTCCATGTCACATCAAAAATTGCCACATGTAACATTTTGCCAACAAGACAAATCTGCCACGTATTTGCCGGATGACAAATAAGTTAACAATCTCCCCCATTTTTGATGCAAAAATTTTCACCATTTCATAAAATGAACTGAAATACCATGTTGAATATAAACAAGATAATGAACTGAAATGCCAAGCAGATTTACCATGAAAACATGATTAATATATGAACCAAGTGCATCCAAACACAAGAACCAAACCTGAACAAATCAAAACTGTTGTGCCAAAAGAACAAAACAAAACAGAACATGTATGAACCTGTGCCAAACCTGTGCCAATACTGAACCTGTATGATCCTGTGCCAAAACAAAACCTGTAAATCAAAATTGAACTAAACTGGGCCATTCACAAAACCTCCTGTATGATCCTGTGCCAAAACAAAACCTGTACCAGAATGTACTCCCCCAAAATTTATGCATCAAAAATCTAACCATCTGCTTTAAATGTTTTCTGTGAAAGAAGCAGAAATCTAACACAGAATATGAAAAGTAAAAACTTATTCCAGCATGGATTGAGAGAAGACTCCCAATCGAATTCTGAACTGTTCAAACAATTCTCTAGGAAGAGCTTTGGTAAAAATATCAGCAACTTGTAATTTAGAAGGTACATGAATAAGAATGACCTCATTTGATGACACATGTTCGCGAATAAACTGCAACTTGATGGCAACATGCTTAGTTCTAGAATGCATAACAGGATTTTTAGAAATCTGAATAGCACTGGTATTGTCACAAAGGATTTTCAGAGGTTTTTGAACATGAATACCCAAATCTGAAAGCTGATAAGACATCCAAATTAACTGAGTACAACATGCTGTTGCAGCAATAATTTCAGACTCAGCAGTAGAAATAGTGACACATTCTTGTTTTTTACTGTGCCAAGCAACTAACCGATCACCTAAGAAAAATGCAGCACCACTAGTACTTCGTTGATCATCTTTACATCCACCCCAATCAGCATCTGTATAACCAGTGAGAGCAAAATCATCATTTTTTGGATACCACAAACCATAATCCAAAGTACCTTGTAAATATTTAAAGATACGGTGAACAGCATTGAGATGAGATTGACGAGGAGCTGCTTGATATCTGGTCTAGAAGCAGTAAGATATAAAAGACTTCCTATCATAGATCGATACTCTCTTTGATCAACAAGAGGAGATTCATCAATTTTCATCAACTTACATCCAGTTTCCATTGGTGTACCAACTGGATTACAAGTATCCATTTGAAACTTTTTAAGCATTTCCTTAGCATATTTCAGTTGAGAAATAAACAAACCATGTTCAAGCTGAGAGACTTGAATTCCCAAGAAAAATGTCAAAGGTCCTAACATAGACATTTCAAATTCTGACTCCATGATTCCTGAAAAAGTTTGTGCTAAATGATCATTAGTAGAACCAAAAATAATATCATCAACATATATTTCAACAGCCAGTAAATTTTCATTGTCCATTTTTGTATACAAAGTGCTGTCCACATTTCCTTTAATGAATCCATTTGCAATTAGATGTTTATCTAATCTGGAATACCAAGCTCGAGGAGCTTGTTTTAAACCATATAAGGCCTTTTTGAGATGAAGAACATAATCAGGCTTGTCAGAAGATTTGAAACCTTCTAGCTGTTCCATATAAACTTCCTCCTCAAGATATCCATTTAGGAAAGCAGTTTTGACATCCATTTGGTAGACAGTAAAATTTTTATGAGTGGCATATGCAAGAAAGATTCTGATTGACTCCAACCTTGCAACTGGTGCAAAGGTTTCACCAAAATCAACTCCTTCTTGTTGTGCATATCCTTTGCAAACAAATCTGGCTTTATTTCTGATCACTACACCTTCCTCATTTAGTTTATTACGGAATATCCATTTTCCACCAATAACATTTTTACCATCAGGTCTGGGAACAAGTTCCCAAGTATTGTTTTTCTCTATCTGATTTATTTCATCTAGCATAGCATTTTGCCAACTAGGATTTGATAGAGCTTCTGTTACATTCTTTGGTTCAAAATCTGCTATCAAACAAAATTGTTCAGCAATATTTACTTGTTCTCCTATTTTGGCTTTTCTTCTAGTTAAAATTCCTTTTTCAGTATCACCAATAACTTGAGACTCAGGATGTCTCTTAGCTATTATTCTAGAAGATGTTTTTATCTTTGATCCATCACTAGTGATTTTACAATTGGAGCAATTTTCTGATTCTATTTTTCTTGCAAGTTCATCTTCATCATCAGTTTCAACTTTATCTTGTTCACAATTTTCATTATGAATACTTTCTGACTCTTGAAAAGATAAACTTTCATATTCTTCATTGCCATTACTGCATACAGATGTTTCGTCAAATATAACATTTATAGCTTCTACAATTTTGTTCAGCCTTTTATTAAAGCATTTATATGCTTTGCTATGTGTAGAGTACCCAAGAAAAATCCCTTCATCAGATCTTGAGTTAAAGTTTTCTAGACAATCATCATTCTTTCTGATAAAACATTTGCAACCAAATATTTTAAAGTTCTTAACATTTGCTGTTTTCCCATACCATAATTCATATGGTGTATAAGCTGTCCTAATTCTGATTTGAGCTCTATTTAAAATATAGACAGCTGTATGAACAGCTTCTTTCCAGAATTTGTCAGGCAGCTTTGCTTCATTTAACATGGTCCTGGCCATTTCCTTGACAGTTCTATTTTTTCTCTCTACAACTCCATTTTGTTGTGGTGTCCTAGCAGTAGAGTATTGTCTTTTTATACCTCGTTTTTCACAATACTCAATAAATTCTTGAGAAGTAAACTCTCCTCCTCTATCTGATCTTAAGCATTTCAGTTTTAAATCAGTTTCTCTTTCCACCATCTTCCTGAAAATTTTGAAACGTTCAAAGGCTTCTGATTTATGTTTCAAAAATGTTACCCAAACCATTCTTGAATAATCATCTATAAACAACATGAAATATTTTTCATCATTTAAAGAGGCTGTTTTGGTTGGACCACATAAATCAGTGTGTACTAGTTCAAGTGGTCTATTTGACAGATATTCTTTTGTTTTAAAAGAAACTCTTGTTTGCTTACCTTTTATACACTCTTCACAAACAGATGCAGGTTTAGTTATTTGTGGTAGTCCCCTAACCTTTTTGTTCTTGCTGATTCTAGCAAGATTATCAAAGTTCAAATGTCCCAGTCTTTTGTGCCATAGCCAATTTTCTTCCACTTGACTCATAAAGCATGTATTGACCAATGATGTTTCTTGAATAGTTGAATCTATCAGATTATACAAATTACCATTTGTTCTTAACCCACTGGCAATGACTCTATCTTTCCCATTTTTAATATGACATTCTTTTGCATTGAAAGAGATAGAATATCCATTATCACATATCTGACTGACACTTAAAAGGTTATGTTTCAACCCTTCAACAAAGTACACATCATGTATTGGTGTATCATTATTTAAGATTATTGAGCCTTTTCCTGTTATATAAGCTCCTGAGTTATCGCCAAAACGTACAAAACCTCCATCAAAGCTTTCTAAGGTTTTGAACTTGTTCTTACATCCAGTCATATGATGAGAACACCACTATCCAACACCCATGTTGCAGATTTTTGAGCAAATAAGACTGTTTCAACAATTAAGGACTTTTCATTTGTCTTTACTTGTTTCCATATCTGTTTAGGTCTCAGATTTAATTTGCATTGATTTGCATAGTGACCATAGTAAAAACATTTGAAGCACCTAATAAATTTTCTTTTGCCTTGACTAGTGCTATTTTTACAAAAGATTGCTTTGTGCCCAAAAGTATTACAGTTGAAACAATATCCATTGAAAAACAACTTTGTTTTCTGATTAGTAGATTCTTCAGAGGAACATTGCAAGACATTCAGTTTTTTATCCTTTTCTTCAAGTAAGAATTTTTGACTTTCTATAATTGAGTTTGCTTTTATTAATTCATCTTGAAGTTTTTGATTTTCAGTCTGATGATTTGTAACTGATTTTTTTAACCTTTTAATTTCTTGCAGGGATTTTAGAAGTTCTTCTTCAAGATCAACTTCTATTTCTAAATCAGATGAGGATTCAGGCTCATTTGATTCAAGTTTAGGAGTAAGAACTATTTCAGCCATAAACAATTTTTCCCCTTCTTCATCTGCATCACTGGATTCTTCATTTGGATCCTCTTTTGAAAAAAGACTTTTCTTTTTGAAATCCTTAAACCTTTGATTCTGATTCCAAGGTTTCTTTCTAGAAAACTTCTCATAATCATCAAGTTCAATATTTGGACATCTAGCAGCAAAATGTCCTAATTGACCACAACTGAAGCATTTGCTTTTATATTTCTTTGCCATTCTTTTAACCAATAATGCTTCTAAAGCATCAGTTAGATCTGAATCACTCTCATCATTCTTTTCAACCTTAAAGGCTGATTCTTTAGATGAAGAACTAGCTTGATTGCTAATTCTCATTTCATATGCAGTTAGAGTTCCTTGAAGTTGATGTAAGGTCATTTTTGAAAAACTTTTCTTTTCTTCCAATGTAGAAATTTTTGTTTCAAATTTAGGTAGGACTGACCTAATAACCTTTGAAACAACATCATGTTCTTCTATGTCTTCACCTAGACCCTTCCTGGCATTCACAACTTCCTCAATTCTTAAAAAATATGCAGCAATGGTTTCATCCTCACTCATTTTCAGATTGTCAAACTGAGTTTTAAGAGTAATCAGTTTAGATTCTTTAACCTTGTCATCTCCTTGATAGATTGTTTCAAGTTTTACCCATATATCATTTGCAGATTTACAATAAATGACTTTGGCAAAGACATCTCTAGTAAGACCACAAAGAAGAGCATATCTAGCCTTCTTATCTAATTCAAATTTTAGTTTCTCATCAGCATCAGTAGGAACTGACGCTGGAATAGTGTATTTTGTTGTTACAACATCCCACATCCTTACATCAAGAGAATGTATAAATGCTTCCATTTTAACTTTCCAGAAAACATAATCATTTCCATCAAATAAAGGTGCCCTATTAAGGAAAGCTCCTTCAGAATGTGCCATAACTTCCAAAAACCAGAGATCAATTCCTAAAGGGAATCCTACGCTCTGATACCACTTGTTGGAAGTGTTACGGTTCTGAGAGGGGGGGGGGTGAATCAGAACTGTACTGTTAATTGAAAACTCCTTACAAAATTTTTCACTAAGCAATATAAAACAGAATATTTACGATTTGAGCAAGAGAAGCATAAGCATTCTTCATAAGCATAAAGAAATGAAACTCACAAACATGAAGAAACACCAAATTTGTGCCGAGTGGAAAACCCTCCAAAATCTCATGATTTTGTCATAGGGAGAAAAACCACTCCATGAACCTGTATCTTTCATTCATTCTAATCTTTTACAATCGGCAGTCACTACTGCTCAGAAATTTAACGCAACTCTCATACATATACAAATGTGCTTTTATCACTCGTACATGTACATGAGTTTTTGATCAAAACTTTTCAAACCCTCTTACCCTCAGATGCATATATATATATATGTTTTACACACACACACATATATATACATCTGAAGATTTCAAGTGATAAATATATGAACTTCGAAACAGAACAGTTACAAATTTCTAACTGAACCAGTTAGAAACTGTTCAACCAACATTCTCTTAAAAATGCTTCAAAAAATAGTTTCAGATTACGAATCTGTTTTAGATAAAACTGATAATCTTTAAGCTTCAGATTACGAATCTATTTTTGATAATCATTAAGCTTCGTTTGAGAGATATTCGAAGACAGTTTCCATAACGGTTTTATGCTTTGCAACTGACAGAAAACGTTTACACATTTCCAACAAAAACTGTATATAGTACCCTGGGTTTAAAACCCCAAAAGATTTATTCAAACTTCTAAAACACTGCAAAGCCATATTTTGGGTTCGAGACCCTCTTCAGAATTGAACAAGAACATAAACCTTCATACCTGTGGATTCTGCCCAAAGAACCTCAAACCAGAAACACAATACTCTGTTCGGCCTTAATACCTGAAACACAAGACTCTGTCCGGCCTTAGAGTGTTGCTTCCTTCTTTCATACGCCCCAGATTCTCATACATGAGCAAGAATGAACAAATAATCAAACTTTTATTCTTTCCAAGAAAGATAAATGCATAAGCCTGAAACTCCATTGAAAATAAAAAACAAACAATGAACCTGTCTGAATCCGTCAAACAAATTTCCTGATTCGCACAAAAAAATCCTGTTCCAACCGAACATTTCCTGTTTGTTTTGCAAAATGAATTCAACTTTCAAAATGCAACAAAAAACCGTTTGCTCAGAATAAACCGATACCCACAACCTTAATCAAGTTTAACCAAAATTTGGAGTCCGCCATGCAAAGCAAATACTTGGCGAGAAAGTACTGACAATAATCAATAATGCATTTAGACTTGTCAGTTTACGGTGGTCCCAATTAAAACAGCCGACAATATCATTAAACCCTTTTCAATTTTTCGCTTTAAACAAATGCCATCATATATCCCATGCTACGTCCAAAATGCCATCATACTTTCCAAGCCACAACAAAAATTGCCACATGTAACATTTTGCCAACAAAACAAATCTGCCACGTGACAGATAAGTTAACAATCTCCCCCATTTTTGATGCAAAAATTTTCACCATTTCATAAAATGAACTGAAATACCATGTTGAATATAAACAAGATAATGAACTAAAATGCCAAGCAGATTTACCATGAAAACATGATTAATATATAAACCAAGTGCATCCAAACACAAGAACCAAACCTGAACAAACCAAAACTGCTGTGCCAAAAGAACAAAACAAAACTGAACCTGTATGAACCTGTGCCAAACCTGTGCCAATACTGAACCTGTATGATCCTGTGCCAAAACAAAACCTGTAAATCAAAACTGAACTGAACTGGGCCATTCACAAAACCTCCTGTATGATCCTGTGCCAAAACAAAACCTGTACCAGAATGTGCCTGAAAAACTGAAAAGTTACTCCCCCAAAATTTATGCATCAAAAATCTAACCATCTGCTTTAAATGTTTTCGGTGAAAGAAGCAGAAATCTAACACAGAATATGAAAAGTAAAAACTTATTCCAGCATGGATTGAGAGAAGACTCCCAATCGAATTCTGAACTGTTCAAACAATTCTCTAGGAAGAGCTTTGGTAAAAATATCAGCAACTTGTAATTTAGAAGGTACATGAATAAGAATGACCTCATTTGATGACACATGTTCGCGAATAAACTGCAACTTGATGGCAACATGCTTAGTTCTAGAATGCATAACAGGATTTTTAGAAATCTGAATAGCACTGGTATTGTCACAAAGGATTTTCAGAGGTTTTTGAACATGAATACCCAAATCTGAAAGCTGATAAGACATCCAAATTAACTGAGTACAACATGCTGTTGCAGCAATAATTTCAGACTCAGCGGTAGAAATAGTGACACATTCTTGTTTTTTACTGTGCCAAGCAACTAACCGATCACCTAAGAAAAATGCAGCACCACTAGTACTTCGTTGATCATCTTTACATCCACCCCAATCAGCATCTGTATAACCAATGAGAGCAAAATCATCATTTTTTGGATACCACAAACCATAATCCAAAGTACCTTGTAAATATTTAAAGATACGGTGAACAGCATTGAGATGAGATTGACGAGGAGCTGCTTGATATCTGGCAACTTGACATACAGAGTGCATTATATCTGGTCTAGAAGCAGTAAGATATAAAAGATTTCCTATCATAGATCGATACTCTCTTTGATCAACAAGAGGAGATTCATCAATTTTCATCAACTTACATCCAGTTTCCATTGGTGTACCAACTGGATTACAAGTATCCATTTGAAACCTTTTAAGCATTTCCTTAGCATATTTCAGTTGAGAGATAAACAAACCATGTTCAAGCTGAGAGACTTGAATTCCCAAGAAAAATGTCAAAGGTCCTAACATAGACATTTCAAATTCTGACTCCATGATTCCTGAAAAAGTTTGTGCTAAATGATCATTAGTAGAACCAAAAATAATATCATCTACATATATTTCAACAGCCAATAAATTTTCATTGTCCATTTTTGTATACAAAGTGCTGTCCACATTTCCTTTAATGAATCCATTTGCAATTAGATGTTTATCTAATTTGGAATACCAAGCTCAAGGAGCTTGTTTTAAACCATATAAGGCCTTTTTGAGACGAAGAACATAATCAGGCTTGTCAGAAGATTTGAAACCTTCTGGCTGTTCCATATAAACTTCCTCCTCAAGATACCCATTTAAGAAAGCAGTTTTGACATCCATTTGGTAAACAGTGAAATTTTTATGAGTGGCATATGCAAGGAAAATTCTGATTGATTCCATCCTTGCAACTGGTGCAAAGGTTTCACCAAAATCAACTCCTTCTTGTTGTGCATATCCTTTGCAAACAAATCTGGCTTTATTTCTGATCACTACACCTTCCTCATTTAGTTTATTGCGGAATATCCATTTTCCACCAATAACATTTTTACCATCAGGTCTGGGAACAAGTTCCCAAGTATTGTTTTTCTCTATCTGATTTATTTCATCTAGCATAGCATTTTGCCAACTAGGATTTGATAGAGCTTCTGTTACATTCTTTGGTTCAAAATCTGCTATCAAACAAAATTGTTCAGCAATATTTACTTGTTCTCCTATTTTGGCTTTTCTTCTAGTTAAAATTCCTTTTTCAATATCACCAATAACTTGAGACTCAGGATGTCTCTTAGCTATTATTCTAGAAGATGTTTTTATCTTTGATCCATCACTAGTGATTTTAGAATTGGAGCAATTTTCTGATTCTATTGTTCCTGCAAGTTCATCTTCATCATCAGTTTCAACTTTATCTTGTTCACAATTTTCATTATGAATACTTTCTGACTCTTGAAAAGATAAACTTTCATATTCTTCATTTCCATTACTGCATACAGATGTTTCGTCAAATATAACATTTATAGCTTCTACAATTTTGTTCAGCCTTTTATTAAAGCATTTATATGCTTTGCTATGTGTAGAGTACCCAAGAAAAATCCCTTCATCAGATCTTGAGTTAAAGTTTTCTAGAGAATCATCATTCTTTCTGATAAAACATTTGCAACCAAATATTTTAAAGTTCTTAACATTTGTTGTTTTCCCATACCATAATTCATATGGTGTATAAGCTGTCCTAATTCTGATTTGAGCTCTATTTAAAATATAGACAGCTGTATGAACAGCTTCTTTCCAGAATTTGTCAGGCAGCTTTGCTTCATTTAACATGGTCCTGGCCATTTCTTTGACAGTTCTATTTTTTCTCTCTACAACTCCATTTTGTTGTGGTGTCCTAGCAGTAGAGTATTGTCTTTTTATACCTCGTTTTTCACAATACTCAATAAATTCTTGAGAAGTAAACTCTCCTCCTCTATCTGATCTTAAGCATTTCAGTTTTAAATCAGTTTCTCTTTCCACCATCTTCTTGAAAATTTTGAAACGTTCAAAGGCTTCTAATTTATGTTTCAAAAATGTTACCCAAACCATTCTTGAATAATCATCTATAAACAACATGAAATATTTTTCATCATTTAAAGAGGCTGTTTTGGTTGGACCACATAAATCAGTGTGTACTAGTTCAAGTGGTCTATTTGATAGATATTCTTTTGTTTTAAAAGAAACTCTTGTTTGCTTACCTTTTATACACTCTTCACAAACAGATGCAGGTTTAGTTATTTGTGGTAGTCCCCTAACCTTTTTGTTCTTGCTGATTCTAGCAAGATTATCAAAGTTCAAATGTCCCAGTCTTTTGTGCCATAGCCAATTTTCTTCCACTTGACTCATAAAGCATGTATTGACCAATGATGTTTCTTGAATAGTTGAATCTATCAGATTATACAAATTACCATTTGTTCTTAACCCACTGGCAATGACTCTATCTTTCCCATTTTTAACATGACATTCTTTTGCATTGAAAGAGATAGAATATCCATTATCACATATCTGACTGACACTTAAAAGGTTATGTTTCAACCCTTCAACAAAGTACACATCATGTATTGGTGTATCATTATTTAAGATTATTGAGCCTTTTCCTGTTATATAAGCTCCTGAGTTATCGCCAAAACGTACAAAACCTCCATCAAAGCTTTCTAAGGTTTTGAACTTGTTCTTACATCCAGTCATATGATGAGAACAACCACTATCCAACACCCATGTTGCAGATTTTTGAGCAAATAAGACTGTTTCAACAATTAAGGACTTTTCATTTGTCTTTACTTGTTTCCATATCTGTTTAGGTCTCAGATTTAATTTGCATTGATTTGCATAGTGACCATAGTAAAAACATTTGAAGCACCTAATAACTTTTCTTTTGCCTTGACTAGTGCTATTTTTACAAAAGATTGCTTTGTGCCCAAAAGTATTACAGTTGAAACAATATCCATTGAAAAACAACTTTGTTTTCTGATTAGTAGATTCTTCAGAAGAACATTGCAAGACATTCAATTTTTTATCCTTTTCTTCAAGTAAGAATTTTTGACTTTCTATAATTGAGTTTGCTTTTATTAATTCATCTTGAAGTTTTTGATTTTCAGTCTGATGATTTGTAACTGATTTTTTTAACCTTTTAATTTCTTGCGGGGATTTTGGGGGAGTTCTTCTTCAGGAATCAACTTCTATTTCTAAATGGATGAGGATTAGAACATCATTTGATTCAAGTTTAGGGTAAGAACTATTTCAATACCATGAAGCAATTTTTCCCTTCTTCCATCATCGGTTTCCTTCATTTTGGATCCTCTTTTGAAAAAAGACTTTTCTTTTTGAAATCCATAAACCTTTTATTCTGATTCCAAGGCTTCTTTCTAGAAAACTTCTCACAATCATCAAGTTCAATATTTGGACATCTAGCAGCAAAATGTCCTAATTGACCACAACTGAAGCATTTGCTTTTATATTTCTTTGCCATTCTTTTAACCAATAATGCTTCTAAAGCATCAGTTAGATCTGAATCACTTTCATCATTATTTTCAACCTTAAAGGTTGATTCTTTAGATGAAGAACTAGCTTGATTGCTAATTCTCATTTCATATGCAGTTAGAGTTCCTTGAAGTTGATGTAAGGTCATTTTTGAAAAACTTTTCTTTTCTTCCAATGTAGAAATTTTTGTTTCAAATTTAGGTAGGACTGACCTAATAACCTTTGAAACAACATCATGTTCTTCTATGTCTTCGCCTATACCCTTCCTGGCATTCACAACTTCCTCAATTCTTAAAAAATATGCAGCAATGGTTTCATCCTCACTCATTTTCAGATTGTCAAACTGAGTTTTAAGAGTAATCAGTTTAGATTCTTTAACCTTGTCATCTCCTTGATAGATTGTTTCAAGTTTTACCCATATATCATTTGCAGATTTACAATAAATGACTTTGGCAAAGACATCTCTAGTAAGACCACAAAGAAGAGCATATCTAGCCTTCTTATCTAATTCAAATTTTAGTTTCTCATCAGCATCAGTAGGAACTGACACTGGAACAGTGTATTTTGTTGTTACTACATCCCACATCCTTACATCTAGAGAATGTATAAATGCTTCCATTTTAACTTTCCAGAAAACATAATCATTTCCATCAAATAAAGGTGCCCTATTAAGGAAAGCTCCTTCAGAATGTGCCATAACTTCCAATAACCAGAGATCAATTCCTAAAGGAAATCCTATGCTCTGATACCACTTGTTGGAAGTGTTATGGTTCTGAGAGGGGGGGTGAATCAGAACTATACTGTCTAATTGAAAACTCCTTCAAATTTTTGCACTAAGCAATATAAAACAGAATATTTACGATTTGAGCAGGAGAAGCATAAGCATTCATCATAAGCATAAAGAAATGAAACTCACAAACATGAAGAAACACCAAATTTGTGCCGAGTGGAAAACCCTCCAAAATCTCATGATTTTGTCATAGGGAGAAAAACCACTCCATGAACCTGTACCTTTCATTCATTCCAATCTTTTACAATCGGCAGTCACTACTGCTCAGAAATTTAACCCAACTCACATACATATACAAATGTGCTTATATCACTCGTACATGTATATAAGTTTATAATCAAAACTTTAAAAACCCTCTTGCCCTCAGATGCATATATATGTATATATATTTTACACACACACATGTATACATCTGAAGATTACAAGTGTATATATGAACTTCGAAACAGAACAGTTGCAAATTTCTAACTGAACCAGTTAGAATCTGTTCAACCAACATTCTCTTAAAAATGCTTCAAAAAACAGTTTCAGATTACGAATCTGTTTTAGATAAAACTGATAATCTTTAAGCTTCAGATTACGAATCTGTTTTTGATAATCATTAAGCTTCGTTTGAGAGATATTCAAAGACAGTTTCCATAACGGTTTTATGCTTTGCAACTGACAGAAAACGTTTACACATTTCCAACAAAAACTGTATATAGTACCCTGGGTTTAAAACCCCAAAAGATTTATTCAAACTTCTAAAACACTGCAAAGCCATATTTTGGGTTCGAGACCCTCTTCAGAATTGAACAAGAACATAAACCTTCATACCTGTGGATTCTGCCCAAAGAACCTCAAACCAGAAACACAATACTCTGTTCGGCCTTAATACCTGAAACACAAGACTCTGTCCGGCCTTAGAGTGTTGCTTCCTTCTTTCATACGCCCCAGATTCTCATACATGAGCAAGAATGAACAAATAATCAAACTTTTATTCTTTCCAAGAAAGATAAATGCATAAGCCTGAAACTCCATTGAAAATAAAAAACAAACAATGAACCTGTCTGAATCCGTCAAACAAATTTCCTGATTCGCACAAAAAAATCCTGTTCCAACCGAACATTTCCTGTTTGTTTTGCAAAATGAATTCAACTTTCAAAATGCAACAAAAAACCGTTTGCTCAGAATAAACCGATACCCACAACCTTAATCAAGTTTAACCAAAATTTGGAGTCCGCCATGCAAAGTCCATACTTGGCGAGAAAGGACTGACAATAATCAATAATGCATTTAGACTTGTCAGTTTACGGTGGTCCCAATTAAAAACTGCCGACAATATCATTAAACACTTTTCAATTCTTTCGCTTTAAACAGATGCCATCAAATATTCCATGCTACGTCCAAAATGCCATCATACTTTCCATGCCACAACAAAAATTGCCACATGTAACATTTTGCCAACAAAACAAATCTGCCACGTGACAGATAAGTTAACAACAACTAAAACCAGTATTGGATAAAGATGGATACATTTCCCAAAATGTCATATTCCATGACTATGGAGGGGTGCTCAGTATCTGCCTAAGAACTATATGTACTGCTACATGCATTGGATTCATTTCTAGATACAGACGACAACCCATGGTGAGTTTGGTTTCAACCTTTCTATTACACCTGCAGATTTTATTTCCATTTTAAAACTTTGTTTGGGTAGATGGCCATCTCGTAGGTTGTTCAAGCAAACCTTGGACTGTAGAACATCTTATAGGTTGTTCAAACAAAACTTGGACTTAAGTTACAAGTAGTAAGTTTTATTCTAAAATTTCTCTTCGAAACTGGTTTATATGCACCAAATGTAATGTATTGGATGTTAAATCAGCTTGTAATATATATCATACTATATGTCGTATCAACAATGAAATATTTAAAAAAATTCTTCAAAGAATTTCATAATTATAAGATTGGAATTTAGCGGGTCTTAAATCATGGTGTTTGCTAACAATATAATCCAAATTTGGGATGTCAATTATGGATATACTTGAAAATTAAAGATCTATAAGCTATCATGAAGCTAGAGTAGTTGGCTACCAAAGGAGTTTTCATTATTACTACAACCACCCAAAACCAAAAAAAATAATAGAATTATATTATTAGCATATTTATACATAGAAAGAAATGAAAGTAGAGAATCATAAAGAATGCAATAACAACAATTCATAAAACTGCTATATTCATAATTCAAAAAACAAATATTCTATAGACAAAAATAAAATTAGTTATCAAATAAAAGATCTCTGTGATTTTTACAATAATAAAATTTACTTTAAAAAAAATAAATAAATAAGTCAAAGCCTCAATAACTACCATCAATGTCTAAACTCTTTAAAAATAGAACCCAATATTAACTCTGAATAATTATAATGTTAGAACCCATTAAACAATACAACCCACTATTAACTCTAAATAAATAACACCAATGTTAAAATCCTTTACACAAACACTTGAACCAATCTTAACTGTTAAATTCAAGGCTTATTAGGTGCAACAACATTCACATCTTTGGTTCTCCCTCTTTGGATGTCTCCTCTGAGGATGGTGATCCTCCCCCTTCTACTCCCTTGGATTCGGAGCCTTTCCTAGCTCCTTTTCTGACCTGCCCTTCTGCGGAACCATCTGTTGTCGTTGTGCCTTTGGTTCCTGCCTGTCTCTCTTCATTTGATGTTGTTGGTCCTTTGATTGCTCTTGTCTCCTTTTCTTCACTCCCATCTTCCTCACTGCATGATGGCTCCTCGCCTAGGGTGGCTTTTGAGGTTCTGCTCTCTTCACCTCACTTAGTGGATTTTGATTCCGAGCCTTCTTGGTTGGTTGTGTTGAGGAAGAAGGGACTTCCCAAATTTGTTGCCTCTTCATAGCCTCAGGTTTTGGGATTCAGATTGGTCCCCTCTAGTTTCGGGGTTGTTTAATCTTTTTTCTGTTGTTCTATAGTTGTCAGTCAACTGTCTCTATTTATTTCTCCCATAATTCTATTGGTTTGAACTAAATTCCTTTGGCCCTCTAGTCTGCACCATGCAAATGTTGCTTATCTTATCAAAAACAACATTCACATCTTTTACTACATATTTTAGAAGGCTTGGTTGAAGTGATTGGATCCTAGGAGTTCTATTCTCAAATCCAATAGTTGAGTTATCACTTCTTTAATTATATTACTTGTGACTCAAAAAAATATGTTCACAACATCTACATAGTGTTTGGGAAGATTTTTAATTTGAAAAAAATTTAACAATGATATAAATTTAAAAAATAATCATTTTCTTAAAAACTATTTTATTTAATTTAAGAAGAATAATTCATTATCAATGAAACCTTAGAACTTCACAAATGTTCCAAATTTTTATCTCCAATATGAACTATGAGAAGGAAAAACTGTTAACTTAATCCAGCATATAAATATATGCACATGAACAAATATTAACATTCAAAAGGTTTATGGATCAACATCATACATACATTTGAATCTTGTAGACACACAAAGCTAGGATAACTATTTAAAATTATTGAATTGAGATAATCTCGGATACCTAAAAAACACCGATATATTCTGCAAGGTTCTTCAACAATATGTAGGAGGTATCCTCGAATAGAAAAAAAAAAAAAAATTCGGCATACATATTACTACCACGACCATTGTTAACCGATATTCAACATGTCAAAATTTTTGATTACATAGAAATCACACAGAGTTGCTGCTTTGTTTCCCCAAAATAGAGGAATACAAATGCGGAATAAACAAAATGCAAGGACACAAATTTGGGCATGCAATATTTTCCTTTTGATTAACTATGCTGGAAATGATCAATACATGAAAGATTAAACATAAACTACTGAAAGAAAATTCTAAGCTACGAATGATAATCTGCTGGGAATAAACAACTGCTCAACCAACTTTAGATAACTTCAAGAGCTCTTAGGAGCTCACTGACAGGAGCTACGCAGAGCTCTTCAGGAGCACTCTCTGCTCACACACAAAACAAACAACTGTTGTTGTTTAGGAGCTTTCAGAAGCTCACACGAAACATTCTTTGTCTACAGACTGCTGCTGCACATAAAATATTCTTCTTCCAACTGAGTCTTCTCAACTGAGTTTTCTCTAGTGACAGAATAATCTTCCTTCATTCTTTTTGTCTTCAACAAATATTCCCTCTTAATTTTGAAATTACCTACCAGCATTCAATGGGAATTCAAAATGAGCACCACATTTACTTTAGTGGCTGTCAAGAGCTGCAGGGATGAAGATCCCAAAAACTGATGTTGAAGTTGGGGCCTCCAGGCTGGTAGGTGAAATAGGGGGCTGACGTGAGAGTAGGAGGATTAGGAGCATTCAATTTTCCAGCACTCCCCCTTGATCCTGAGCTAACAAACAACAGGATCAAATCTGATCCAAATCAACAATGCCCAATCTACTTCTCAGGTGCTCAAAACTGTCCTTGCTCAAAGGCTTGGTGAATATGTCTGCTAGCTGCTGCTCAGACCTACAAAATGCCATTTTAATTTCACCATTCTCATCCAATTCTCTAATAAAATGATACCTGATTTCAATGTGCTTGCTTCTTCCATGAAACATAAGATTTTTTGTCAAAGCTATTGATGAAACATTGTCAAAAAAGATTATTGTTCCATCCTCTTGTTCTTCCTTCAAATCTGCCACGATGCTTCTCAGCCAAATAACTTGACATGCTGCTGCATTTGTTGCTATATATTCATCCTCTGTTGTTGATAGGGAAATGATAGGTTGCTTCTTGGAAGCCCATGAGATGACTCTTGAACCCAAATGAAACACATAGCCTGATGTGCTCTTCCTATCATCCAAACTTCTTGCCCAATCACTGTCCATGTAACCAACCAGCCCAAAAAAAAATTTTGCTGTGTAAAAAATGTCGTATCCTTTGGTGCCATTCATATACCTTAGGATTATTTTACCTACTTACCAATGGGTGTCCTGTGGAGTCTCCATAAACTTGGAAATGAGACTCACACTGTGCATTATATCAGGTCTAGTTGTTGTTAAATACATTAAGCTTCCAACCAAACTCTTAAACATGGTCGGATCCACATTGCTGCTACAATCTTCTTTGCTCAACTTTAGACCTATGGCCATTGACGTTGGGGCAGGCTTGCTTTCAAGCATCCTAAATCTTTTCAAGATCTCATTTGCATATTTTTCTTGAGAGATAAATATACTATCATGCATTTTTTTTACTTCTATGCCTAGAAAATATCTCAAGAGACCATAGTTTTGCATTTCAAACTCTCTTTTCATGGCCTCTTTAAAATTAGCAATGAGGAAATCATCATCCCTAGTTAAAACTAAATCATCAACATACAAGACAACAATCAAAAACTTACCATTTGCTGCCTTGATGTAAAGAGTGGGATCACCATCACTTTTGCTTAAGTTGTTGCTCATCAAATATGAGTCAATCCTATTCTACCATGCCCATGGAGCTTGCTTCAGCCAATAAAGAGCCTTCTTTAGCCTATACACCTTGTGTTCTTGACCTGAAACTTCATATCCGAATGGCTGCTCCACATAAACCTCTTCATTTAACACTCTATTTAGGAAGGCGAAATTCACATCCATTTGAAATACCTTCCCCATGTGTTGAGCTGCAATTACAATGATTGCCTGCAAGTTTTCAATCCTTGCAACAGGGGAAAATATCTTATTATAATCTATCCCAAACTATTGTTTGTACCCCTTGACAACTAATCTTACTTTATTCCACTCAACCCTTCCTTCGGCATTGCACTTGGTCTTGTAGACCCATTTCACCCCAATAACTTGCTTCTTGGGAGGAAAATTAGTTAAATCCCATGTGTTATTCCTTTCTATTGCATCTATCTTCTCATCCATGCCTCACACCATTTCTCCTCTTTCACAGCTTCTTCAAAATAAACTAGATCATCATGAGAAAATAATGCAAAATTCACACTCTCATCAAATTCTTCATCATACCTTTCATTTTGGTAGATCTCCCTTAGACTCTTGGTCTTCTTTGGCATTAGGGAGGTGAGAGGTGGATCTATACTTTCACTTCTACTACTTCTATGCTGAATAGGCAGGTTCAGGAGCTGTCAGGAGCTTTCAGAAGCTCTACTGACAATTTTAGGAGGTCTTCCAGAGCTTTCTGGAGCTCTCAAGAGCTCTTCAAGAGTCAATCTTCTAATTCTTTCAAGAGCCAATATTTTGGCTATCTCTGGTTGCTTGCCTTGATGTTTGTTCACTTTAGAAGCTTTCAGGGGCACTTCAAGAGCTCTTAAAAAAACTTCAGGAGCTCATTTGGAGCTCATTGCAGCTGAATCTCTAGCTGTCTGTGATAGTCTTCCTGGCTGTCTACCAACATCAGGAGCTCTCAGGGGCCTTTTAGGAGCTTGATTGGTACCTTTAGGAGCCAATCCTCTGGCTGACTATGACAGTCTGCCTGACTGTCTTGCTGACTGTCCTCCGACTTCAGGAGCCGTCAAGAGCCTTCAGGAGCTTTTAGGAGCTCTCAAGAGCTCTTCAAGAGTTCTTAGGAGCTCTTCAAGAGCTCGACCGATTATTTCAGGAGCATCTACAAACTCTTCTTGTTGAACTTCATATTTAGTTTATGCTTCTTCAAGAGTTGTTAGGAGCGGTTTTGAGCTGTTAGAATCTACCACTCCATCCCATGATTTGTCTTCAAGGAACTCCATGTCCCTACTAATGACTATCTTTTTGATGACTAGATTGTATAGCCGATAGGCTTTGGACTCTTCACTATAGCCTGTGAAAATTCATTTTCACCCTT
Source organism: Sequoia sempervirens (assembly GCA_007258455.2). Classification (NCBI taxonomy): domain Eukaryota; kingdom Viridiplantae; phylum Streptophyta; class Pinopsida; order Cupressales; family Cupressaceae; genus Sequoia; species Sequoia sempervirens. The sequence continues at coordinate 390,640,716 of VDFB02193867.1, forward strand.
TTCATCCAACTTATGCCTCTTTTATTTAGGCACGTGTGCATATGCTACACACCTAAACACTCTCAAGTGGTCAACTTTCCACTTGCATCTCGTCCATGCTTCTTGAGGGATCTTGTCATGAACCGCCTTTGTTGGACTTCTATTAATCAAATATACAACTATTGCTACAACCTCTTCCCAATATTCAGTCGAGAGTCCTTTTTCTTTCATCATGCTCCTTACCATCTCCACGATGGTCCTATTCTTTCTCTTAGCCACTCCATTTTGTTGTGGAGTATAATTGGCTGTTAGCTTCTTCTTGATGTCATTTTTCTTGCAAAAATTCACAAAATAATTAGAGGTATACTCTCTTCCACAATCTGACCTTAGGACCTTAAGCGCGTGTCCACTCTCCTTTTCAAATTGGGCCTTAAACATTAAAAACTTATCAAATGCTTCAGATTTATGTTGCAAAAAATAGACCCATGTCTTATGGTTGTAATCATCAATAAAGGTCATAAAAAATCTCCTCTTAAAAACAAAAATTATTTGCATAGGGCCTACCAAATCTGTATGCACCAGCTCCAATGGTGCTCTCGCCCTTGTAGAGTTGCCTGATTGAAAGGGCTGCCTATGTTGCTTGCCCAAAATGCAAGCCTCACATCTAACATTAGGCTCTACAATTCTTGGCAAACCATCAATCATTCTTTTCTTGGACAAAAGACTCAAACCAACATAGCTTGAATGTCCATACCTTAGATGCCATAGCTTGGAGGGGTCTTG